>OU015748.1:3488275-3500548 GCA_907169655.1 Acomys percivali
GGGCTCCTGGGAGGCGGGGCTCCTGGGAGGCGGGGCTCCTGGGAGGCAGGGCCAATGGCTGCTCTTGCTGTTCTTGGATCATCTCACTGGGCTTAGAGTTCTGAATACGCTTCAGCTGTGGCCAAGGCGGTTAGGTCTGACTATGATGTCTTCAAGCACATCTAGGTTCATGAGCTGGAAGGCCTTTCATTTTAGAGGCGTTCTATCCAGGTAGCAGAGTTTAGCTGTTTGCGTTAATCAGTGGAGAAATACTGAGATAACCTGGGATTTACTGATGGTGATAAACAGGAAAAGGAAATCAGTCATAACCAGTTCCTTCACGATGTCTTAGTTATTCCCGCATCCATCAGGACTTGGCTGCAGTGTGGCTTTAAAGAGCAGAGGGAGACTTTGCCCCACAGGACACTTGCTTCATGGTGGTCTCCGGGAATGAGCTGGAGACCATGGGCGGGTGCACAGCTGATGTTTTTGCAGTTCATTTCACTCAGAGATGAGTTCCTCTTGCTGTAACTCTCTTCCGACTTTTACTGGCTCTCGGTACCCTTGAGCACTCTTGGCTTACATTTTAAACAGAATGCACAATTTTGCAATTTCATAATCGTTTTCTGCTGCCAGGGTGGTGCTCAGGGACAGCTTCCAGCCACTCAAGGTTCGTCCCTCCCTCTGCGGAGCGGTCCCCATGCCCGCTATCTGATGGGTGGGTGCGAGCCGTCCCTTTAGCCCGAGCACGCTTCGAGCTTGCAGTTTTATGATGATAGTAAAGATGAGCCCCTTGGATATGTGGTGCTCAGGGGAGCATGTGGCTGAGCCAGGAGCAGCCTTAGCATTGACTCACTGTCCTGTGAGTCCAGGCTGCAGCTTCAAGGACATGCACAAAGTCATGGTCACTTCTCTGGGAGCTGGTCCTGGCCACAGAAGACTTCTGCTGACCCCATCTGCTGCAGACTATTTTAGGGCCCAGTGCTCTGTCAGGGATTTCTCCCACACAAACAAACACCGTGCTTCCTTTGTTCTCCCTCTTCCGTCTCACTGCAGCTTTGCCGCGGTGGTGAATGGGGGCTCTTTAGTCCTGATTTTGTTATGTATTTAAACACACATACACAGACACACACACACACACACACACACTTTCACACACATATTCTCTTTCACACACACACACACTCTGACATACTCACACACAGTCACACTCACACATACACTCACACACTCTTTCACACACATTATCTCTCACATACATATACTTAAGCATACACTCACACAGTCACACTCACACTTGCATACTCTCACACACACATTATTTCTCATATACTCATACCTTCACATACTCATACACACACTCACACAACACTCACAAAGTCGCACTTACAGTCGCAGTTACACACTCTTTCACACACACACACATTCTCTCACATACACACACAGTCACCACACTCGCATACAAGCACACACACAGATATATATTTTTAAAGCTTACAAAAATAGCAAGTTTCTTGTGGCTTTTCCTCCATGTCAGTGGCCCTCCCCCACTCTTCTCCTCTGCCTGATCCTGTCTTTGTTACCGTTCTGATGCTGTGACAACACCATAACTAAAGGAAACATAGAAGGAAGAGTTTGTTTGTGACTTATGGTTTGAGAGGGTTAGAGTCCATGACCATTGTGACAGGGCGTGGTGCTGGAGCAGCAGCTGAGAGCTTGTGTCTTGAAACAACAGCCTCAAGTCAGAGACAATGCTTACTGGAAACCTTCTCCATCCAGTCTGCACCTTCTAACCCTTCCCGAACAGTTCCGCCAACCAGGGGCCAAGCATCCACATATAGATGCTAAGAGGCCATTCTCACTCAGTCCACCGTTCCTTCCATCCTGCTCCCCACTTAACCTCCCCCGTACCTGCCATAGCTGCTTAGCTATCATCAATAGTGTTGCAATGAACATCAATGCACAAACATCACTGTTATATATTGAACTGGAACCTTTGGGGTAAACACCGAGGGTGGCATAGCTGAGTCAGGCTGAATCTCTTCTTATAAAGTTAAAAGATGGTGAACCAGGGAGACAGGTCAGTAGTGTACTCATGAGGAACCAAATTCAGGAAAGCCAGGAAAAACAAAGGCATGGTGGGTGCACTGGTAATCATAGTCCTGGGGAGGGGGGGCGCAGATCTGTAGGGCTCACTGGTCAGCTAGCCTGGCCTAACTAGAGAGTCTCAGGTCACAGTGGAACACCCTGTCTCAGAAACCATGATTGATGGGGCTGAAGAGATGGCTCAGCGGTTGGGAGCACTGACTGCTTTTCCAGAGGGCCTGAGTTCAATTCCCAGCTCACAACTGTCTGTAACACCAAGACTTGACACACTCATGCAGTCATACATGCAGACACACCACCAATGCACATAAAATAAACAAATTATTTTTTTAAAAAAATGCCATGGTTGATTGAGCCTGAGGAATGACACCTGAGGTTGTCCTCTGGCCTCCACATGTGTGGACATACATGTACACTCATAGACACACACATAGACACATGGAGACACATACTCACACAGACAAAGACACAGACGCATAGACACACACACACACACACACGCACACGTATGTGCACGCACACATGAAGGTGATGGCTCAGACTGCTATGCGTACAGGACTAGCCCCACAGGAATTCCCTATCCTCCTCTCCCCATGGGCTCGATGAGGCGGAGCTGGAAGGTCCTGCCACTCTGTCTTTTCCTCTAGCACAGTGGTTCTCAACCTGTGGGTGGTGACCCCTTTGGGGATCCTGAATGAGGCCTTCAGGGGGGCGTGGCCTAGACCATCAGAAAACAGATATCTACATGATGATTCCTAACAGCAGCAAAATCACAGTTATAAAGAAGGAACAAACATAATTTCCTGGGTGGGGGTCACCACAACCTAAGGAACTGCGTTAAAGGGTCGCAGCATTAGAAAGAGTGAGAACCACTGCCCTAGTAGGAATCGGAACGGAGAAAAAGTCAAGTGTGTGCACTTGTGATCTGGCAATGGGATGGTGAGCTTGAAAATTGGCCTAAGCTCTGCAAGCCATGTTGTTATGAGTCATGGTGAGCACTTACTTAGCTTAGTACTCACACAAAACAGATAGCCTAACATTTCCCAATTGGCCAATGGCAGATTATGACTCTCAACCTAAATCCAGACATATGTTTCTTCCCCTTCTGTGACTCAGCTGAATGCTTCTGGGGTGTGTGGAAGTGCTCAGAGTATGCCTCTCATCCCCTTCCTAGGTAGGTGTATGACCAACATAGATCAGCACCAAGGCCCCACAGAGCCTTTACAGCTCTGTCCACAGAGATGTCCATGGAATCTTCTGCATTGATCATGTGCAGATATATTTATGTCTCTCAAGAGTCCTGTATCCTTCTTAGGACCCTGAGTAGATGTAAGGATAGATCTCTTCTACCAGCAAGTCCTACCAATGCTCTGGTGAGTTTTGTTATTTCTCTAGAACCAGATCCAGAGGCAAGGCATACAACTCTTTGTCTGAGACTTGCCACGTTTCTGCCTTGTTGCCTTGTTCACCCACCACAGGCACCATCTGTTTCCTGCCTTTATCTTCCACAAGTCCTGGGATTCCTTCTTTACCTGGGAAGGAGCTTTTTACTCCTGGATGTTGTGTGTCCAGATTTTCTGTTTCCCTAGGGGCATCTATCTTTGAAACATGGAAGACAGTGAATTCTTCTTTATCTTTCTTACCCACAGTCCTTCCTTTCCCCCATGGCAGTGACTATAACACGACCTAATTGGATGTGTGTGGGAGAAAACAGGCATGCAGGGGAAAGCACAGGCTAATATTTGAGCAACACCAACCCACTACCGCCTGCTTGGCTTCCTCCTGCCCGTGGTTCTCCTGAGACCTGGTTCTGGACTTTCATCTTGGTGTTCTTAGTCTTTTGGCATGGGTAGTTCTGTGGATATTCTCGCTCTCTGTGTGACTGAAGCCCTCTGGTCACTTCTTCCTATCAGTTCTGATTTTCTGGTGAGATGACAAACTCATTAGTAATTTCCTGCAGTTTGTCTGCTCTGCTCTGAGGCAGGGAATCTCTCAGACTGTCGACTGACTCACTCGCAGAGGTGCTGACCTCTGCACTGCCCTCTTGTCTTAATTTTCTTTCCTTTGTCCTCACTAATAAAGGGCCACTTAAAAATCATTCTAAGTGTGTGTTATCACACAAGGCTAGCTGTGCATAAATAAGCACATTATAGTATTTAAGTGGGACATGACAAACACCCATGTAAGAAATTAAGGTTGGGGGGCCAGAGAGATGGTTCAGGAGTTAAGAGCACTGGCTTCTCTTCTAAAGGACCCAGGTTCAAATCCCAGCACCCACATGGCAGTTCACAACTGTCTGTAATTTCATTTCTAGGGGATCTGACACCCTCACATAGATATTCATGGATGTATAACACATTGTAAATAAAATTTAAAATGACCTAGGACACAGACAGCAGAGAGCCATCAGAGATGAGATGTTTGCTGGTCCCGACCCCCCCACATCCTCCATCTTGAGGAGGCCTGTGTCTGGCCTAAGCAACATTCAGCTTAAAGGCCTTCTCAACTGCTGACTCCTGATCTACCAGACCCACGTGGGACAAGGCCAGCATCAGGCCTGATAACACCAGAGACAGCCAGATGGCTAGAGGTCAGCATAAGAACATAAGCAACAAAACTCAGGGCAATGTGACACAAAAGGAAATCAGCTATCTTACCACAACAAACCCTGAAGATACTATCACACCTGAAGTGCAAGAAAATGAGCAAAAATCTGAGGTTATAAAAATGGTAGAGCCCTTAAAGGAGGAAAACAAATCTCTCAAAGAAATATAGGAAAATACAATCAAATATGAGAAGGAAATGATTAAAACTGTCCAAGACCTAAAAAGGGAAATAGAAGCAATAAAGAAAACACAATCTGAGGCAATCCTGGAGATGGAAAACCTGGGGAAGAGAAGAGGAACCACAGACACAAGCATCACCAACAGGATACAGGAGACAGAGGAGAGAATCTCAGGTGTAGAAGAAAAATTCCTGACACAAAACATCAAAAATTTGGGACATTATGGAAAGACAAAACTTAAGAATAATAGGAATAAAAGAAAAATAAGACTCCAAGCTCCATGGCCCGGAAAATATTTTTTCAACAAAATCATGGAAGAAAACTTCCCTAACTCAGCATCTATCCTAATCTCCTGCTAAGTGAAGACTTTCAGGGGACATCCTCATTGGGCTAGTGTCTAATTGGGACTCCAGGTGAGAGAGGTATAGAAGAATGGGGAAATAGAAGGGTCCAGAGGGTCCTAGAGACCTACAAGAAGACCATCAAGGCTGGCAGATCTGGACCCAGAGGGGTCTGCTCAAACTACTGTACCAACCAAGGACAATGCATGCAGCAAACCTAGAATCCCTATCCAGATCTAGCCAATGGACATCACATTCTCCACAATTGTGTGAAGAGTGGGGACTGACTTGGACATAAATTTTTGTGCTCCTATTTGGCCACTTCCCCTTGGTGGGGAGGCCTGTTGGCACTCAGAGGAACAGGAAGCAGGCTACCAAGAAGAGACCTGATAGGTTGTGATCATATGGTGGGAGAGGAGGTTCCCTTCTGTCACAGACCTTGGGGAGGGGAATAGGGTGAAAGAGGAAAGGAGGGGGGAATGGGAAGACACAAGTGAGGGGATAACAATTGAGATGTAATCTGAATAAATTATTAAAAACAAAAACAAAACCAAAAAACTTCCCTAACCTAAAGAAAGAGATGCCTATAAACATACATGAAGCTTATGAACACCAACTATATTGGATCAAAAAAGAAAATCCTCTTGTTACATAGTAATCAAAACACTAAATATACAAAACAAAAAAGAATATTAAAAGCTGCAAGAGAAAAAGGCCAAATCACATATAAAGGCAAACCTATAAGAATTACACCTGATTTTTCAATAGAGACTATGAAAGCCAGAAGGGTCTGGGCAGATGTCATGCGGACATTAAGAGACCACAAATGTCAAGCCAGACTAATATACCCAGCAAAACATTCAATCACCATAGATGTAGAAAACAAGATATTCTACAACAAAATAAATTTAAACCATACCTATCCACAAATCCAGCCTTACAGAAGATACTAGAAGGAAATGTCCATCCCGAGCAGGCTAACTACAGCAGGAAAACACAGGAAATAAACAACTCCACATCTGCAAAAATAACAACAACAACAAAAGTAGCAGGCGTACAAACACACACACACACACACACACACACACACACACACACATACACACACATTCTACTACCACCAACATCAAAATAACAGGAATTAACAACTACTGGTCATTAATATCTCTCAATACCAACAGCCTGAACTACCTAATAAAAAGACACAGGCTAACAGAAATGGATGCCAAAACAGGATCCATTCTGCTGCATATAAGAAACTCACTTCAGCAGCAAAGATAGACATTACCCAGCAACAAAGATAAACATTATCTTAGAGTAAAGGGCTGGAATAAGGTTTTCCAAGCAAACAGACCCAAGAAGCAAGCTGGAGTAAACATCCTAGTATCTACTAAAATAGACTTTCAACCAAAACTAATCAAAAGAGACAGAAGGACACTTCATACTCATCAAAGGGAAACTACACCAAGATGACATCTTAACTCTGAATATCTATGCCCCAATTGCAAAGGCACCTACATTTGTAAAAGAAACACTATTAAAGATTAAATCAAACATTGAATTCCACACATTAATAGTGGGAGACTTCAACACCCCACTCTCACCAATGGGCAGATCATCGAGACAGAAACTAAATGGAGAAAAAAAGAAACTAACAGACATCATGAACCAATGGACCTAACAGATATGTACAGAACATTTCACCTAAACACAAAAGAATATACTTTAATCTCAACACCTCACATAACCTTTTCCAAAATTGACCATATATTCAGTAGGAAGATTGAAATAACTCCTTGTATCTTAGCTGACCACCATGAATTAAAGCTGGAACATAACATGACATAAATTCTACAAACCTATGAAAACTGAACAACTCCTTGCTCAATGACCATTGGGATAAAATAAAGAAATTAAAGGCTTTCTAGAATTCAATGAAAATTAAGGCACAACATACCCAAACCTATGGGACACAATGAAAGCAGTGCTAAGAGGAAAATTCGTAGCACTAAATACTTTCATAAAGAAATTGGAGAGATCCCATACTAACAACTTAACAGCACACCTGAAAGATCTAGAACAAAAAGAAGCACACGCACTAAAGAAGAGAAGATGACAACAAATAATGAAACTCAGGCCTGAAATCAATAAATTAGAAACAACAGCTGGGTGTGATGGCACACGCCTTTAATCCCAGCACTCAGGAGGCAGAGGCAGGCAGAATAAGATGAGTTCAAGGCCAGCCTGGACTATAAAGCAAGTCCAGGACAGCCAAGGCTACACAGAGAAACCCTGTCTCAAAAAACAAGGAAACAAACAAAACCAAACAAATAAATTAGAAACAAGAGAACAATACAAATAATCAAACAACAGAAGTTGTTTCTTTGAGAAAATCAACAAGATAGACAAACTCTTAGCCAAACTAAAATGTAGAGAAAGAGTATACAAATTAACAAAATCAGAAAAGGGAGATATAACAAAAGACACTGAGGAAATACAAAAAATCATTAGGTTTTACTTCAAAAGCCTGTATTCCACAAAATTGGAAAATCTAAAGGAAATGGATGGTTTTTGTCATAAATTTCACTTACTAAAGTTTAATCAAAATCAGGTAAACAGTTTAAACAATCCTATAACCCCTAAGGAAATAGAGAAAGTCATCAAAAGTCTCCCAGCAACAGCAGCAGCAGCAGCAGCAACAACAACAAAAACAACAACAACAAGCCCAGGGCCAGATGGTTTTAGCACGGACTTCTGCCCAAATTCAAAGACAAGCTACTACCAACACTCCTCAAGCTATTCCACAAGTAAGAAACAGAAGAAACATTGCCAAAGTCATTCTATGAAGCCACAGTCACCCTGATACCTAAACCACAGAAAGACTCAACAAAGAAAGAGAATTTCAGACCAATTTCACTCATGAACATTGGTGCAAAAACACTCAATAAAATACTTGCAAACCAAATCCAAGAACACATCAAATACATCAATCACCATGATTGAGTAGGATTCATCCCAGGGATGCAGAAATGGTTCAACATATAAAAATCCACCAGTGTAATTCACCATATAAACAAGCTGAAAGAAAAAAAAAAATCACACGATTGTCTCATTAAATGCAGAAAACCCCTTTGACAAAATTCAACACCCCTTCATGATGAAAGTCTTGGAGACAGCAGGGATACAAGGCCCATACCTAAACATAATAAAGGCTATATACAGCAAGCTGATAGCCAACATCAAATTAAATAGAGAGAAACTCAAAACAATCCCACTAAAATCAGGGACAAGACAAGGCTTCCCACTCTCTCAATATCTCTTCAAGTCCTAGCTAAAGCAATAAGAAAACTAAAGGAGATCAAGGGAATACAAATTGGAGAGGAAGAATCCAAAATATTGCTATTCACAGATGATATGATAGTATACATACATGACCCCAAAATTTCAACCAGAGAACTCCTACAGCTGATAAACACCTTCAGCAAAGTGGCTTGATACAAGATTAATTAAAAAACATCAGTAGCCCTCCTGTGTACAAATAACAAGCAAGCTGAGAAAAAAAAATAAGGCAAACTACACCTTCCACAACAGCCACAAATAATATAAAATATCTTGGTGTAACTCTAGCCAAGCAAGTCAAAGCCCTGTATGACAAGAACTTCATGTCTCTGAAGAAATAAACTGAAGAAGCTATCAGAAGATGGAAAGATGTCCCATGATCATGGATCTTTAGGATTACCATAGTAAAAATGGCCATCTTACCAAAAGCAATCTACAGACTCAATGCAATCCCCATCAAAATGCCGACACAATTCTTTATAGGCCTTGAAAGAACAATTCTAAACTTCATATGGAAAAACAAAAACCACAGAATATATAAAACAATCCTATACAATAAAATAACTTCTGGAGGTATACTACACAGCAATAATAATAAAAACTGCATGAAACAGACTGGTTGATCAATGGAATTGGATCAAAGACCCAGAAACAAGCCCAAACACCTATGGACACTTTTGACAAAGGAGGCCAAACCATACAATGGAAAAAAGATAGTCTCTTCAACAAATGGTGCTGGTCTAACTGGATATCTACATGTAGAAAAACACCAATTGATCCATATTTATCACCCTGCATGAAATTCAAGTCCAGGTGGGTCAAAGACCTCAACATAACACCAGACACACTAAATGTATTAGACAAGAGTGTGAGGAAGAGCCTTGAACTCATTGTCACAGGAGACAACTTCTTCTATAGAACACCAAAAGTTCAAGCTATAAGATCAGTAATTAACAAATAGGACCTTCTTGAAACAGAAAATTTTCTGTAAAGCAAAGGACACTGTCAATAGAATGGAATAACTGTCTACAGATTGGGAAAAGATCATCTGACAAAGGGCTAATATACAAAATGTATAAAGATCTCAACAAAATTAAACACCAATGAACAAAATAACCCAATTTAAAAATGGGGTTCAGAGATAAACAAAGAATTCTCAACAAAGGAATATTTAATGACTGAGAAGCACTTAAAGAAATGTTCAACATCCTTAGTCATCAGAGAAATGTAAATCAAAATGACTCAGATTCCATTTTACACCCATCATAATAGCTAAGATAAAAACTTCAGTTACAGCACATGCTGGCAAGGATGTGGAGAAAGGGGAACACTCCTTCATTGCTAGTGGGAGTTGAAACTGGTACAGCCACTTTGGAAATCAATCTGGTGCTTTCTCAGAAAAATTGGAATAGTTCTACCTCAAGACCCAGCTATACCACTCCTGGGCATATATCCAAAAGATGCTCCACCATACAACAAGGACATTTACTCAACCATGTTCATAGAAGCTTTATTGGTAATGGTCAGAATCTGGAAACAACCTAGATGTTCCTCAACTGAAGAATGGATAAAGAAACCATGGTACATTAACACAATGGAATACTACTCAGCTACTAAAAACAAGGAAATCATAAAAATTGTAGGCAAATGGATGGAACTAGAAAAGATAACCCTCAGTGAGGTAACCCAGACCCAGAAAGGCACAGACAGTATGTACTCACTTATAAGTGGATTTTAATCATATAATACAAGCTTAACACACTACAATTCACAGACCCAAAGAAGATAAGTAACAAGGAGGATCTAAGGGAGGATGTTCAGTTATCACTCAGAAGGGAAAATATAAGTGGCAGAGGCAGTGGTTGAAGAGAGGAACAAGGTAGGAGAGGGGGTGCAGAGAGATAGGAGGGTGGAGATCTGACCTGGGGAAAGTGAGGGGTGGGAGGACAGAGGGCCTGCAAAGAAAAGAGGAACTGTGGGTAGGGGCGTCTCTGTGACAACCTGGAGTCCTAAGTCAGGGTAGGCTCCTGGGAGAATATGAAGGGAACTCTGGCAAAGACTCCTAGTAACAGGGGCCATAGTGATTGAAAAGGCCAACCTCTAACTAGACAAGACTCCTAGTAGAGGGAAGGGAACACTAACCCACCCAGAAAAACTTTGACCCAACTTTCACCCAGTCTACACGATGTGTAGGGATAAAGATAGAGCAGAGATTAAGGGAATGTCCAACCAATGCCTGACCCAACTCAAGACCCACCTCATGGGAGAGAGCCAACTTCTGGCTCTATTAAGGATACTCTGCTATGCCTAGAATAGCTGTCCTCTGAGAGGCTCCACCCAGCAGCAGTTCAAAGCAGATGCTGAGACTCACAGCCAAGCACTGAGCGATTTGTAGGGAGTCTTATGGAAAAGTGGAGGAGTGGGAGAAAAGTATCAGGACCTCCACAAGAAGACCAACAGAACCAACTAACCAAGTCCCAGAGGGGCCAGTTGAGACTGAAGCACCAACCGAGGACCATGCATTGACTGTACCTAGGCCCCTACATATATGTAGCCAACAGGCAGCTTAGGCTTCATGTGGGTCCTCTATTAAGGGAAGCAGAGGTTTTACGTCAAGAGACTCCGAACTTCTGGAAACCGCATCTAAAGGGCTTCCAAAGTCTTCAGTGAGCTCCAAATGAGCCTGAGTTCATATGCTGCAGCATACATGCCTGCTATGACTCTGAGTCACAGCCTTTTGAGGCTAAATGGAACATGAAGGTTGGCCCCGATCCAGTAGGATTTGCATCCTAGTGAAGAGTCGGCGGAGCGTTCCCACCACTTCTCTCCCATAGGAGGACTCACTGAGGAGCTGCCCTGTCTGCAAGCCTAGAGGAGAGTCCTTCCTAGACCCCAGCATGGCCCTCGATCCCTCTCAGACTTTCTCCATATGGTCTAGAAAAGAACTTCCTGATGTGTGTCCAGTCTTTGGTGTCTGGCTACGGCAGCTCACACTCCCTGAGATTTGGATATCTGCACCGTAACAAATCATTGTCTCAACAGGGCGTATTTTACATTTGGAAAGAGCCAAATATTGTTTTGAAGCCAAGGCTGCTGAAC
Source organism: Acomys percivali (assembly GCA_907169655.1). Taxonomy (NCBI): domain Eukaryota; kingdom Metazoa; phylum Chordata; class Mammalia; order Rodentia; family Muridae; genus Acomys; species Acomys percivali. Next base: position 3,499,925 of record OU015748.1, read on the forward strand.
AAAGGGGAGCAGAGTAGGACATTTCCCTAAATTAAAAAAAAATGTAGTTCTAAAGTGAAGTCATTGCTTTGATCTGGGCTTGGGGACACTGCAAAGGGGACAAGGCAGCGCCATTGAGGTCACTGTGTACTCTTGCAGAGCCTCACTCAGAAGGATGGTATTCACCCACAATTTAACTTTTGGTATAAAAAGAAGAAAGCCATGTTTTTATTCACTATAAAATTTGCTCTAACGTAGAAATTCATACAAATGCGCACAATTGAAGTTTGTATTCCCATCACCTCTTGTCGATTTCATTCTAGATCCTGTAACCCTGATGTCTGCCTGTGTACCCTAAGTATCTGCAAGTGCACACACAATACAAGCTCATATATGTGAGATCATACTAAATATGGCGTTATGTATCTTGTCTTGCTCAAAGATAACACGTTATGCATTTTGAAGATAATTCAGTCAGCAGTCTTGAAAAATCCTATGTATGTTTGTTTGTATGAGACTTCATTCTATGATTATACTGAACTTTAAAAAATAAGTTGAACCAAAAGCTTTTCTTTTAAAAAATTATCATACAGGGTTAAATAAGGCACACATGTGTGTGATGTACTTACCACACAGGGTTAAATA
>OU015748.1:3518897-3530508 GCA_907169655.1 Acomys percivali
CACACACACACACACACACACACACACACACACACACACACACACACCACACCACACACTCATGCACCACACAAACACACCACACAGACATACCACACCCACCACACCCACACACATACACACACCACACACACCACATACACACACCACACACACATACCACATCTACCACACACCCACCCACCCCTACACCCCCCCCACACCCCACACATACACTCCCACACCCCACCCCACCACCACACACATGTATACACACAGAAATACACACATGCATACACACAGACACACACACACACACCACACACACACAAATACCACATCCACCACATTCACACACACCCCACACACCACACATACACCCACACACCACACACACACACCACACACACCACACACACAGACACACACACACGCATACACACAGACACACGTACAGACACACACACACACCACACACACAGATACCACACCCACCACATGCACACACACACCCCACACCCCACACACCACACATACACCCCCATACCACACTCCACCACCACACACCACACACACAGACACACATACACAGACACATACACATAGATACACACAGACACACACACATGCATACACACAGACACACACACATGCATACACACAGACACACACATACAGATACACACACCCCCCCCCACTATTCTGTGTGGAATATTTCCACTATACTTGTGCATGGAGGCTTTCTGGAGGCAGGCGACCTGACTGCTCTTTTACTTTGGCAATTAAGGATTGGCCACCAGTACACCTTTGTCACTCCAACAAGGCAAAGAAAAACCACAAAGGAATTGGGAAAGAGGAAAATGTTTAGAAAATGAATCAAAATGAGAGGTAAAATTAGCAATGACGGTGCCGAGCCATGGCCCTGTCCCATTATCACTGCAATGGCTGCTAAATTTTAATTTTCAACCTGGCTCCTTTGGAACCTGTTCAAAGGACTCTTGCGACCTCGGGATGTGCGCATGACCACATCTGTTGGGAACTAGTCTGGTGGATAGGTGGGCGGGGAGGTCGTGGTGCTGGCCCATGAAGCATCTTTTGGTTATTTCAGGATTTGACTGCAGGTGGTGACTACAGGTGGTGACTGCAGGTGGTGACTGCAGGTGGTGACTACAGGTGGTGACTGCAGGTGGTGACTACAGGTGGTGACTGCAGGTGGTGACTGCAGGTGGTGACTACAGGTGGTGACTGCAGGTCGTGACTGCAAGTGGTGGTGCTTGCTTGGTGACTGAGATTTGCCCATTGGGGCAAGGAGTCATATACTGGTCAGGCACATGTTAGAGGCAAGGAGAGTCATATACTGGTCAGGCACCAGTAAGACCTGATCCCCGGGTGTCTCCCAAATGCCTGCTCTACCAAGGGAGACTCAGATGTCCCTGCCTTACTGAAGGTGGGAACTCCACCCCACACAACTGCTCCCTCCATATTCCCACATATAACGTCACTCTAATCCACCCCAGCTTTGCTCAAGTGTCACAACATCACATCTACTGGCTTCGTAGGTATCTATACAACCTAGGGTCTACATGGCATCTATCATCCATCTACCTATATCTCCATCCATTGATTTATCATATATTAACTACCTATATACAGAGATGCATTCATTTTAAGGAATTAACAATTAGCTTACATGACTCGGGAGCTGAAACTGAGAAATTTGTCTCTAGTCTGAGGTCAGTCTGCTGGCAGACTTCCCTTCTTTTTGGAAGGCCACATATTTTCCTTTAAATCCTCTAAATACCTGCCTACTCTTTACCCATTGTGAAGCTTGTGTTCTTCAAACTACCCAGTCTGTGGCATCCTGCTGCAGTACCCTGACATGGTAAGGGTGATGGTCCTCATGCTGACCTGAGGGTGAGGCTGAGATGAGAATAATTTTACAAGTACAAACATATGCATGTAAGTATAAAAGTGTAAGTGCACACAGACACAGATAGATGTAAGTGTGGGCATGCACACACATGTTCACAGTTTGATTTTCTAGCATAAACAGAGTCTTTTCTGCACAATCATGCCACTTGTTCCTTTCTGTGCTTTTGACTGCCATCTTATTTGATTCCTGGACTCCTTGGCAGATGTCGATACATTCTTATTAACAGCAAGTGTTTGGATCAATCCATATATCCGCAGTAATGCAAAGTTTTAATTGCTTGGAGGGAGCTACGTGATCACTCTGCCCGTTTTCTTCTAGGGGATAAAGGAGTATTTGTCAGTCTCTGAGCACAAGGGAAAATGTGAGGCCACGTTTAATATCCATTGGGTACAATTTATATTTTAAACATCATAATTGCAGCCTTTCCAAATCATTATTTTTTAATGTAGTGAAGTGCAATTCATTAGCACAGTGCTGAAAATAGCAATGGCATTTGCATGAGGGCAGAGCCGTTTCATCAGCAGACTGGGAGCCCACATGGCTCAGTGTAGTGCGGCCACCGTGCAGTCACGAGCTGTGCCATGTGTACGGGCAGCGAGCGAGTGGGCTCCACCTGTGAGGAGCAGTGTTCCCTGTGAGGAGGATAGCCTGCTCCACTTGCCCAGCCCCCACTCACCCCACACACCGCTGCCACCAGTCAGCTATCTGACCACTGAGATGGCAGGAGGGCATTTTGTGTTTATCTTATTTACAGGATTCTTATTGTGTCCTGAGGAAAAAAATTAGTGATTTTAAAGGAAAAAGTGTTAGGCCCTTGGTCTGTTTTGTTGGCCTTGGTGGGTAAATATGAGTCATGAGTTTGCAGGGCTCGGAATGGAGCGGCAGTGGCACCTCCCCGCGTGTTCTCTGCCACCTTCCTCTGTTCTCCTCTGCTCAGCACCCCCTGCTGTGCTGCCTTTTCCCTTCTCCCACCCTCATCTGTTTCCCTTCTGCCTCTCTCTCTGAGCTCCTCTCCCCTCTCCTGTTGCAGCCAACCCATCTATGTTTCTCAGGGTGAAATCCTACACTATGCCTCTCTCTGTGTTCTGGATGGACAAGAACATAAAACTGCTGGGCACTGGTGGCGCACGCCTTTAATCCCAGCACTCAGGAGGCAGAGGCAGGTGGATCGCTGTGAGTTTGAGGCCAGCCTGGTCTACAAAGTGAGTCCAGGACAGCCAAGGCTACACAGAGAGACCCCGTCTCAAAAAACAAACAAACAAAAAACGCCCACAAAACTATGGAGTCTGGCCCCAGCTGTGGTGTCCTGTGCTGCCCATGGGACTGAGCTTAGGGTCCACTATGTTTTTCTATGCTGGGGATCACAGGAGGGCTCACCACATAACTGGGGTCCTTCTTTCCAACCACTGCTCTGCCACCACACACACTGAGCATTCTTAGTTTCCTTGGGCTCCCACCGTTCCTCCTTCGCATCCATGTGAGGCGAGCCTTGGGAAAGCCCTTCTGTTTTCAGTAACATTAGCAGAGCAGACCTCTCAACTGGCAGTTTCTCCCTGCTTATCTTTTATTTCCCAGTAGGAAATGCAGCAGTTTTTAGAACTCCAAGTTTAGATGCTCAGAGGTATGATTTGGAAGACAGGAAGACAACCCTTCTTTCTCACAAGCCATTTCAAAGGGAGCAACATAACATTAAATGCTTAAGAAGCGACAAGCATCTGACCACTTATGGTTCTAATCCTTGAGACTCATTTTGATGCCTTCATATAACCACCATCACCATCATCATCATGACCACCACCATCATCATCATCATGACCACCATCATCATCATCATCACCATCCCCATCATCACCATCCCCATCATCACCATCATCATCACTATCCCCATCACAATCATCACTGCCATCACTACCATCATCGCCACCATCATCATTACCACCACCACCATCTCCTTCATCACCACCACCAACAGCATCATCACTACTACAATCATCATCTTCCTCCACATCATCATCACCATCATCCCCACCACCATCATCTTCCTCCTCTTCCTCTTCTTTGTCTAAGGCCAGGAGAAGGGTAGCTGCTAAGTCAGGCTGTAGAAGAGCCCACATCTTAATCTGGGGTCGGATGGTGGACTCTGGCAGCAGACAGCTGTCTGCAGTGACGTGGTGACTGAGAAGAGTCAGGGTAACAGAACACAAGGCTGTTCCAACCGTGGAAGGGAGGAAGAGCACCAGAAAGCTCAGCACAGATGACAGAGCAGCTTGAAAGCACTTGGGGAGGGAGCAGCTTATGACCCCAGATCTGGGTCACAGGCACAGAGGTGAAGCCGAAGTCTCACTGGCAAGCTTAGCCAGGCAGCACTTGTGGAAATAGCCCGGCCGTCCAAGCCCACAGCTCTTACAAGCCTCCGCTCCAGTATGACAGAGGCTGTGTCAGTATAGGAGATGAAATGGGTTTTCTCAGGCCCCAATTTTTTCAAGTTCTATAATTAGATGCCATATTGAGAGGGTTAGGGTTAGGATTGTTTGAGACCAAGATACTCAGGAATCCTGGTAGCAAAGAATACTCACAAATTACCCCTTTGCGGCCATCCTGCCATGCGAGCAGGTGGGAGATATCTGGACGAGGCAGTTATGAAGCGGTATGGCAGACATGGACACCCCGAGAAACCCCTGCAGATGCAGACACCCGAGTCTTGACAAAGCTGCTGCAATCACCTCAGAGCAAGGGTAGCTTCTTTAACAAACCAGATCATTACTTCCCACCCACACAAAATCGTGCCTTTAAAATATATCAGAGATCTTTATGGAAAATCTGAAAATTTGAAACTGCTAGACAAAAAAATACTTCAAGATACAGGCATAGGAGGGGATTTCTGAACACAATTCCCATAGCCCAGGATGTGAGAACAAAAATCGACGTGTGAGGTCGCATAGAATGAAAAGCCTTCTGCACAGCAAAAGGAACAGTTAGTAAAGGGGCAAACTACAGAGTATGGGAGCTTTGCAAGATCTTAGCAGTCAATACCAACAACCTATAAAGAACTAATGGGAAAACAACACAACAACGATGACAAACCATCTAGCAAACAAATGGGTAGTTGGGCAGATGGCTCAGTTGCTAAAGCCCTTGAAGTGCCAGCACAAGGACCGAGTTTGATGCCCAGCACCCATGTAAAGTGTAGGGTGCGGTGGGATCTTGTACTTCCTGCCTGGCAGGAGAAACAGTCCTCTCCAGGGATGAGCACGCCAACCAGTTACCCAGCGCCAAATGGTCATCCCTGAAAACATATGTATGAGTAGCATTAGACAGACTGAGCAGGCTGTGTTTATATACTTAGGAATATATATTTATGTTATTACATACATTTGTGTAACAAGAATTAAAAGGCTATGAATTTGAAAGAGGGTAGGGAGGGGTCTGTGGGAGGGCTTGGAGTGAGGAAAGGGAAGGGAGAAATGACGTAATTGTACCATAATCTCAAAAACTAAATTAAATAATTACAAAATAATCACACCCACTGCAATAATAGCAAAGTAGTCATAACAATGAGAGTAAGTTGCTTTTGGGGTCTGACTCCCCCCTTCCCTGCTCCAGTCTTAGATACAACAGTGGTGTCATTTACTCTTCCTCCTTTGAAGTATGAGCTCTCTGGATTTTGGAAGAAATGTTTCAGAAGATATGAGTTTAACTTTGATCAGAATTGATGCCAGGACTCGGTGCTACCCATATTTCCTTGGTTTGCGAGATGTTCTGATAACCGAGGGCAGAGATCCAGGACCAGCTCCTTCACGACAAACTTTCCATGCATCTCTTACGCATATGAGTGACACACTCCTCATGTGGTGACAAGGAGGCTCAGAGGTCACTCACAGGCTGGGGACCAGGCACCAGGCTGAATATTCTCTCTGTGTCTCCATCTGTTTTGTGTTTCTAAATGGCACATACAAATGATGGCTGTGAAGCTCTTCCCTTAGAAAATTTCCTCAGATCCCTCAACCCAGCTTGTCCAACACTAACTTTAACCCCTTCTTGTCCAAATTAAAGGATCCTGTTTCCCACAGGCATTCAAATCAGAAATACAGCCACCCCAGCCCTGGGCTTCTATGCCAATCTCTTCTCATGACATCACACAGATCTTACCCAGTGTGTTTACCCTGCCTCACCCTTCCCTTCTACCAGGCCTTCGCTTTTCTTACTTAGGTTCCTTCAGTGGTCTACCCAGCCATGACTGCCCTCTGCACCCAGTGCAATTGTCATGGCTCCTTCAGTGACACCTTAATGATCATGCCTGGCCATGCCAAATTAGCTGTCCCCTCAGTATTTCCTGGGCTGTGTTCTTATGTGTCATCAAGGCTTCAAATGCCAGATGAGGAAAAACTGTGGTCTTTCCTAGGAGAGATGGAGGAAGGGAGGCTGACATAGTGTAGTCTATATTATAGTCACTGACACAGAATTGCATAAATATATGGTATATCATCAGCTGCTTTCTATTTCCCTTCTACATTACTCTGCTTACAGAACCTCACAGATTTAATGAGCAAATGAATGCACAGTGTTCTCCTTTCTCCCTCTCATGATGTTGGGATGTCAACTTGGTAGGAATTGGAGCAGCTGCCCTTGACATTGAGGTAACTGGCCAAGGATGGCAGATTAATGAGAGAGGGAACATTGATCCCCACTACCTACATCCAGCCCCACCCAGTCAGTCACCCCCAGGTTGTTTATGCTTGGTGTGAGAGAATAAGCTTCTGTATGTTTATCTGACATTTAGCACCACAGCAAAACTAACGTAAGAATGTGAGAAAGGAGAGAGGTCAGAGGTAAAATGACCCTCTCCTGCTTAGCTTGGACATGAGCCCAATGGGAAGACGGCGTGGGCCTGCAGAGCAGGCACAGCCACAGCCACAGAGCAGGGCATCAGCTTGCACTGCAGACCTCCTCTGCAGATCGGTACTTTGCAGTACAATGGGTTCAAACCATTCCTGAAGGTACTGTTGCTGGGGACAGAACAGGAAAGCAAGCTAAGCCAAGGACGGACTTGACCTTTCACTTTCTTCTACAACTCCTTAGAGGTGATTTCCGAAAAATCCAAGTGATCATTATGATGCCAGAAAGATTTGTGCCTGAGATACCACATGAGGGACCTGTCAGATGCAACACTAAGCAAGATGAGGTGTCGGGCATCACCCAGATGCTCGTTCAAATCATGGCACCCACTAATAGCGTGGTAGTAGGCAAGCATGAGTGAGTAACTGAAGCAATAGGGAGAGACCGTAGGCTAATGTATTGATGTGGAGTATTGAAGTCCACTTTAAAAAGCCAATCCAATGATGGAAAGGCTCCTCAGAAGAGGGAGAGGCCATGAGGATCAGCAGCAAAATGCCAGCTTTGGGTGACAGTTGGGAATAAGTCACTCACTGCTCATTATCTGTGCAGTTGAGGAGAACGGCACAATCTGAGCTTTTCTCTCTGTTTCGTATGGCCGGTGACACCCTATGTCTTGAGACTAGTTGGAAGTCATGTGCATTCTTACTGAATGGAGTCCTATTGCTGTGTTTGTGTGTGTGTGCGCGCATGCGCGCGCGCGCGTGCGTGCGTGCGTGCGTGCGTGTGTGTGTGTGTGTGTGTGTGTGTGCATGTGTATATGCATGCATGTGTGTCCCATGTAGAATTTGATGTATAGAGAGATGAAGACCTGTGATTAAATTTTCCCAGTGTACACCATATTGTCTCTACATCAGCTATTAACAGAGAAGTCCTCCCCTCTGCTGCACCATCACTGTCACATCCATTCCCTGAGGCCTGGCTCTATGTCTGGGCTCCTTGTCCCCTTTGCTGTATCGGTCAGCGCCTGCTGTGCCTACAGCTTTATGTGAAGCTGTTGTATCAGCTGTGGTAGTTCTGATGCCTCATCCTTCCTTATAATTGTCTTTCTTATTTATATTCTTGCCTAAATTCCATAATCGAGATCCATAAGAAATGGTAGGCTAGAAGCCTGTTGCCTGTCAGTGGGCTTGAGGGCTACCAAGCACTCTAAGCTACTGGAGGACATGGGCTGGAGAGACGACTCGGGGAGTAAAGGTCTTGCTGTGCACATGTGAGGATTTGGATTTGATTCTCCAAAGCCACGGTTAAAAAAAGAAGAGCAATGATGTGCTTGTGATCCAAGCAGAGCCCCGGGGTCCACGGGCAGGACAGCGTCACCTGCTATGTGAATTACAGGGCAGAGAGAGAGTCGGCCTCAAAAAATAAAGTGGATGTGCTGGAGGATCAACATTTGAGGTTGACCCTGGCCTGCACACACATGTGCACACACATCACACCAGTCTACACAATGCTAGACATGTGAAAACACACATGTATGTACACACAGATGCAAGGCATGAAAGGATAGATAATATTTAATAGGAAGAGTTAGATGGTTGGGGAAGGGATTGTCACTAAAAGAACGCTACCTGACAAGAAAGTCCAAGGTGTGTTTGGTCCATAGAATGACCTAGCTCACCTGGGCCATAATGTCAGAAGACAGGTATGTAACAGGCAGGGAAGGCCCCTGACTTTCAGGGATCAAGCAGAATTCACATAGAGAAGCCTATGTCAAGCTTAGGGATTATAAGTTCCTGTGACAGTTATGAAAGTTGATTTCCCATCAAGCTTTGTAAAATCAAAATGGACACTCATGTAAGAAACAATGAAGAGATGGGGGTTCACCAGATCTTAATCAGACACTGGAAAATGTCTCTCACCAGTGGAGACCTTTGTGAAATATGACATTGTGTCACCTGTGGCTGCTAAGCCCACTGGCATGTGCTCTGCAGGGGTAAGTGCCAAGACACGTATGCTATCCAACAATTTCCCCACATGTGCACTTTGTTTGATCAAAATATACTCAGTTAGAGACATGTTATCTTCCAAAAGTGAGCCTATTTTTGTTGGCTGAAGCTGCTGCGGTATACCAGTTGGCTGTTCGTACATTGTATATTCAGTCTCCACTTTCTTTTCCACTGTGATTGTCAAAGCTTGGAACACCGTAGGGCGCTGCCATTGTTCGAATAAGCCCTGCTGGCTGAGTGCCCTCAGGAGCTATTTTAAAGGCCAGCTGTATCTGAGGATGTGCAAACCAGTGTTCGCAGGATTACAGCCTCTGAGCTAGGTGGGCATCAGGGCTGCCTCCCTGACTAGCTGAGCCTGTTGTGCAGCAAGGAAAGGGAATGGGTCCAAAGAGGCTGTTGCCTGCTCACGCCACTGATGATTTAGGACACAGCAGGGACTAGAGGTCACACTGATTATGATTTGCTGGTCTACCCATGCTGTCTCCTCACCCTTACCCCACCACCAGCAGTGTAGGATTTATTTATATGAAGGCAAACAGCAGTGGGGACAGTGTTAGAGGTGTCCTGAAAAGGTGACTTTTCCTAGAGTAGAAGGGACTGAAGTCCTTTGGTTACTTCCATCAGAACCACACCTCTATCATGAGCTAATGGGAACTCACATTGTTCCCTGGCTGCTGCTGGTTGAGGCCAACTTGCTAATGGACTTCTTCCTTCATCCTTCATCCTTCCTTTAAGGGGTTGAAGTGATCTACATGCATTCACACAAGTTTTAAATTCAGAAACCCCAGCAGAGGAGATGGGAAGTGAGACCAGGAAGGCAGAGTGGCTGCTAAAGAATGTGTTATCAAGGAAGTGGTGAGCGTGGGCCACCGGGATTGTCTCCTGCTGGGGAGCTCGGCAAGTGTCAGGGGACATGCACCTTATGGCGAGCCCCTGTAGCCATCAACAGTTAGTGTTGATGTCGCTGGCATCTGCTTAAGGCAGGGAGAAGTGGACTGTATGCTGTATGCTCAGACTGGGGTTAGATGAGCAGGTGGCTACCGTCATGCCTCCCAAGAACTTTCATTCAGGTAGGTTGGTCAGATGGTTTGTCTAATTCACTGTGGCACATGTTTTAGGCATTTCCTCCAATGCTTTCTCTTTTTAGACTTTATGGCTCCAGCTTAGAGCATCAGCTTGATAGTTGACTGCATGTGTGGGCATGTGCATATACATGTGTGTGTGTGTGTGTGTGTGTGCATGCATGTGCATAGATGTGTACATGTGCATGCATGTGCATGTGTGTGTCTTTTAGGAAAATATTATCAGCATACCCTTTTGTTTGAACCTTACTTTTGACAACATCAGTGCCTTTAACGGTATTTGCATCATAAGCAGGAATTCTCTGAACTGGAGCCCCTTCAAGTAATTCTACTGAGTAGCCTGAACTGTGAGAGCCATCGATGGCAGGTAAAACAAATACAGTAGCTATAAATAGCAGGACCCCATTTCATCTTTCATCCTTTGAGCATCTGTCTGGCAAGTCATAGAATCTGCGGCAATTGACAGCTTGATTAGCAGCAGTGTCTGGCTGGCAGAAGTAAGCAGTTCCTGACTCCATCTCAGGTGAACTTGAGGGAGGATAAAGTTGGCTGCACTGTTGATAGCAAAGTGGTCTCTGGGAGTGGCTACTGTCCTTTTAAAGCCTCCCTCCATTTTCTTTAATTATTTGAGAATTTTAGACACACATGTGATGTGTTTTGATCAAATCTGCCCATCCCCTTCACTCCTCCAGTTCTTCCCCAATCCCCACAATTTCATGTTTCCTCTCCCTCCCCCCCCCCCCCCCCCCCCGCTCTCTAGCCCATTGATGCCACGTAGTGCTTCCTGGTGTTCCTGGATGCAGAACCATCTACTGGACCGTGGGTAGCCTGTTAGAGTCTACAGCCCTGAAGAAAACTGGACCCATACAGGACTTCCTCAGAAGGTGCCAGTTGGCAATGGCTTCTCAGTGAGACCCTGGTGGGACTTCATGAGTGCTCCCCTATCCATGCTGAGACTTCGACTGGCTTGTTCTTGTGTGAGTCTTGTACACTCAATCCCGGCCACCATATATTCAAGTGTGCGACCGATGTTCTCTTGGGAAAATACTGTTTCAGTGCAGATGTCTACTACTTTTGTCTCGTGAGATGCCATATGAAGACAGAAGAATCTTCCTAAAATATATGCATTTACATCTACAAATGGAGTTACCTTTTCACAGGGGTAGTTGTAGGGAGATGAATGAGTCTCCCAAATATGGTAAACATCAAATAACAGCCCCAGTGCCAGGTATGGGTTACCTATTTTTAGTTGTTGGTCAGTGGAGTCTCATAGATCCCTGTCTCTGCACAAACTACAGGCTATTGCATTATTCTTAGTTATGCTCTCGAACCTCACAGGAAAACCCTATTATGGAAAAACACTATTAGTAAGCATCCTAACTGTGCTGGCTGGTTTTATCTCAACTTGACACAGCTAGAGTCATCAGAGAGAAGGGAGCCTCTGCTGAGCAAATGCCACCATAAGTATGGGCAGTAGGCAAGATGGTACAACATTTTCTTAATTAATGATCAATGTTTATTTGTTGCGATCTTTGAGCTGGTGTCCTGGATCCTACAAAATGTGTAATGATGCAGTGAATAATGTGAGTGGTGCAGTATAATGTGAGTGATGCAGTGAATAATGTGTAGTGACGCAGTGTATAATGTGAGTGACACAGTGTATAATGTGAGTGATGCAGTGTATAATGTGAGTGATGCAGTGTTTAATGTGAGTGGTGCAGTATAATATGAGTGATGCAGTGTATAATGTTCAGTGATGCAGTGTACAATGTGTA
>OU015748.1:3540299-3550561 GCA_907169655.1 Acomys percivali
TATATATATATATATATATATATATATATATATATATATATATATATTGCAGCGGTACATAAAGAATTTGGTAAGATACATGAAAGAACGAGAGCTTGCTACCTTCTTAAACTTTTCTCACTAAAGCTTTATTTACTTGCACTTCCAATCTCTTTTCCTTCTTAATACACTGTGTTCTTTGTAATTATTCTTTGTGACTTGATTGCTGATCACAGTGGATTCCAAAACAGAAGCCCTTTGAGTTGAAGGGACACCAACCTGGACAGCAGGACAGCAGGCTGTATGAGATACGTGATCTATACCACATGCTTATAGATGACAGCATGTACTGCCGTATGTTGTATGTTAAAGCAGGTGATCTCCTTTAGGGAGCAGCTTAGCAGTTTGGAAACAGAAGGCCTCAAATAATCCCTGAACCAGTGTCACTCTTCTTTATGTAGGAATTTAGCAAATTCCAGGTAAGGCCCTGTGGTAGTCCTCTGTTCATGGTGCAACTCACTAGTCTTCCTTTGCAAAAGGAACATGGGTCACGTGTAACAAATATGGGCACATTCAGCCCATCAGTAGGACATTTGGTTAAAAAACAGAGTAGGAATTTGCTTTGTCTCAAGATTATCTGGCGCAGACTCTTGTGCCAAGTTGAAAAATCAGAGAAATTTCTCATAAGAATCGCTGTGAGGTGCTGGTAGCATCCCACATACGTACGCCTTCTTCCTCTCCTCCCTCAGCTCCCTGGAGCTCCTGAAGTCAATTACGGGAGCTGCTCAGGCTGAGGTGCTGAAGTAGGACCAGAGAGGCTTGTAGATCTGGTCATTAGGGAGTGGTGCTACTTGAGAAGGAGCGAGGGGCGTGGCCTTGTGGGAGGAAGTGTGTCAGTGTGGGAGGAAGTGTGTCAGTGTGGGAGGAAGTGTGTCACTGGGGGTGGGCTTTGGCATTTCAAATGCTCAAGCCAGGCCCAGTGACTCTCTGTCTTTCTGTTGTCTGTTAATCCAGAGGCAGAACTCTCAGCTCCTCCAAGCGCCATGTCTGCCTGCGTGCCACCATGCATCCTGCCATGATGGCACTGAGCTAAACTTCTGGACCATGAGCCAGCCCCAGTTAAATGCTTTCCTTTGTAAGAGTTGTTGTGGTCATGGTGTCTCTTTATAGCAAGAGAACACTGGCTAAGACACAGGTCAAATTCAGTTCTTCCTAAGATTTCCTCCCCGCTAGTAAATATGACCAAATCTACATCTTAAGATGTGTCAATTTTTAGTTAGTTTTCAACTGTGGTCAGAGCATTCCTATGAGACATTGGAGAAAAGCAAAATCTCACAGAGTACTCTTTCATCCATTCTGAAATTTAAAAAGGCAGTGCGGTTCCCATATAATAAAAATGATCATGGCTGCCATTTAAAATGCTCAATTCAGAATATGTTCATATGGTTGTGTAATAAACATTTCCAAACTTCTCCACCTTCTAAAACTGAAATTCTCTAACCGTTAAGCATTATTTACTTTGCAAACGCTGACACCCGCCATTCCACTGTTCATGCCTATCCGTGCGCAGCTCATAGGCTGGCACAGCTCATAGGCTGGTGCTGTGTGCAGCTGTGCTGTGTGTGTGGGACTGGCTTACTTGCTTGGGACCATCCTCAAGGTTCATCGTGTTGTTTCATGTACCAAGGCTTCTTTTCAAGGTTGAGTATTATTCCATTAGATTTTTAAAAAGAATCTACATACATATTATATTAAGAATATGTATATAAATATATAATAAATTAAGAATATATACATACATATATATTCAAAAGGCTTAGTTATAAAATAAAAAGCTATTTATTTATAAGATAAAAGAAAATTACTTATATTCATCTATCTATTAATTGATTAATATTATATGACTACATGACTGGCTGCTAAAAACAGTAATGACAAAGACATAGACACTGTCCTGGAAGACCAAGACACAGACACAATCCTCTGGTGGGGGCTGGCTACAATGAAGGGCCAAAGGCTTACTTGATCCGTATGCTAGAGCAACACAGGAAGACTTTGGCCATTTTGCAGGAACTCCTATTTCCATCCCTTAGAAGTCTCCTGCAAAACCCTTCCTCTTGCTCACAGAAGATCACAACGGGCAATCAATACAGTGACTAATCTTGATTGCTGTTTGGAGCTTTCAAATCCTTCTTTCACAAAGACACCTGTCCTTGCACTGTAGACAATGTGTTGTGTTGCATGTGGTGAGATGTGCTCTGAGAAGTGCACCATTCCCTCTCTCTCTCCCTCTCTCCCCCCTCTCTGTCTCTTTCTCTCCCTCCCCCCCTCCCTCCCTCCCCCCCCCCCCCCCCCCCTCCCTCCCTCCCTCCCTCCCTCCCTCCCTCCCTCCCTCCCTCTGTGTCTCTGTGTCTCTCTGTGTCTGTCTGTCTGTCTGTCTCTCTCTCTCTCTCTCTGTGTTACTCTGCTTAAAGCAGCCTTAAGGGAGAAATTGTTTCTTTTGGTCACAGTGGAGAGGGACAGAGACCTAGAGACCACTATAGCAGGGAAGATGAGGCCGCAGGCTGGCAAGGCTTGGCTGCAGGGATGGGAGCCTGGCTGGTCACCTTGCATCTGTACTCAGGAAGCAGGGAGAGTTAGCTGTGAATGGGGCGAGGCTGGAAAGCCTCAGAGCCCACCCTCAGTGGCCAACTTCCAGTGGGAGGTTACTTCCTTAGGGTTCCAGGCCTTCCCAAACAGCACCACAAACTCAGGACCAAGTGTCGAAACTCCTGAGCCTGTGAGGGGTGCATCCTGCTGAAACCATGGCAACCATTGTTGCCAGCACACACTTACTCAGAGGTGATGACTCAGTAGAGGGCATGCTCTTACAGGACCACTGCTGTGTACTGAGGCTCTGCCCTGTCACTGGCCGGAGTCACTATGCACCACGAGTAGTTTGCATTTTGGTCATCAGAGGCAGAAGGCACAAGTCTCTGGGCCCTACATTATTCTGCTGAGATGACAGACACTTGAGTATTCAGCAGAGAGCACAAATCCGCATGATCAAAGGGCCTACATGTCCAGGTCAGAGTACACACTACAACGCGGGTCGATCTGTGTCTGCAGTATGGGTGCTCCCCACCGGAGCTTGTCTGCCTGTCCTCTGTCTTCCTCTCTTGTGTGTTCACTCTGCTGTGCTCCTCGGACCTTGCCTCTGAGCTGATAAACATGCAAATTTGACCTCCATGTGGGTAACAGGACAGGAAGGTGGGGTCAGCTCCCGTCCCACTGTGCGCTTCATTTTCTATCAATAGCCTTGTTAGTGCGCACAGGCTCCTGGGTTTCCTGAGGAATGGCATCGACTGCAAACAAGACACTGTCATTTTGTGCCATTAGGATGCATTATATGAGACATAATGGGCAAACGAGCGCTGGCGGGAGTCAGATGAGGCGGGTGGAGGCCTCAGTGCTCTGGGTCTCTTGGGCTTCATTCGCCATGGTGAACTCAGCCTTCCCATGATCTGGAACAAAAGTAATATGAGCGTCCTTTGTCTGAGCAGGAGAAAGAAATTTGTGTTGAATTTCTTGAGATTGAGCAATTTGGACTTTTGTTTGTGAACGTGGTAGAATCTAGTTATTTTATTTTACTTTTTCTGTCAGATGTTATGTAAAACGAAGCCTGCCCTCTCTGTTTCTGCTGTAAGGAGGGGGGTGAACAGTTTTAGCCAGAGAAGAACACACCTCTGCAAGTCCTTGTCAGGGGACAGCAGTTACCACGGAGATTCACGACCTGCCAAAGTGCTGAACTCAGCAGGCAATGGGACCCTGCAGCTCACAGGTTCCCTCCAAAGCTCACTACAGAAGTAGACAGACTGTGGGAGCCCAGGATTGGTGAGGACTGGGGCAGAGCAGTGTGCTCTAGACACTACAGCACACTGGACTTGTGAACGCATAGTAGGCGTGCTTGCTTGCACAAGACCTGCGCAAGTCAGTCCGCCCTCCAACAGGAGGCGCTAACCACAGTTGATGAACGTTGAGAAGGGAGAGCACGTTTTCCTTAGGGGTTGGCTCCTCAGGTAAGGTGACTTTGTTCCGGCGGATGGGCCTACACCGTGTGTACATGGACGGACTCAGTGGTTTGAATGAAAACGGAAAGAAAAGAGGACATGAGGTTGCAAGGGCAACGTGGGCTGTGGGAGGCTGGGATGAGCTGGGGTGGGAATAGGAGCGGACATGATGTAAATACATCACATTTGTATTTCATTATGAAATCCACACATCTATGAAGTTCTCAAAGAGCAAATAAAAACCGTTATATTTAAAAGATAAAGTGGCTACAGAGTTGGCATTCTGGGGGTCTGTGGGCTAACCGTACTCACATGTATAGCGTCATGAAATGCTGTAACTCTTGCTTTGTCTGTGGGAGAGTGGTAGCTGGGATGGGATAGCACGTCTAATGCTGAAGTCCATGTGTTACTCCAGGTCTTTTGGGGCACAAGTGACCAGATAAGATAAAAAGAAATGTGCCGGTTTCAACAGGGGACTCACTCGCCCGTGTGAGAGAGAATGGGCGGAGCATCAGAGAAGGCTGCTCACTCAAGTGTGACTCCAGAGAAGAGAAGGTAGGACAGCTGGGGGCAGCGCCGTGGAAAATAATCTGTTCATCAGGAGCTGACACACAACCGCTCCTCAGTGGGAAAGCTGGATGCGCGGACATTTGGGGAGCCGTTTTAGTCTGTGCTTCATGCACGGGGTGCGCTCACTGTCCTGTGCAGGGGCGCGCGATGAAGACCCTAAACACGTGGTTCTGTACTTTGGTTTCTGCCGTAGGAGCTCTCTGCTTTAACTCTGTGCAAAGACCACAGGATGCACTGTGTCTGAGTGGGCTCAGATCGGGCGCATCATCACTTGCCAGAAAGTCTCCATGAACCACTGGCAGCTTCTGAGAGCTATCGTCGGCCAGATCTTCTGAGGTCTGCTTGGAAATGCAAGGGCATGAAATGCTAATGCTCTCCAAGTTTCTTCTTGCCTCGGGGGACACAGAGGAATGCATCACCACAGGATCCTAGCCTCTCTGGTCCTTACGAGGTCACATTTTTAAAAATTTTTTTTTTTAAATTTATTTATTTTTTTAATTAATTTATTCTTGTTACATTTCTATGGTTATCCCATCCCTTGTATCCTCCCATTCTCCCCTCCCTCCCATTTTCCCCTTATTCCCCTCCCCTATGACTGTTCCTCAGAGGGATTACCTCCCTCTGTATATGCTCATAGGGTATCAATTTTAATAATCTGGACAAAGCCAGTTTACATTGACTTTGCTGAATCTTACCCCAAGTATTTATTCAGCTCCCCGGGGACCCTTCCTGCTCTGCCAGTGTCTTGCTTCCGACTCACGGCTTTGACCTTCTCTGCCAGTCTCACAGCCACTTCTCCAGGTGACTGCTCCTTGTACACATCTCCCCTTTTAAAAATTTATTCTTAAAATCATATTTAAAATTTATCCTTTGAAAATTTCTTCCTTGTAAGCAATGTACTGATCTTATCAATTCTCCACCACCTCCCTCCATTTCCTTAACCCCTGGGTCTCACCACCTCATCTCCTTCCCGACACCATGCCTTCTGTTTTTTATTAGTGTCACTATTAATAGCCCTTCCAAACCAATTTGTGCTGAGGACAAGCACATGGGTATGGGGCCTTTCTCTGAGCACACGGGCAACCTACCACAGGCCATTCCTTCACAGAAAAGTGACCCCCACTTCTCGTAGCATCAGCTGCTCCACAGCATCCCTTCTCCCAGGCTGGAATTTTGATTGGCTTGCTCTTACACACGTCTTGTACAGATAAACATAACTGCTGTGATTAGTGTTTCAGCCATGTCATATTTTTTAAATGTCATTGTCATCATTGTCATCACCATCATCATTATTTAGGGGTGTGTGTGTGTGTGTGTGTGTGTGTGTGTGTGTGTGTGTGTGCATGCACGGGCATGCATCTGAGGACAATGTTTTGGGAGTTGGCTCTTTCTTTTCATCATGGGTTCTGAGGATCAAATTCAGGTCATCAGACTTGCTTTGAAAACACTTTATAGGCTGAGCCAATTTGCTAGCTCTTTTTCCGCACCCTGAATTTAGGTGAGAGGGGGCCTGACACCATAATTAAACACCCGGAACACATCAACGACACTGTCGAATCTTCAGAGACTAAGGAAGACTGTCACTCACAAAACAAAGGCTTAAGTGGCAACCAGTGGCATTTCTCCCAGGTAGCTAAATGCAGCCTTTGCAGAACACCTGTTTTGAGCAGCTCCTCAGGTAGCTCCCATGTCACCTTCTGGTCACTAAGCCCATCACAGCCCTACAGGACCCTCCATGGTGCTTATGTGGGAACTCACCTCAGGGTTGGAGGGAGCACACCTCATGGGTGAAGAGAGCACAATTCAGGGATGGAGGGAGCACACTTCAGGGGTGGAGGGAGCACACTTCAGGGGTGGAGGGAGCACACCTCAGGGGTGGAGGGAGCACACCTCAGGGGTAGAGGAAGCTCATCTTAGGTGTGGAGGGAGCACACTTCAGGGGTGGAGGGAGCACACCTCATGGGTGGAGAGAGCACACCTCAGGGATGGAGGGAGCACATCTCAGGGATGGAGGAAGCACAGAGCATGCAGTTATGGATGTTACCGAGATGCTGAGATGAGATTGGCAGAGGAAATATGAAGGGATGCACAAGGCCCCTCTCTTTTCCCTGTAGCTTTTCAGTTGGGAGAAACCAACAAGTACTGATTAGTAGGAGAGACAAACTTCTAGACTGGCTGTGTGACCATGGGTTACAAATTTTTAAAAGTGCTAAAGCTGGTCTTCAAATAACAATAATAGTTATTGTTATCATTACTTTTTAAATGATGGAGTCTTGTTGTGTAGTCCAGGTTAGCTTAACACTTGCTGTGTAGCCCAGGGTGGCTTCAAACTCACGATTCTTCTTCTCCATCTTCCCAAACCCTGGGACTGTAGGTATCCACTATTCCCAGCTTCCATTTTTTTTTTCCCAGTGAGAATTCTAGCCTTTCTTTTAACGCACACCTTTCCCAACCTCTCGCCCTCTGCTGCCTCAGATGTCGGTTACTGTGACCCTTGGGTGGAAGGTTGGGAATGCTGAGGTCTGTAACTGGATGCTCTGTGTGGTACCCAGGGAAGATGGGAAGCAGCAGGTGGGATGTGTCTATCCCCTCCGGGCCTGTCATTTCTCCTGCTGCTCGTCCAGGCTTACAGCGAGCAGAAGGCAAATGGCACGTGCACACTTGGATAATGCTTTGTAATTACAGCCATCACACGGGCAAGCAGGCAGCAGCCAGCCTTTGTTCAGGAAACCAGCCCAGCCCAGCAGCCAGCCAGTGGCATTTAAAAATCACAGCGTGTCTACACACAGTGCGGGGGTGGTGCACTGTGTCTGAAGGGCCCTAGATTTTTATGTTTCTCTTAGTCACTAGAAATAGGTTGTTGGACCATTTCTCTCTGATAAAAATTGGTGTCTTTTCAGAAGAATAAGCCCACAGATGTTGCTGAATAGGCATGCACAGCATTCTGGGAAGGAAGAAGGAGTGTACTGAGTAACCTGGCTGCCCTGGCCCTCAGAGGGAGAGGCTGGGGGCTCCCTCAGACCGGGATTTGGTCACCAGGCTCTCCTGAGAGCAATATGAAGAGATGCTCCATACACTTTCTGATCTAAGCCTGACCCAGCAGGCTTCCCTCAAAGGGGAGTACACTTTCCTCAAAGGAGGTCACGTGCCTGCGTCTTTGATGAGCTGTCCTCCTCCATGTCAGTGATGTAACTGATCTCCGAACAGATAGGGTTTGGGACTTACACACAGACTGGATATGACCTGCAGAGCTGGTCTGTAAGTTGAGCACCAAGCAAAAGCCCGTTTTGAAAAGGACTGATGATAGTCATCCCTGAGGGGCTGGACCTCAGAGCCTTGGCTGTCCTCATCACAGCAAGTCCCTGAGGCCGAAGCGTTCCCCAGGACACTGACTGTGTACTTCCCAGAGTGGGTCTTGCTCATATGAGATCACGAAGTGAGCATCATGTTATGGTCTCAAAGTGTATCCAAATTGTTAGGTGTCCACTCACAAGCCTATGGTTTGTGTTCACTGGGAATTCAAGTCATATTAGAGAATACTTTTTTTAAAATGTCTATATTGGTGGTTTAATGTGTGTATGAATCTACGTCTATGCACTATATGAGTGCCCTGTGCTCACAGAGGCAGAAGAGGGGCAACCACAGTTACACACGATTGTGAGCTGCCGTGTGGGTTCTGGGAACCAAACCTGTGTCCTCTGGAAAAGTACCAAGTGCTCTTAACTGCTGAGCCATCGCTTTAGTCCTAATGATACCCTTGTATTTTACCGGGAAAAGATCTCACTATTTTAATAGTATAATGCAACATTTAACACACAGCATGCCCTATCATATGTGAAGTCACTGCAGAGACTGGAATTGAAGGGAATTTTACAGCTACAGTCTGCCAGGTGTGTACCTTTTGGGTATGATTCTTATGGTGATGTGTGTTTGTGGGAAGATGTGGAGTACAGTTAATGCAAGCTAATAACATCTGCTCTTTTCCTTTCATAGTAAGGAAGAAAGAGAGAAAGACTCAGAAAAAGCTCTTGGATAGACACTCTGGTGCATCTTTTTGCTCATGTTCCCATTCAGTTTTCTGAAACAATATCTGTGGGGGAGTGTTTTTAATCTTGATGCTTTTGCTCCTTAAACTTGTCTCTTCCATGCTGAAACATGGACCTAGGACATTGTACATGCACTCTTCCACTGAGCTGTATCCCTAGTCCCTGATGTATGTATTAACCAAGCAAAATAATACCCCTTCAGGGAGTCACTTAAGGTTAGTAGGCTCACTCAGGAAATGAGGTGCTTGCACGTTTTGGAAAGCCCAGAGGAATGGGTACTAGGACCACCCATTACTCTCAGAAGAATCTAGAAGCAGCCGTTGAGGAAGTTAATGTTTGTTTGTTGGCTTCTGGACACAGTAGAGAGAGAGAGAGCTTGCCACCGTGGCCACAACCCAAAGATGGGGAAGCTAGGGCCGACACTTCCCTGTGGTCTCTCTCTGCAGCCACAGAGCCATGGCTGGCCTGTGGGATGCCAAGAGCCACGGCTGCCATCGTCGATGTGATGCAGACGACATGCTGTCCCCACATCTCCCTTCCCAAACCTTGATGGCCCCAGGAGAGCAGCCAAGATGGCCAGGAGGCAGCTGGCTCTACACTGCTGTGGTCTCTGGATTTACGTGAGGTTCTTGTGATGGAGCCTTAGACGCAGAGCCCTCTGCATGGGCACCTTAGGATGGAGTTTTAGGCCCTTTGGCCTCTCAGCTATAACAAAATATCCTATAGACTCCTGCTCATTTTTTTCCTCTCGAAGTACAAAGAGCTATGTTAGGGCTTAAATCCTTTCCTCATAACTGGTGAGAGCAAGGGTCAGGTATCTGGGTTAGCACTCATGCCTACTGCTTATTTTATAACTCTGATAACAAGGTTACAATTTCCTAGGCTCTTCTGGTACGCACTTTGGTCCCCTGAGAACTATTGCTTTCCCCTGACATCACAGACCACTCCTCACTGTGTCACTCACAAATTGAACTGAGATGGAACAGCAGGTGATCTGAGAGGCAAGCATATTTTAATCTTATTTGTACTAGTTACTCTTGTGTCACTGTACCCACAGTATCTGGCAGAAACAGGGGAGGAGAGGTTTATTTTCGGTCTTGGCAATATACTTTGAATGAGAAATGTCCCCCATAGGCTCAGGTATTTGGTCCTATTGTCTCCAGCTGGTGGTGCTGTTTCAGATATTATGGGACCTTTAGGACATTGCTGGCTGGAGAAAGCACATCACTGGCCCTGGGCTCTGGAAGTTTACAGCTTTTTCCTGTTTCCATTTTACTCTCTCTGTTCCCTGTGTGTGTGGCTGAGATGCCATCTCTCAGCTTCCTGCTCTGGGCATCAGCTGCCATGACATAACACTGTGAGACCGTAAGCCCCAAAATACTTTCTTCCTTAAGTTGCTTCTTCTGGCCACAGTGCTTTATCACAGCAGCAGAGAGGTAAGTGACGTGGAACTCCAGGTTTCCGCTGATTGCGGCAGGATAGGCAAGGCACGAATGTTCAGACTGCGGGGTAGGGCTGTGGACGAATGTCCAGACTGTAGGGGTAGGGCTGTGGACGAATGTGCAGACTGCGGGGTAGGGCTGTGGACGAATGTCCAGACTGCGGGGGTAGGGCTGTG
>OU015748.1:3560457-3580469 GCA_907169655.1 Acomys percivali
ACACACACACACACACACACACACACACACACACACACACACACACATGCACGCGCATGCACACACACGCACGCACGCACACTCATTAAAAAAAACTGTACAAGCATATTTAGTCATATTGGCGATTCTCCTTAGCCTCTGTCTGGTGTCTTCTCCGTGGTCCTCAAGCACCATAGTAGGCTGGAAACGGGACACGCTGGACCCATCCAGCAGCTCCTTGAACATGGAGTTGCCATGCCAACCACAAGAAGTCGGTGTGTGCTGTTGAGGCCACCTAGTCCCTTGTATTTTCTCCCAGCAGCCTGAGCTGAGGCACAGGCCGTCAAGTCACTATTTGCCACCTAAGCTTCTGTACTTGAGTTTCCTCGGTGGCCAGACAAAGCGACCAGTCTGATTCTTTCCCTCCTTCCACAGGGCACAGGGCTGCCAACCCCAGTGCAGGGCGGGCGAGCCCTCGCTCCTGTGTTTGGTTGGGTAGAGCCGTGTTAACTGAGCGCCCTCCCCCTAAGCAACCTCTGACGCTGAACGTCTAATTCTGCCTTACTTTCTGATTTATTTCCCCATGATTTGGGGATCAAATCATTTTTATTTTCCTCACACAAAGCAAGCAAAAGATCCCTCCCCCATTTAAGTTGCAAGCTGCGGCAGTACCTTACGAAGGCATACAGTGGGGCAGTGTTCTCAGTTCCCTTGCTGCCTCCCGCTGCCCTTGAGCTTGACTGCAGTCAGGACAGAAGCATGTTTATGACCAAAACTACCAGAGTCCTTTGCGTGTGACCTTGTACTCTTGAGAAGTGTGACTCTGAAATCCAACACATAAAAATTCTGAATATACGGTGTTTAGAGTACAAGGCAGGAGACTCCTGGCTTCCTTTGGAGAGAAAATAAAAGCTTTGTAGGGGTGGGGTACAGGTCTCTAAATTTTGAAAGAAGTGCCAACTTTTAGCAAGAAAATATCCTATAGTTTTCAACTCAATGGCTTATATATGAATTAAATGGATACATAGGGCTGTGCACTACATTTTGTCACGATTGAAGTCACAATAAAATAGTTAAATACAAAATCTATACCTATAGAAACACACACACACACACACACACACACACACACACACAATATTTCATGACTTTCCTAAACTCAGTTGCTTATGATAGACTCTTTAAGAATTACCTAAGAATCAATCATTCTTTAGGCCACTCAGGCAAGGTTCCCTTTAACACAGACCTTATACCCACTCCTCGTGTAGTATTCATATTTGCACTGTTTAGGTTTCCTCATGGCTGGCAACACAAAGTGGTGCTGGTTGATTTTCATCAATAGGGAAATACGTCAGTTTATGGGAAATGGGCAGTAGCCGAACACACAGGACTTGGGCGCAGTCCTACAGCGGCCTTAGGAATAGGGCCATCTTGTCCTTCGTCCTTAGGGTGTGTGGGTAACAGTGGCCCCTGATGGTGCGGGAGCGATGGAGTAAGTTTTAGGTCTGACTCTAGAGTGCACGTGTAGCATTCTGCTACCCAAAGGGACAAGGATGCGGGCACAGTGGACGCTGAGATCAAAGCCATCTTCCATGAAGCCGTGACTCTAGATAGCAGGCTGCCAAGAAGAGACTTGATACCCTATGAGCATATACAGGGGGAGGAGGTCCCCCTCAGTCACAGTCATAGGGGAGGGGAGTAAGGGGAAAATGGGAGGGAGGGAGAAATGGGAGGATACAAGGGATGGGATAACCATTGAGATGTAATATGAATAAATTAATTAAAAAAAAAATATATATATATATAAAGAGGAGGCTCTGTCTGAGCATGTTTGCTTGGGTGCTGAGGCACCTGCCTGGGAACTGCTGTAGAAACCAGAACCAGATCTTTCTAATCCCCAAAGGTTGCTTTCCCCTCCTCCCTTCCCTGGACAGCTCCCTAGGTCTGCTGAGCACAAGGGCACACAGGTGACAACCACTTCCTAAAGGATCCCCAGGCTAAAGTTTACAAACCTCTTGTCTCCAAAAGCCATGAGACTCAGGACCTAGGTGCCTAGCCTCATTTGCTCTGTCTTCTCGGGGCTCTTTGCTCCCCTGCTGCAGGTGGCCTTCCCAGTGCAAACAGCCAGACTGGGGTCAGGGTGTGCTGGGGCGCAAGGAGTCCAGTGGCCAACAAGGAGAGCATCCTGAGCCTTCTCAGTGCTCACCAGAAAGCAGGGGCGGCCTGTGCCCCTCCCTCCACCCCTCCTGCCCTCCCCCTCCCCCGCCCCCACTCCTTTCCTTTTTTCCCCCCTTTCCCTCATCTCAGCACTCATCTCTCCCCTGCATTCCACCCCCATTCCTGCTCTTGCTGTCGCTCTTTCTTTGACATAATAACAGTCCCCAACAATATGGCCTCAGGTAGTGTCACCAACCAGAAACACCCAAGCCTGCCTAGCTAAGCAGACTGCGAAGTGTAATTTTGGCTTTAAAATTAGCCACGGGACCTATTTCAGGACTTCAGAGCTACGGGGTGGTGACCAAACACCCAGGCCGAGGCTGACTTCTCACCCTGTAGCAACCACCAGAGATGTGTGCAGTGCCTCAGTGAGTTAAAAAAATGTCCCTGGACTCATGACTCAAGAGGAAAATGCCATTGTTTCTAAAATAAGCACATTCTACATGCGGCTTACAAGGCACACTGGTTTCTGGCTAACAAAGTAACTTAAAATGGTTTAATTTTATTTTAAGATTACTCAGAGGAATTATTCGAGTTTAGTGGCTAGTTGTTCAAAATGAAGAGAGCTTGAGGGAGGCCGTCTCTGTCATTGGTGAAGATAACTTTTCCCAGGTAGCTGGTGAAGGACTAGGGGACCTGTGAGGGGCCAGTTAGCATGGGAACTAGGTAAACTTCAGGTAGTCATTACTCACGCGCTTCACTATTCTTAATCATGTAACATTTCTTTCTTTCTTTTTTCCTTAAAGGATTTATTTATTTTATGTATGTATGAGTACACTGTCTTCTTGCACACCAGAAGAGAGCATCAGACCACATGGTTGTGAGCCACCATGTGGTTGCTGTGAGTTGAACTCAGGACCACTGGAAGAGCACCCAGTGCTCTTAACCTCTGAGCCATGTCTCCAGCCCTTGTGATGTTTCTGAAATCTCTTCCAGGGCAGTCACACGCCTAGCTCCTTCCCCAGATCCACCAGGGGCCACCGCGTGCCTTGCTCCTCAGTGTATGTAGCTCATGGACAAGTATTGGCAGTGTCCCTTCAGAGTTCACACAGACAAGAGATGCTCAGGCCCCAGGCCAGCTCCCTCAACCAGCTTGAGATGGGCTGGGCGGATAGATCAGGCCCTGTTCCTGGTCACACAGATCTTGTTTGTGGCTCCCTTCAATGCCAATCGCTTTCTGGGGATTTAAGTGGGATGTGGCAAATACACTGAGCTCCTCTTATCTCTGGGATTCCTGTGCTATTCCCTTTGCTTAGGGTCTAGGTCTGATTTCCTTGTGATGCCTACTCTTTCCCTAAGGCAGGCATGCATGCGCTTGTCCACACACTCTGTTCTCCATCCCATGTATTTATGTGTGTGTCTATGTATGTATGTATGTGTATGCATGCATGTATATGTGTGTATGTATGTGCATATATATGTGTGAATATATGTATATATGTATGTATGTGTATATGTGTGTATGTATCTATGTGTATGCACATGCATGCATGTGTTTATGTGTATATGTGTGTATATATTTATGTGCATGTATGTATGTGTATTTATGTGTGTGTATATATGTGTGTATTATGTATATTTGATTGTACCTAAGATATGCCGAGAATTATGGTCCTCTCTAGTAAGTGCCCATTGAGACAGATGAACATACCTGCTCTCTTATGTCCCAGACATAACTGTGTCATTGATTGTTAAGGCTCTGTTGATAATGCTATTGACACTGACCATCGGTGAGAGGGAGTACACTGTGGTGGCTCTCTGTAACCTGCCCCCTGCACTGTGCAGGCCTCCAGGTCCCCAGGCAAAGCTCAGGAAGTGTAGCTTTGCTGGGTGGCCTGTTGCTCTCAGTGGAACTAGTGGTTTGGATGGCACACCATCGGTGTTCTCTAAAGTTGCTCCCGACCCAGTAGAAGGGTTATCTTTTCACATAGATTGCTGCACCCCTCACCCACCATGTGCCTGGGTGGGGGCCTCTCTAATTCACGCAAGGGTCTTACATTGGCCAGTGGTAGTGATGATGTAAGCCTCTTTATGTGTATACAATGGACACACTCAGAAGCCCGTGCGTCACAGATGAAAACAAGCCCAGCACAAAGAACTGGGAAGATGCTCATGGCGGAACACACAAAGTGTGATCCCTGCCAAGCCTCCCCCAGCTGCCCCTGCGCTGTTTCATCTGAGCTGTATGCCATTTTGTGAGTTTTTGACCAAAGCTGGGTTTCCTGCTGGATGCCTTGCCTCGTGGTGAGGGGCTCTGTGGACAGCTCTGATGCCACCACTGGTGATGGCAGGAGGTTGTCACAAGGCTGTGATGAAGGTAAGGACTAGTGAGCAATAGGAATAAGTGAAAAAAAATTGAGTCACCAGAGGTGGAGGGACCTAGTAAAACACGGGCCAGCAAGCCAGTCTGCCCAACTGCAGCCTCAGCCGTGCCCTTAGGGGGTACACAGTCCCGAGCAAGTGTCTGAATTCCTCATGCCTCAGTGTTATGTGCAAACTAGGAATCATAGTAAAACCTACTTTACAAAGTTTAAATAACCTATTTGCAAAGGTAACTTTTATTCTCCTGGCTCAGTTGTTGTCTGGGAGGCTGACTGCCTCTTTCTGCTAACCTAGGCCTAGGCCTGGAAGCTTCTAGCCTCCATACAATCTAACGTAGGCCTAGAATGTTTTCAGCATCTGAGACTTACTGCTTAATAAGCTCACCCTCACTTGTTCTTTCTGAGCCCTGGGCTGCCTGGTTCAACTCAGCTATTCTGGCTCAAACTCTTCTCCCAGCTGACATATTTAATCTGGCTTCTTTCTTGGCTTGGAATTGCTCTGCTTGGCCTCAAACTAACTCAGCAATCTGCTCTAATCTTCTGGCTTCTTCTCATTTTCTGGCTCATTCCATCTTCACCTGAGTTCTCTCTCTCTGAAACCTATCTCTGCTTTACTGTCCTGGTAACACTTCCTCCTCTCTCTGTAAAACTGGTTCTTAAGTAGTTTCCTTTTCCTCTCTCTTCTCATGAGTGTTGGGCCTATCCTGTTCTGGCAAATCTTCTCTGATTCATCACCTTTTCTGCCACTCAATTAGACATCTTTTCTTTTTTTCTTTTCTTTTCTCTTTCTTTCTTTCTTTCTTTCTTTCTTTTTTTCTTTCTTTCTTTCTTTTAAGGTGGTGCCCAGTTGTTTAGCACATCTTTACTTTATTAATTTATTCAGACTACATCTCAATTGTTATCCCATCACTTGTATCCTCCCGTTCCTAGACATCACTTTCAAACATGGGTACTTCCTTCTACAAACTACCTTTACCTTCGTTTAGGATTAAAGGCTTGTGCCACCACATCTGGACCTAAGCTTTTCTTTACCTGATACTTACTTGCTCTATACCAGGCTGGCCTTGAACTCAGATCTATTTGCCTCTGTCTCCTGGATTAAAAGCACATTTTTATTCCAGCTGGATCACACAGACCTGGAAGGTCTTTGGATGTGATCTCTTGTCAGAACAGCCATGTTCTGAATTAACATTCCTCTACACCTGTTCATCTAGTTTTTATAATAATGCTGGGCACATTATAAACACCGCATTGCTCTGCATATAGAAACTTCTTAGTTGTTCAAAAATGTAACTGAATGGCTCATTCCCCTTCGTTCACACCAGGTGTCTGGGTGGCTGTACCTGTGGTGCTTTACGACACTTCCCTGGCTTCACAAAGAACTGTGTACTTCTTTTTTTTTGTTTTTGTTTTAATTTTTATTATTTATTAATTTATTCTTGTTACATCTCTATGGTTATACCTTCCCTTGTATCCTCCCATTCTCCCCTCCCTCCCATTTTCCCCTTATTCCCCTCCCCTATGACTGTTCCTGAGAGGGATTACCTCCCCCTGTATATGCTCATAGGGTATCAAGTCTCTTCTCGGTGACTTGCTGTCCTTCCTCTGAGTGCCACTAGGTCTCCCCCGCCAGGGGACATAATCAAATGTGAGGCACCAGAGTACATGAGAAAGTCAAATCCCTCTCTCCTGTGTACTTCTTTAAGCCTTGAAGAAAACCCTTTTAAAAACGGAGCCAAAGAGAAACAACTGTTTTGTTTTTGAAAAGATTTGCCGAGCTCACATAGTTAAACTTAATGGCTGGGTGTTCTCAGCTCCAGAGAACAATGTAATTTGTGTCATTACTGACACGAAGGGTGACTCTTTGGCGAGTGTTTTACTTCAGCTGCCTAAACTCCAACTCAACAAACTCAAGTATGGGGATGGGGAAACTCTAATGCGGGGGTGGAGGAAGACTGGCGCAGTGTGCCTTCACAACAGAGTCAAAACAACATCGACAAGCATGTGTGCCTCAATAGTATTTTAATTTTTTAAGCACTACTGTGTGTGTGTGTGTGTGTGTGTGTGTGTGTGTGTGTGTGTGTGTGTTAGAATAGGATTCTGGAAAGTGGCCAAATGGTCTGGGGACAGAATGGGGACCACATCCAGACCCCTGTGTGCTTTCGTTTAAATGGCTCCGTCACTCCTCCTCACACTGTGAAGGAGCTGTCTTCCCATTTTACAAGAGAACACTGAGCTTCGAAGGCCTATGATGCGACATGACCACGCCCATCTGAGCAGCACGTTCCAGAGCTGGGATTTGACTCTGCCTGAACCTAAAACTTATACCAAAGCCCTGCGTGTCCTCCCCCACGTTGTCCAGAATTAAAAAGCAAAACTATTTTTGTTGCTATATAAACATATAATTTACCCCTTTAATATAAAGTTCAATGATTTTCATATATTCACCATTGTGGAATCATTACCACAATCATTTTACGGGATTTTCATAACTGTCCTCACCAAAAGCTCCTACATTATCAGCTGTCGCCTCTGTTTTTATGAATATTTACATCTCATAGTTTGAAATTTTTCATTTGGCAATTTTTATATGTATATAATATAATGTATTCTGCCTGCTCTTCCCTCCCCCTTTATCTCCTTCTGTAGGGAGCAGGCACCTATAAGGGCCCGTTTGTGTTAAGAAAACGTGGACCTGATATGGGTATCCAACATGGGTGAAGATGGCTAATGCTAGCTGTCTGGGGAGTTCTGGATCAGTACAAACTGGCTGACACCTAATGTCCTGGAGACCCAAAGTAAACAAGGTGATGTAATTTGTTATACACCTCATCCTGGTGCCAGTTTTTCAGGAGGGTTTTGTCTAACTGGCCTTGAGGTCAGAGGAGAGTCCTTGAACCTGTGCCTTCACCAGCCTGCCTGCACGCGTGTGTGTGTGTGTGTGTGTGTGTGTGTGTGTGTGTGTGTGTGTGTGTGTGTTTGCCTGCATACCCACGTGCAGCCTGTGTGCCTATGCCTGTCTGTATGAGGTGCATTGTGCCTAGGTGCCTGCTGATGTGTGTCTGCCTCGTGGTCAGCGTGGCAGCCTTCACTCAGAATGAATAAAGGATGTCATGTCCCTGTGGTGGCTTGAGTGGGCATGGCCATCATGGATCATATATTTGAATGCTTGCTCATTAGGGAGCGTCACAGCAATTAGGAAGTGTGGCCTTGTTAGAGGAAATATGAAATATGTTACTGGGGGTGGGCTTTGAAGTTTCAAATACTCAAGCCAGGCCCAGTGCCTCTCTCTTCCTGCTTCCCACCAGGAAGGGTATAGAGCTCTCAGCTGCCTCTCCAGCACCAAGTCTGCCTGCACGCCGCCATGCTTCCCGCCATGCTGATAATGGACTAAAAGGCTGAAATGTGAGCAAGCCCCGATTAAATAATTTTCTTTATTTGAGTTGCTGTGGGGTAGGTCCCAAGTTGGGCCAGTCATTGGTTGGCCATTCCCTCAATCTCTGCTCCATCTTTAATCCCTACACTTCTTGTAGGCAGGACAAATTGTGGGTGAAGGTTTTATGGGTGGGTTGATGTCCCCCTCCCTCCATTGGAAGTCCCACCTGGCTACAGGAAGCGGTGACTTCAGGCTCCTTAACCCCGGATGCTAGGAGTCTCAGCTAGGGTCACGTCTGCCCCTTAGACTCCCAGGAGACTCCCAGGAGACTCCCATCTCCCCTGGCACAGAGATGCCCCCTCACCACAAATTTCTGCTCTCTCTCTCCCCCAGTCCTCCCACCCCCACCTCCACTCTCTCCACACCTGATCACAACCCCTGTTACCCTCCCCACCTCCTCTCCCACCCAGTTCCCTCCCTCCATCTACTTCAGATGTCAATTTTATTTCCTCTTCTGGGTGAGATTCAAGCATCTTCCCTTGGACTTTCCTTGGCTTCTTTGGGTCTATAGATTGTATCATGGTTATCTTGTAATTTGTGGCTAATATCCGCTTATGAGGGAGTACATACCATGCATGCCATTCTGGGTCTGGGTGATCTTTTCTAGTTCCATCCATTTGCCTGCAAACTTCATGATGTTTTTTTTTTTAATAGCTGAGTAGTATTCCATTGTGTAAATGTACCACAGTTTTTTTTTTATCCATTCTTCAGTTGGGGGATATCTAGGTTGTCTCCAGTTTCGGGTTATTATGAATAAAGCTGCTATGAACATAGTTGAGCAAATGTCCTTGTTGTGTGGTAGAGCATCTTTTGGGTATATGCCCAGCTTGGTATAGCTTGGTCTTGAGGTAGAACTATTCCCGATTTTCTGAGAAACCGCCAGATTGATTTCCACAGTGGTTGTACAAATTTGCACTCCGACGAGCAATGGAGGAGCGTTCCCCTTGCCCCCTCTCTGTCTTCCCCACTATTGCTACCCGTCCATTCCTAGACACATTACATGACTTTTGACTTTGTTTTGTGACCCACTTAGTTAGCCCGGAAAACATGTGTGGCGATTGCATTGGGACTGTTTATTGGAGCCTGGTGGGGTCACCATGGCTGTACAAGCAATCACTTCTAATTTCCTTCTGAACAGCTTCCCACTCCCAACCCTAGGCACAACTAATTTACTTTCCATATCTATAGATGTTCCTGTTTTGAACATTTCATATAATTGGATCATGTAATTTTTTTTTTTTTTTTTTTGGTGGCTGGCTTCTTGACTTAGCAAAGGTTTCTGAGGATCACTCGCGTTGCTACATGCATTGAGACTTCACTCACTTTTTATCAGACAGAATTAACCTTGTACAAATACCACATTTTAATTATTTATTTATCAACTGATGGACATGTGGGTTGTTTCTGCTAATTGCAGTGGGTACTGCTGCTGTATGCCGCCATGTGGAAATTGAGTATGGAGATGTGCCTACATGTCTCTTGGGTATGTATGTTTGTGTGGAATTTCTAGGTCATATATCAACTCCATCTCGACACTTGAGAAAACAACAAGCTGCCTCCTAAGCAGCTGCACCCTTTGGAGCCACTCCAGTGAAAATCGTAACATGAGAGTATTAAGTATTTATGATGCTCAGGTACATTAAGTTTTCTTCATATAAAAGGAAGATTTTTTTCCCCCACATAGTCTTAACAGTTTGGCTGCAAACATGGGAAAGAACCTAAGAATGACTCAGAGAACTGTGACAACAGTGATGGACGTGACAGCGACCACCAAGGAGGAGACAAAGCCACCAGTGGCGGCCAGATCACCTCACTGCGGCTCAGAAACTTTGACTTTCCCAGTAAGTGCAAGACACCAGAAATCCCAGGTCTCCAAGTGCTGCGGTGACAGGGAGCTACTGTGTGTGCAAGTATTAACTGCTTGTCCCCTGAGATCTTTACTGTTCTATGTAGCAAATGCTCATGTACACCAAGTGACACTGTGTGGTCGCAGCAAGAAGCACGCGGCTGGGAGGAGCTTGCTCTGAGGATTGGCATGATGGTGAAAAGCAGCCGAAACGGAGCATGTGCAAGTATTTACGGGAATTTTGCATGGGGCGTGTGGCTGGGAGATAACAAGGTAGTTTAGGGGTTAAGATCTGCCCAGCCCCAGTGTTTAAGGCATATTAAAAATCTAACAGGTGTCTGTGTCTTTTATTTCTGTAATAGCGGGTTAAATAATAACCACTGCATTTAATAATCATATGAACCAATATTAAATAATCATTTTTCTACAACGTTCAAGTCATCTTCAGAGCACTTCCCTTTGTTTTAGTTTTGGCAAATCTGGGTGCCATCAGGATTTCACTCCAGTCCTTTATGATTCTGAGTAAATTGCTGGGAAAATGAGTAAGCTGATGCATTTGAAAATACTTTATTAGTAGAAAGGAACCATGTAATTTTTACTGTATTTAAGCAGACTGTATGTAATTGCATTTTTTTCCTGAATATTTTTCTGTTTTTCAAGTAATTTTTCTTACCAAACTTTTTTTTAACAATGCTTCTCCAAATGCTGGGGAAGTGAAAAAAGAAGTTTTCTTTGTGTTTGTGTGTTTGGTTTGGTTTGGTTTTTGGTTTTTCAAGACTGGGTTTCTCTGTGTAGCTTTGGCTGTCCTGGACTCACTTTGTAGACCAAGCTGTCCTTGATCTCACAGAGATCCATCTGCCTCTACCTCCCAAGTGTTAGGATTAAAGGCGTGCACCACCATGCCTGACTGGAAGCCCCCCTTAAAAAAAAAAAAAAACCATGCTTCTCCAAATGCTGGGAAAGTCAAAAATGAAGTTTCCTGGGTAACTGAGACCTCCCTATGATAAATCTCCCATAGATTGTGTCTGGGAAGTTAAAATGAAGTGAGTGGAGTTTGTTTCAACTATCATGCTTCTGGAGGTGAAAAGTGAGGCAGATGTTAGCCATTTGCCAGAACACAGCTGCCGGTTCCACTCTCCCTCTTCAAAGTTAACCCTCTGGCACTGGGCAAAGGAGAGGCGCAGCCTGCATCCATCCATCTATCTCTTACTGAAATGTCTTTTTCTGGACTCTTAAAGCCACTGGGACACCAAGTTTATCTGACAATCAAAACACAGGCAGGTGTTCACAGTGAGAAGGAATAGAAGCTATTCACAGAAAGAAAGAGGTGAGGGAAGACACGAGTTATTAGAAAGTTGAAAACAGAAAAGAGCATGTAAAAGACAAGCATTTACTGGTCAGATGGTGGTGATGGTAGTAGTGGGAGTATCATAGTGGTGGAGGTGACGGTGTGGTTGTGATGGTGATGGTGGTGATGGTGATGGTGGTGGTGATGGTGGTGGTGGTGGTGGCAGTGACAGTGGTGATGGTGATTGTGGTGGTGATTAGTTTTAGTCCATTTTTGTTAGTACATGAAACTTTGAGACTAAATAAGTCATAAAGAAAAGAGATTACTTCTGGCTCATAGTTCTGGAGATCTAAGCATAGGCTTGGTTTCCAGTGCCGGTGTCAGGGCAGAAAGGCTCTCTGCAGGTGTGTGTGTTAGGGGGCAGTGTCATGGCGGAAAGGCTCTGTAGGTGTGTGTGTGTGTGTCGGGGGACACGAGCAGAAAGGCTCTGCAGGTGTGTGTGTCGGAGGCAGGAGGAGTCTTGTTTTCTAACAGCCCGATCTTGTGATGGATAACAAACGCAGATCATTAAAAGGCACTTTTCACTCACTGCCTGGAGGCAGGGGTTATGATATAGTGACCTCTTAAAGACCTCACTTCCTTCTGACACTGCCTTGCTGGCAATTACACTTTAACAGGGAACACAAACCCCTTTCAAACAATTCCATCTGTGATAAAAATAAACCTTGTCTTTTCAAAAGATTGAAGGGGTTCAACTAATATTGGGAAGTTCTGGTGACAATGACATGAAATTGGGCTCACTCAAGGGGATCTTCCCAAGTCCAAGGAGAAAGAGAAATATTACTAAGCTTCCTCCATGCAGAGAAAAGGCTGCTGAGCAGAGAAGGACACAGGACTGACGCCAGACTCTGCACTTACAATTCTGGAGGCTGGGAAACAGAAAAGTCTGCAGGGGTTGAGAAAATTGAAGTCATATCATTTACATGTGAGGAGCAAGGAAAGCAAGTCTTAAACACATGAGTCCGCACCCCTTTTGATGACACACTTATTATAATAGATATAATAACGGAGAAACAGTTCTAGCCAAACAAAATGTAAGGACAATGTAGATGACAGAATAAGAGGAGAGGAACACATGAAACGGCAGGGAGCGATAGTCCTGTAAAACGTGTGATTAAGTCTCGAGGATGATCTTGATTCTCTGAAATGTCCTGGACAATAACACCTCCCTATCAGAGGACACAAACCAAGTGTCCCTCTGTCGGGTGGGAGCCTGGTTCCCAGGCCATCAGCACTGGTTAGGAACTACCACATGGATATCTAAGTTAGGAGTCCAGTTGTAAATAAGTCTTCAGTCGGGTGCAGACTGTGACTGAAGATCGGCTGGGGAGGCTCAAAGTTCTGAGGCCTTTGTTGTGTGTGTAAGTGTCTTAGGGTGACAGAGGTCAGAGTGGTGGTGACACCTGCAACCCCAACCTGGAAGCTGGAGAGAGATCAGGAGTTTGAGACCAACTTCAATTACATCTGAGTGAGAGGCCGCCTGGGCTACATGAGGCCTTTTTTTCCAAACAAAACAAAAACAAAGCAAAACCAAAACACAAGACAAGAAACCAGTAACCTTTTAAAATGATGTGAACATACTAGGAAGCCTTTACTTTGGTTGAAGTTCGTGGGCTAGAGTACAGATCAATGGAATTCTTGATATGAGGAACATTAAAATAACTTTACACACACACACACACACCCTCCAAATGGATGGTGTTGTGACTTATAAACCAGAATGCTGTTAGTTGAGAAACAAATAGAGAGACAGATCAAAGAGATTATATAGTTAATTTCCAGTTATATGATAGATTTTAAAAACAGTACTAATACAAATTAAGAAAAAATGTAAGAATAAACAACAACAACAAAAAAGGCTGTAAACCCAAAAAACTGTAACAGAACAGAACGCACTAGGTAAATCACAAAGGAAGTGAAGGATGCTTTTTTTTAAATCAAAAGCTAGTAACTTGGAATTTTATAAATTCTAGTTATATGTTGTCAAAAAATAAGTTCAACTAAAATAAAATAGTCAAGAATGGCAGAAAATCATGTAGTATAGTCAAATATTTTAAGGAAAAGGAACAGCGGGCACCAAACACAATAGCAAAGAAGGATCTGAGGCATCGAAGCATGTAAGGAAACAATAATGTTCTTCTTATAGGTTTCTAGGACCCTCTGGATCCTTCTATTTCCCCATTCTCCCATGCTTCTCTCACCTAAAGTCCCAATAGGATGTCCTCCCCTCTGTCCCACTTTCCTGGTAAGTGAAGACTTTCATGGGACATGCCCCGTGTGCTACTATGCAAATATAAGTGAGTATATACCATTTGAGTCTTTCTGCTTCTGGGTTAACTCACTCATTATGATCATTTCTAGTTCAGTCCATTTATCCACAAATTTCGGGAATTCCTTGTTTTTAATAGCTGAGTAGTATTCCATAGTGTATATGTACCACAGTTTCTTTATCCATTCTTCTACTGAGGGACACTTAGGCTGTTTCCAGATTCTGACTATTATGAATAAGGCTACTATGAACATGGTTGAGAGGGTCCTAGAAACCTACAAGAAGAACGTTATGATGGGCAGATCTGGGCCCAGAGGTCCTGCTCAAACTATGGCACCAGCCAAGGACAATACGTGCAGTAAACTTCGAACCCCTACCTAGATCTAGCCAATGGACAGGACATTCTCCACCATTGAGTGGAGAGTGGGGTCTGACTTTCACACTAACTCTGGTGCCCCATATTTGACCACATCCCCTGGAGGGGGAGACCTGGTGGCACTCAGAGGAAGGATAGCAGGCTACCAAGAAGAGACTTGATACCCTATGAGCATATACAGGGGGAAGAGGTCCCCCTCAGTCACAGTCATAGGGGAGGGGAGTAAGGGGAAAATGGGAGGGAGGGAGGAATGGGAGGATACAAGGGATGGGATAACAATTGAGATGTAATATGAATAAATTAATAAAATATATTTAAAAAGAAAACAATAAGCTGGGCATGGTGGCGCACGCCTTTATCTCAGCACTTGGGAGGCAGAGGCAGGCGGATCTTTGTGAGTTCAAGGCCAGCCTGGTCTACTGAGTCCAGGAGGGCCAGGGCTAAAATAGAGAAACCCTGTATGGAAAAACAAAACAAAACAAAAAAGAAAAGAAAGAAAGAAAAGAAAACAATAAAAGATACAACCTACAAAAAAAAATGAGGTGTAGTGAGCGTATGAGAAAAGAATGAAAGATATGATATACAAACAATGGTGTGCTGATACAAGTCATCTCTCTGAATAACACATCGGGGAAATATATAAGCCAAAACAGATAGAAACTGAAAACACAAGGAGACCTCGTAGAATTCAAAATCCTACTAGAGAGTTAATACATATTGCGCTAGCTAGCTTTGACTGTGAACCTCACACAGCTTAGGGCCATCTGAGAAAGGAGTCTCAACTGAAGGATTGCTCAGGTGAGTCTGGCCCGTGGGCACATCTGTGAGAAGGTTTTCCTGTTTAGCCCACTGTGGGTGGCACTGTTCCCTGTGGTCCTGGAATGTGTAGGGCAGCTGGCTAAGCATGGGCTCGTGAGTGACCCAGCAAGCAGTTTCCGCTTCAACTTCCTGGTTGTGTTCCAGCCTCAAGGATGGTCTACGACTTGGAAGTATAAATCAGATGAGGACTTTTCTCTCTTTGGTTGCTTTTTGTCCAAGTGCTTTATCATGACAACTGGAGAAAAAAAAACCATATATATATGTATATACATATATATACATATACATATATATACATGTGTGTGTGTGTGTATGGATCTTTGAATGATGTGGGTATATCAAATAATGCAATCCGAACCCCTCTTTTAAGTGTAGGTGTAGAGACACATCTACCACTACAGACATAAATACAAGTTCTTTTCTAATGTATAAGACAGCTAAGGAAGGAAATCGTTACTTACCCATCTGAAAACACCAGTAAATCCCAAAAGAACACATTCACAGGCCATATTCTCTGATTATAGAACAATACCCTCAAAATCATCCATAGAGGATGAAATTATCAATTACTTGTAAATTAAAAACCAGCAGTCTAAAACTTCACCACCCTGGGAGTAGCTCCCATATGTTTGGAAAAAGGCACGGTGATGCGAACTCTTTAGAGAGGCAAGCCTTGAAGGGAGGCCTCCTGGGGGCTCCCACATATAATTTTAACAAGAATGAGTTGACAACAAAAGTCCCTGAAACCCGCAGAGTTCTGCTTCCGGAGGGGCTGATTCAGAATTTGGGCCAGGCTAGCGTCTGGCCTGATGCTACTATTAAGACATATGAGTCTTTGGGCCCAGCTTGGTTCGAGACTTCTCGACCGCCTTGCATTATTTGAGCAGAACTCTTAAGGGACTGTTCTAAAAATAGCAAGTTGAAAATTAAAAGGAAAAAAAAGAGAGAGAGAGAGAGAGAGAGATTTCATTCCCCACAGTGGAAATCAATAGCCCATTTATACCTTCTGGAAGGCACGCCATATTTGGAAATAATGCAAGACGGTCTGGTCTTCTGCTTTGGCTTCTTGGGGGCACACAGATCCCTCCTCTCTGTGCTAATTTTAGAGTGTGGTATGGTAAGAAATCTTCCTTGGTTTTGGCTTGTTTTTCCTAATATGACCTCCTGAGGCTCTGGTCCTGAGGTATGCACCATCTGCCAGGTGTCTTCCCTGACAGGCAATGAAGAGCCTGTCTTTTGCTCTCCCTCTCTCTCCCCCTCCCACCTCTCTCCCTCCCCCTCCCTCCCTCTCCCACGAGATGAGCAGCTCTCCTCCACATTCTCCCTATGGTAATTATAGAGATTCTCTGCTTCACCAAAACCCAGAGTAATGGGGCCAGTGTCCATGGCGTGAAACTAGGATTTAAATAACACATTCTCCTTGTAAGGGTTTCTCTCAGGCATTTTGTCACAGTGAAGGGCAGCTGACTAATACACTCAGGATTGTTTAAACAGATTGCATCTGATCAGATGGTTGGGAACCATCTCATTTGATGTTTACAGTGCTGAGTACAATGTTAATCTTCATATCACAAAAGAGAAAACGGAGGCTGGAAGAAGTTAAATGATTTCCTGAAGGGGCCTCATGGTTTGGCTCATAACCAAACCCAAGCATAAACCTGAAGCCTTTGATGCTCTTCCTACAGGCTTTAGAAGTACAAGGGGAAAGAACGCACAGTTGCTTGCTGTGGCCACCTTTGTTATTGCCTGGGGTTCGAGTCTGTAAGATGGTGGCTGAGAGCCAAGCACGGCCCTCTTTAGTGTGTAAGCACCATATTGGCTTCATTACGAGCACCTACTAATCCAGGGTTTGGCATTATCAACGGTAGCAACAGGCAGTCGACTCGGCTCCTGACAAACAGTTGGGGAAACTATAGAACAAGGTCACCAACTCCATGGTGCAAGCAGACATCCAGGCAGAGGGAAATGTGTTCTGTGACCAAACAAATACGTTCGACTGACACCGGGTAAGGAACTTCAAGAGTAGTTCCAAGCACAGTGGAAGAACGAAGCTGATCCCCTGTGCCGTTCTACAGCTGAGGCGCCTGGCTTAAGGGGAGCTGACTTTTCAGGTGAATCGTGTATAAAAAACATAAAGCTTTAATTGAAGTCACAGTTGGCTCTTAAAATACCACGAAACCATGGGACGCTCATCAAAAGTTAATTATTTTCACCTGAACATCCACTGAAACCTAATGAGTGAGTTGGACCATGAGTGGATGCCAGGCTCCACACAATAAGGGTTTAATTTAGGGGCTATCTGTGGAACCCAAGCGAAACTTCCAGAAACAGCAAGATAGGAATGAATAGCACCATTAAAATAAATCAGCCATGTTTTCCCTGAAAGTGGGGTAAAGAGACAGAACAGACGGGGAAGATGCTACAAGACCGAGTGGCGACAGATTTAAGTGTCATGTTCAGGAATGAGGACAATTTTTGCCTCCCCCCAAATGACTTTCCTAGCATAAATGCTAATTTAAAAATTCTTTTAAAGGCAAGTGAGAATGTGAATTCACTTCTGAGATGCTAGAATTTTCTCCAGATGTTGCTTGCCTAAGATCGTTACAGAATGA
The DNA here is from genome assembly GCA_907169655.1 of Acomys percivali. Lineage (NCBI taxonomy): Eukaryota > Metazoa > Chordata > Mammalia > Rodentia > Muridae > Acomys > Acomys percivali. The sequence goes on from OU015748.1 coordinate 3,577,681, forward strand.
AGAAAAAGATGTGCGGCTCAGAGGGTAAAGGGCCTGCCCTGCAACTGTGCAGAACGAGTTTAATCTCCAGCACACATGTAAAAATAGTTGAATGCAGCAGGCACGTCTGTATTCTCAGGACTGGGGAGATGGAGACAGGGCAATGCTGCCCTGGGACTCAGCGGCCAGCTGGTCTACCCAGCCAGTGAGCTTGTCCAGTGAGAGATCCTGCCTCAAAGAATAAGGGAGTAAGTCATTGAGGTAGATACCCAACCTCAGTCTCTGACCTCCACGTGTGAATGCACACACACAAACACTTGCATGAGTAAGTAAGTGAATAAGTAACTAACTTAAGAATTAGGAGTTTAAAAAAAGTGAATTATGAGATTCTCTTTCTGCAGACATTTCACAGTAGGGAAAAGAAAGCTTACACAGCGGGTACGTGGCATTCAAACAATGCCTTCGCAGTAAGTCTATTTCGGTTGATGTAGAGATAATTCTGCTAGTTTTCTTTTGATTAATATTTGTCTGGTTTATCGTTTTCTATCCAGTCAACACTAACCATTAATCTCTGTCAAAAGTGCATGATTATCCTTTGTACATTCATCTTTATAGTGCTGCTTTGTAACTGAAGAGCTAAGCCCGTGGACATTTTTTCCCCCTGAGACAGGGTTTCTCTGTGTAGCCTTGGCTGCCCTGGATTTGCTTTGTAGACCAGGCTGGCCTGGAACTCAGGGATTTATCCCCCTGGCTATTGTGTGTGTGTGTGTGTGTGTGTGTGTGTGTGTGTGTGTGTGTCTCCACATTCTGTATTTCGTCTCTTCCATGTGCTCATCTTCTTGATTTGGTAACTCTCCCACTCTGTGTTTTGGCATGTTTGTTACATACGCACTGCCTTCACAAGTAGTTGTTAGCCAGTCTTATGCCGCAGACTGACATTCGGGGTATTTCTCGCCTCTTACATGGCATTGCCACGCATTTTAGTTCTGTTCTGTTTCTATAGCTCTGTGGTGTATTTTCACTATGCTTCACTCCTACAGTATTAGCCTGAATTTGCCCACATCTGCCCGAGTCCACTACTTACCTCAGACTTTCTGTCTTGGGTCGTTTTGTTTTGCCTGAAGAATACCATTTAGAAAATTTCTTGCTGAATATCTAAATGGAACAAGCTGTCTGTGTTTTGTGTTGCTTGAAAAGATCTTCCTCTCCTCTATCTCTTATTCCTGAAAGATGCTGTGCTGGGCTTTGGCTCCTCCGCTGTCAATTCTCTTCTCTCTTTGTGAATATCTATTGTTGTCAGGCATCCGCAGTGTCTAGTGGGACCTGAGCAAAGTGCCCACAGCTCCTTGAAAAGCTATGACTTTTCTCTGTGGGGATCTGTAGTGTGTTTTCGTGAAAACACACTTGGCTGTTGATTTTTATTGTGCTGTATACAATAAGATATTTTCCCTGCATTCTCCCTCCTCTATGTTTATAGATGTTATTTTTGATCCTGTAAGTTCATGTTCTAGATGGAGTGATTTTCTTTTTTTTAAGTTTATATATATATATTTTTTTATTTACAATTTTAAATTATTTTTTACATATACATTTATATTATTAAACATATATAAAATAAACTACATACAGGAAGAACAACAGAGCAATCAGGAATTATACTCCTGTTACATTCATAGTGTTTTGACTATTTGCCAACCTTGTAGAAAACATTTTCCTATCTCAGTGAGTGTAAAATTCTGAATACAACCCAATATCTATTCTATCTCATCTTTATCAACTTAAAACATTTATCTAGATCCAAGAACATCTTAAACCCAAAACAGCTAAGCTTAATTGTAAAACTAAACTATCGGTCCTCAACCCCATCAGAGACTTGAAAAGGATTAAAATTAATTACCTGAGTAATCAGAAAGTGCAGGGTATCAGCTTCCAAATTAAAAAAAAAATGACAGAGACAGTTTGCTGACTGAGCAGTCATCCATAACTCTCTATAACGTTGGAGCATCATCTTAAGCTTTCTGGCCCAGTATATCTGACAGACATATTTGTGAGGCAGGAACTATTAAGGACTTGCCTACCCTGTCTTGGCAGAGTTTGGCCATCGACTCTGCCTACATCCAATCTTGCCAAATTTTAGGCAGAATTCTGTTAGATAGACCGGTGATTTTCAACCTCTGGGTCATGACTCCTTTGGGGTGGCAATGACACCTTCACGGGGGTTGCTTAAGACCACTGGAAAACAGAGATACTTACATTACAATTCATTAACTGTAGCAAAATTACCGTTATAAAGTAGCAGTGAAAATACTTTTATGGCTGGGGGTCACCACACATGAGGAACTGAATTGAAGGGCCACAGCATTGGGAGGACTGAGAACCTCTGCACTAAATTCTGACCTCTGAGCTGTTTGCTCTCTCTGAGTGCTGTCTCTGCCTCGGTCTCCCCGGTGCCTCCACCAGCCTCTTCTACCTTTCCTGTTGCTTCCCTTGTTCTTAGATGCTCAGGCTTACTGTCTCTTCATCTCTTTCCTTCCCAGAGTGTCAGGTCAAATGATGTCATGTCTAATGAGGACACGTCTAATGAGGACACGTCTAATGAGGACACGTCTATGCACACTTTGCTTTGTTGGCCTCCATCTCTCCTACCTCATCATGCCCCTTTCATCTCCCGCTGTTTGCCCTAGTCCTTCAAGTAGCCCCTACTCCGCCTTCATACTTTGTGACCTCTTTGAGCCATTTCATCATCCCTTCTCTAGCTTCACAACACACACACACACACACACACACACACACACACACACACACACACA
>OU015748.1:3580479-3602884 GCA_907169655.1 Acomys percivali
ACACACACACACACACACACACACACACACACACACACACACACACATCCTTGGCTACATCTTTCTTACCTGCTTTAGAATGGAGGAATGTTCGGTTTTCTGTATAGCTGGTGCTACTATCAATCTGGGATCACTCTTTTGTATGACACGTAAAAACACGTGTATTTTTATTTATGTGTGTTGTTGTCTTGTGTGTCTACATCACATGCATGTGTGCCCTCAAGGCCAGGAGAAAGCATCAGGTACCCTGGAGCTGGAGGTAGGTGAGCCTCACAAGGTGGGTGCTGGGAACTGAACTTGGTTTTCCAGAAGAGCAGCAAGTGCTCTGAATCACTGAGCCCTGATTTGACATGTTTTGTTGGCATAGATTATATAACTTGAGGTCTTAGCTTCACAAAGGCCAGTGTGTGGTCACAAATTCTCGGACTTTGTCCTAAAACTCAGTGACTCAAGACAGTCCTTATCTTTACAGTGTCCTGGAAAGACAGAAAAGATGGATATTTCCACTATGGATACAAGCATCAGGATCAAGAGTTCATGGAGGGGATTTCCTTAAATCATATCGTGTGTGGGCCCTGGCCCTCTGTGGCCTCCTCTAACCCTGCAACACATTGAGTGTCAGGCTCCAGTTCAGAGCAAACATGTCTCCGCCCTTGGTCATGCCTGCTTTCAACCTGAGGATTTCTTACTGTCTTCTCAGCCTGTCATGTATGTAAGATGACTGTTACTGTGTTTTTGGTTTTTACTTTATCCATCTTTTTAACTCTTTTAGTTAGAAAGTAGTCAGGCCATATATAAAAACACCCTTAATATTAAATAGACGATGGTTACTGAAGAAAGAGCCTGAGGAAGAATGCGGGCGAATCAGTGGGCAGGTGATAGAAACACGCCGGCTGTATAGTTGGAGAGCGGTTTGTAAGGCCCTTGGTATCTGCCTCTAAATGGGGTGGCCTGGATTTTATTCTGAAATCCTTCAATATATGCTCATACCACGCTAAACTTTGGGTCCTAGTGAAGGTTTAGTGGATTCTCTGAATTTGCAGAAGTACAAGAAAACCAGCTTTTGGTTTATTCATCACCCATGCTATACATTTCAATGTATTCATTTTTTTATAGAATTAAATTTGATACAATTTTGAATCATTTGTCAATACATGAGGGACTAGACTTTTTTTTTTATAAATTTCATTCAACCTTTGATTTTTTTCAAGATTGATACGGAAGACTTGTATTGGCTCAGTACTGAAGGATCTTCTTTCTCTGCCTCAGATCCAAGCCGCATTACACACTCTCATAACAAAGTTAGTGGTGCTATGTAGTTTTTAGTCATGTTAAGAGAACATGTTAGAGCAGATTCAGTGATTGGTCATGCCTGAGTTTTCATGTCTTAGTTCACTGTCCTGCTGCTGTGATAAAATACTCTGACAAAGGTAGCGGAAGAGAAACGGGTTGGTCGGCTCTCACTTGCAGGTTATCGGCCGTACAAGAGCGGCAGCGTGAGGCATCAGACTAGCATCTACAGCAAAGCAGAGACAAGCTGAGTGCCAGCACTGAGCTCCCCTTCTCCGCTCCCATCATGCCAGGATCCCCGCCTCAGGAACGACGTCACCCGAAAGGGCCAAGTCTTCCCGTCTCAATTAATGCACAAGAGAATTTCCTCCATACACAACCTCAGGCCAACCTAACCTATACAATCCCCTACTGAGAATCGCTCCTCAGGGGATTCTAGACTGTTCCAGGCTGGCAGTTAACACTACCCGTCACATCACAGAGTTGGGATTCCTGCCTTTGATGGTGAGCGCAGGTGACCTATCAGATGTAGACTGCAACCGATCATGGCAGCTTCCAAGTTACCATGGCTCGTAGGAAGTGTAGTCTTTTTGTTTAGATCCCTTCATGGCATCTGTCTTGGGATTTCCTGCTCAAAAGTAACAACACATCTCAGTTTCTAAGGAGTGCTCTGTGGCTTCCTCAAACACTAACAGTTAAGGTTTATGGCTGAAGCTGGGAGTAGTGGCGCATACCTTTATTTCCAGCACTTGGAAGGCAGAGACAGTTGGAACTCAGTGAGTTCAAGACCAGCCTGACCCTACATGGTGAGTTCCAAGACAGCCAGGGCTACATGGTGAAACCCTGTCTCAAACAAACAAACAAACAAACAAACGTGTGATGAGCATCTGTGTTCTTCTATTACCTCGCTCTCGCTCTTTTCGCCTTGACTCTTGTCTACCCACCCCATCTTCTTTTTGCTTTTTGTGTTTACATTGGAAAATTAATTATGATTTTAATAAGTCTTGAAGCTTTTCAAGGTTGTTTTTGTACTGATTTTTTTGTCTTATACCTTCATGTTATTAAGTTGAATGTTTTATGCTTAAAAAACAATTATTTCTATTTAATCTTTGTTAATCCGGTATGATTATAGCCTTTGAGTTTATAAGATCAATAATTTTGTCAGATACGAGTAATAATTATAGTCTTCTCAAAATCAAAGCTCAAATATCATTCATGTAAGTGCTTTGTGTTCTGTAAGTATAATCATAGAACTGTGAAAGATATTGTTATGTGAATGAATGCTTTGAACTGAACCATTGCTTTCTGTTAATCCCTCCTGGACTTAATTGAATAGATTTTATGACTCATTTGAAGTTCTTTCTTTGGCTCTTTCTTTTTTTGGCATTCTTTCACTTACCATGTTGCTGAGACTCTAGATGTTCCTTGACTAATTCATACTTAGGAGATTAAGTTTGAAACTCGGTTCTCAGGTCCCACGAGCTGTAGCTAAGTGCTCAGTAACTACTGTGCTCAAGGCTTCCCTACTGAGGGTGCAGACTGCCAGCATAGAAACAGCTCTGTGGCCCCCCAGTTCTTTCTTGCACCTCAGAAGACAAGTTGTAGCGCCAACGGACACCGAAACCTTGCTGTGTGTCTCTCTGTGTTAACTTGTCTTTTATTATATAGCAAAACAGCCAAATCTGGGTAACTATATGAAATAAACAGGTTTACTTCACTGCATTTAGGAGGAGCAGGGGCCACTTATGCCAACGGCCTTGTTGCTGCCAGAATCCTGAGATAAGATATCACACAAAAGACGTGACTGTATAAGTGTCTTCTCTGGTCTCCACTTCCTCTTAGAAAAACATTTTTATTTACAAAATGGACCAAAAGCCACTGCATAGAGAGGTCATGGGCCCTGGGTGGGGTAGGATTCTACTATAGTTCTGCTAAGTGGACATGGTGTCATAATGCCATCCGAGTCCTTGCGTTTCTGCCCCTAGATTCCTGCTGCTCTCGTGTTGATCGGACAACTTCTTTTTGCAGTGGGTTACAGTTAATTCCGAGACTTGACACAGGTCAAAGTACTGAGGCTTTTAACCATTCTGCTCTAAGCAAACATCTGTAATCACACACTCTAAGACTCAGGAGCAGATGGAGCAGGAGGGTGGGGAAGAACGTGGGAAATGCCGTCCTCTGGGCACGCCATGACGGTTATGCTCAGGACTTACGGAAGCTCTGCTCATGTGCACAGGACTGAGCTGTCTTGACTGGATGTGGACGGGCGCATGGGGCTGACCCCAGCTGAGGAACTGTGGGGAGAGGGAGTCATCGCTCTTCAGTGCTGTGGCCGCTGGTAATTCAACTTGCTCACACTCCGTGCAACCAATCCCAACTGAACTCTGTGGGTCCCCTACACACAGGACCAACAACCTCAGAACAACAGCAAGACAGAAGAGAGGGAAGAGACGTGAGGAGAAGGGATTTGGTGGGAGGATAAAAAGGCAACAGGGTGGAGGTGAAAGTGACCAAAATGCATCAGACAGATGTATAAAATTGCCAAAGAACAAAAGAAAAACCGGTTTTCAATCACAGAGGCCCACATGATGACTTTCTGTGCTCCCAGTCAGCTTTCAAAGGCTCCACCTCTAAACACTGTAGGTTTTCAGCCTCTTTCTATCTTACAATGGAGATTAAATTTCAACACAGGAGCAGCCCTTGTGAGAGAGAACACACACGCGTGCGCATGCACACACACACACACACACACACACACACACACACACACACACACACCCCACATCAGAACCACGGCACCACCCTGCATCTTTTTCTCTGTCCTGTTTTGGTTTTGGTCAAGGTGATGGTTTTATCCCCGGAAGCCCCTTTGAGGGCCTGACAGATGTCAGCATGATAATGAAGGACAAAATATAGACATCACATGGCACACCATGGTTTAGTGTGAAAAAAAAGCCAAGAAATGAGAATATTAAACAGAAGGCCCAGAGAAACCTTCAGCCCCCAAACCTGGCAGATTAATGCTTACAGTACAGTGCCTCTCTGGTGTGGTGGGAAGCATTCCGGAAGGTGGTGGCCAGAGTTGCCCGCTGTTTGTTCTGTACAGTCCTTGTGGAGGAATTTAATAGCACCCATAATCTCTTACGGTTACTGAGAAGTTAGAACTGCCAAGTCTATGTCTGACATTTCTAAAGGGCTAAGTATGAGAACAGAGCCATGCCACCTCTGAGGGCTCTGGGAAGGTGAGTCCTTTCCTTGTCTCTTCTGGCATCTCGTGGTTGCCGACGTCCCAGGATGGGCCTGCAGCTTCGTGACTCTGGTCACTGCACTGCCATGGGCCATCTTCTCTGTGTGTCTCTTGCCGATGTCCCAGGACAGGCCTGCAGCTGCATGACTCTGGTCACCAGCCTCAGGATTTGGGGCTCAGTCTCACCCAGTGTGGCTGCGTCTGAGCTAGGTCCCATAGGTAAAGACCCTATTTCAAATGGGGCCACTAGTGGGACCAGCGTTTAGGACTTTTGAGGACATGCATTTTGGAGGGACAAAATTTAATCCAACTCAGGTATGAAAAGATTAAAAACTTCAGATTAGTGTTTCTTTTTTAGAAAGAATCTTAACTTGATACATATTTGAAACAAGAAAACACATGAAAACAGCACAGGGCATGCCATCAAACCAAATAAACTAAAATTGTCTTAGTTTGGGGCTTTGGATGGAAGAAAAAAAATTTCCCTTTTAACATACTCTGGATACTAAAATCCTGCATATAATAAGCATGTAAGAACAATGTATATTCAGGATAAAAACCCTCAGTATTCATTAATGTCAATGCAGTTATTTAAGAAAGATTAGAATAAAAATTACCTCCCAGAGAGGATCTGGGAGTAACAGGGGGAGGGAAAACCATGATTAGAATATAATGTGTGAAAAAAAATCTATTTTCAGCAAAATTAAAATTATTAAAAATAATTACTTCCCATGTAGTAAACATTCAAATACATCTGGAAGTACATACACAGAAATAGACATATGTATACATCCTATACATATTAACACATTCATCTTTGAATGCTAAACTGTAAGATTCTCACATGAGCTCTCTGTGGTAATAAGGAATCTGGGGAGACCCTTTAATCAGCATGTGTTGGGGAAGGTCCCTCCTAGTCTCTTCCTGGAGTGCCTCCCCTTTCTACTGCCATTCTACACTAGGAGCAGACATTTTTTAAACTGTAATTATTTTTGTTATAGATACCAAATTGGGCACTCTTAGACTTTTACTACTAGAGTAGACTTTAACAAGCATATGGCCTCTTTGGTTTCTATTTGGTTTATATATTTTTCACATATTATATTCTGATTATGGTTTTCCCTCCTCCAACTCCTTCCATATCCTCCCCACTTTCCCATAAATTGTCTCATAAATAATCCCCCCTCCTCTCTCTCATTAGAAAGCAAACAGGCATCTAAAAAGTAATAATAAAATAAGATAAACCAACCAACCAAACAAACAAACAAACAAACTGGAACGGAACAAAACAAACAAACAAAAGGAAAAAAGAGCTAGAGAAAAGGACAAGAGACACACACTCACACACAGAAGTTCCATAAAAACACAGAACTGGAAACCGCAATATAGCTACAAAAGATCTGTGAGGCTAAACATATGCCCTGACACAGCTACGAGACAAAGAACCTCCAAAAGAGTGCTACTGGGTTCACTTCGTGAAGAACAGACTTTTAAAACATTGTTGCTAGAAGTTCAAGATGTCAGCGGTGAGAAGCGCCTCTAAGTTGCACACACCGGCGTGGTCACTAGGGGTTAGGCTTCCTGCGCCATCTTCCGGGAGCCCTCTGTGCCGTCTCAGGCATTGGCAGTGTTGGGATGAACGCTGCTCACCAGGCTGGCCCGCGTTCCCTTGGGTAGACGCAGCACACATTCTTTTCTGCTCATCCACTGTAAGACACGTTAGTGGACCCCACATCTCGGCTGTTGCAGATGCGCCGCCGTGGGTACTGGGGTGTAGTGTAGTGGTAGTTTCAGTTGTATTTCTTGGAGGGACCGCCATACCGTTTGGGGTGAATGACTATGCTAACGTACACTCCCTCTGAACAGTGTGTGAGAGCCTCCCACTGTGCACATGCTTGCCTGCCGAGGTGAGAGGCTAAGGTGGCTGGGGGAAGGGAACGGTGGCGGAAGCGTTTGCCAAAAAGATGTGCGACCTCACGCGTAAACTTCAAGAGATCTGTTGTGCGGCAAGGAAGGTATGGTTAGTGATGACATCGCCTCAGGAGGTGAGTCCCGGAGAGGGAGGGACCTCGGTGGTGAAGAGTCAGGCTGCTCTGGCAGAGGACCTGGGTCGCTCCCCAAGCCCACATGGTGGCTCACAACCTCAGTTCTAGGTAGTCCAATGACTTCTGGCCTCAGTGCACTCCTGCACATACATGACGCACATGCCCTCATCCCAGCACACACGTATACACAGAAAAAACACGTTTTAAGATGGTAACCGCACACAGCTATGCATTTGTTAAGATCACAGGCATTTATGTTGTGCCCACCTTCTGCCCAGTTTTCTTTTTCTTTTTTTTTTTTTTTTTCTGCCCAGTTTTCGAAAGTTAAAAAATGAAACAGAAGCCTCAACCCTGTGACTGCCTGAGCATCGTCTAGTCGCTCCGAGGCCCGCGGTACAGAAGGCGCACTGCCTCCCTGCTCTGCAAATGCCACTTCTTTCCGTCAGAGTCACGGGGATGCTGTTTGTTTCTTTCCTCAGCTCTGCAGTTTGTGTGACGGAGTGAGGTCTTGCCTCTGATCTTTCCTCCAGCTGCTGTCTTAGATCAGCATCCTGCTCTGACCTCATGGCAGAAGCATGTGGAAGTCCTTTGGTGCTAAGAGCTATTTCCTGCACAGGATCTGGGTAGGTTTGTGTAGATGTGTGTGTGTGTGTATCTGTCTATGTATCTAGCTATGTATGTATGTATGTATGTATGTATGTATGTATGTATGTATCTATCTATCTATCTATCTATCTATCTATCTATCTATCTATCTACATATAGGTATGTATATATATACACATATGTACATATATACATACATACACACCCCGTACATTTGCTCCTTTGCTCCTTATTCGGAGAAACCTGTGCTGTTTCTTCAGTACTGTGGGACTGATACCACTAAATGCTTTTAAGTAAATGACGTCCCTCTGATATGAAGTGTGGCTCGACTTTCCCATAAGAGAAAATCAATGGGCTTGCATTCCTGTGAGGAAGGCCTCAGTTAGGAAACGACGCTCACTAAGCCCTTCAGTGTTAGCAGATGAGAAATAGAGTGTGTGAACAAGTGCAGAGGAAGATAAACTCACCCTTGAGAGTGTCTTTCTGGTGTCCGAGGAGCGACGCACACAGGGTAGAATACACTGTGTACAGAGATGACCCATATTCCTCCACACATCCCACCCTGGCTTAACAGCGTTCGGAAGGAAGTGATACACAGTCTGATTCAACATCCCCCTGAGCAGAAAAAGAAACGCCATAAGCTATTGTCCTTCTGGAAGTCACAGCAGCAGCAAAGTTAAGGTGATCTGAACATGACCCATATGCAGGGGATTTACAGTTTCGCTCTTTCTCACTAGGAAGACTTTGCTCTAGCCTGCTGTGGCCTGGCAGCATCGCTACAGATGGCCTGATGGCCAATCTACCGTCAACGAGAGTTTGCAAAATGACACTTCAATCAGCTTGTGCCTCTTTCCTGCTGTATTCCAATAACAGTTAAAATGAGAATATTCCATGAAATTGAACATTTTGGGAAACGGCTGATCAGTCAATATCTTAGCTCATGGACAGGCATGGAAAATGGACAGTTAGAAATAAAATATGGGGTCTTATTATCTGCCAACTAAATACTCTCACAGAAACATGATAGATAATTAGAATAAAGGAAGTGATATCACTATATTCAGACTCTCCTTTTAGGACAAAAGAGAAAAAACAGGTTAAATCAATTATAGAACACAGTTTTCAAAGCTCTTTGTGCCTAATAGCACAGCAACCCAAATGCATGATCCAACCTGAGTACTTTGTTTAATCTTACCAACATTTGCCAATAGCCCTCCACATACACTGTATTATGGGATACAATCTGTTTATTCAAGGCATATTTATTCGACACCTTCTTTAGGCTATAATGTCCAATGACGGAGATGAGATTTGTCTACTCACAGAGCTTGTACGTGAATCTGGTGGCAGAGGGGAAACATAGGGGGTGATTAGCAGGAAGAAGGCTAACGTTACCACACACGAAGAGCAAAGCACCACGGCAAGGCTGGGCAGGCTTCCTGGAGGAAGAGGTGTTGAGGCGAAGACTTGAACCGAGGGAACAAGGCAGGCAGGTAAAGCAGAAGTAGGCGGCGAGTGCTTCAGAGTTACCACTCACGAAGGAAGAGAGGAAACAGCAAGCCGCCGGGGCTTGATGAATGAAGGTGCAAATGAGTGAGTGAGCAGACATTTTTTGCATGCGGGAGGGGCTGAGTTTTAGTCTCCACTGGCGTTTAGCATAAAAGTGAAGTGTTGTTCCAGATGCTCCTGGTGGGAGGCGCCTGTGCAGAACAGGTGATTCAGGGAAAGGTTAGCAAAGCTTCTCTCCTAATTTAGCGATATATCTGCATAGTCCTTTAAATAATTAAGATAGGACACACAAGAGTACTTCGATGGATGGCAAGTTCAGGTGACCGTACCCATGTTCTACAGGGAGCCATATCTGTAGGGTCACTTAACGAAGATGAACCCATGAGCAGTTGTCACACATGGCATGCTAAACATGGGCATGTTTCTCCATGTGCCCCCAAGGCCTAATGCAAAGTCAGGGAAACTCTCACTGAGACAAGGGGACAGGCTCTCGCTGAAAACTCTCCCCAGAAAACAGCTGCCTACCCTTCTGAGGCCAGCGTTGGAGGCAGGGACGGCTATGGGGTGAGGAGCATCTCTGGATCTCCAGAGATGGAAATCCAGCTGGCTTCCCCCACTGAATCTTCTGTCACCAGAATTGGAGAGTCAGGGATTGGGCTTCTCACAGGAATTCCGGACATCCTGGCCAGCAGGACTCCAGGAGAATAGAGTTAGTGGACAAGTGGGGTTGACAATCACATACCACGCCGTAAGACCAGAATGAAACAAGAAGCTGGTTTGCACAGTGAGGCAGTAAAGCAGAGTAGACAGAAGCCGGGAGTAAAATAAATAAATAAATAAGTAAGTAAATAAATAAATAAGACTTTCCTAGCTCTATCTGTGCTTATTACATATTAAATAGAGACACTGCAATATCTATACCATAGACTTTCCGGATCCTGGTTACACTCTGAGGCCAGGAAGGTGCTCGGGGACTTAGGACTTCCCTGCCAGTGGCTGCCTGAGGTCAGGAAGGGCACCGGGGTCATGTTCTGAGGACAGGGAGGGCACTGGAAACTTAGGAGGTCACTACTGGTTGAGGAGAAGTTGGAGAGTGGAGAGGTTAACAAAACTGAAACTGAATAATAAAAATAAATGCACTGTTATGAAAACAAATGCTAGAACATAGTATAAAATAGAAAACAGGGCCAGGCGGTGGTGGCACATGCCTTTAATGCCAGCATTTGGGAGGCAGAGGCAGGTAGATCTCCGTAAGTTCGAGGCCAGCCTGGTCTACAGAGTGAGTTACAGGATAGCCAGTGCTGTTACACAGAGAAACCCTGTCTCAAAAAGCCAAAAGAAAAAGAAAGAAAGAAAGAAAGAAAGAAAGAAAGAAAGAAAGAAAGAAAGAAAGAAAAAACAGTAAAACATTAAAAAAAAAATAATAAACCTTTAGGCAACTTGGTTATAAATAAGTAAATGTGTCCGAGTTCGCTGTAAGCACTGCCTAACTAGCAGAAGTCTGTTCACGTAGAGGCACATCACAGAAGACAGTGAAGAGATAGTCACTGCTAGACCGATTCTCAAAATGAAAGAAATCATTAGAAACAGTCAGTGGATTCTTGGCTCATTCTTCAGCTGTGTGGCAGGTGATGATTTCTTAGGACACATTTTCATTTAATTTTTATAATTGTACTTATTTGTTTTCTTGTTCATTCATTCATTTATTCATTTACTTTATGTCCTGATTGTATCCTCCTCCCTCCTCTCTTCTGGGTCCCACGCTTCCTCCATCTTCCCTCATTATCCCCTCCTGTTCCTCAGAGAAGGGGAGCCCCTTTAGGACCAGTCCACGCATGGTCCTTGGCTGGTGCTTCAGTCTCCACAAGCCCCTCTCGGCCCTGGTTAGTTGGCTCTGTTGGTCTTCTGTGGAGCTCCTGTCACCTCCAGGTGCTTTTATCCATGCCCCCACATTTCTACAAGCCTCCTTATGCTTTGCCCAATGTTTGGCTGTGAGTCTCAGTATCTGTTTGGATCTGCAGCTGGGTGTGACCCCTCAGAGGACAGCTATGCTAGGCTTCCATCAGTGAGCACAGCAGAGAATTGTTAATAGTGTCAGGGGTTGGCTCTCTCCCATGGGGTGGGTCTCAGGTTTGGCCAGGCATTGTTTGGACATTCTCTCAATCTCTGCTCTATCTTTACCCCTGCACATCTTGCAGGCAGGGTAAATTTTAGGTAGAAGTGTTTGTGGATGTGTTGGTGTTTTCCTCAGAGGGTGTCCTCTTCTGTCTCCATGACCCCTGATACTAGGAGTCTCAGCTGTTGCTTTGACCCTGATGAAAGAGTCTCTGGTGAGCTCTAACTGGTATCACTAGAGGCACTGCCTAAAAACTCAGTGCTTCTCACTTGACTGTTGATTGCTACAAAAAGGATTTCTTTAATTGGATTTTTGACATTTGGGGGTGTTTAAAAGTAAACCTTAAATATGCTTTGAGACAATAGAAAAACACAGTATTTAAAAAGAATACAACCAGAGCGTGGTTCCTATAGGGCAACTCACAGCCACATGTTACTCCAGAGGTAGGAGACCCACACCCTCCTCCTCCTATCTCTTGAGGTAGCTGCCCATGTGTGTGCTCACAAAGACATATACATACACACATTAACAAAAATTTTTTACAAATGAAGAAGCATGGCAATTGTAAGGTAGACCAGTAAGCCAGACAATGGGAGAGTGTTAGAGCTTGCAATGGAGACATCCCCCAGAGACCCCTGTTTTAGATGTTTATTCTCCAGTTGGTGAGAGGCTGCAGGAACTTTAGGATGTGGGACTTGGGGGGCCATCCCTTTATGCTCAGCCTCTGGCTCCTGGCCTACCACAAAGGGAACAGTCTCTGAAACACACACCCACTACCATGGGCTACACTGCCTCACCCAGGCTGTCCTTGCTCTGATGAACTGACACCATGATACAAATACTCATTTGCAACTCAGGAAGGAAGATAGAAAATGAGGTAGAGTGGGCTCAGGAAGGTCAGGTCCAACGGTCTCTTCTCCCCTGGTAAAGGCGCTTTGCTGACAAATGCCACTTCTTTCTAAGTACAATGAAGTCATGTGTTATACTTATAACTTTTATTTTTTATGAGGTTTTTCTTGACCATTATTTTGTTTCCAAAAAAAAAAGTGAAAATCTGCCTGCCTCAAATTACTAATACTATTTCCTAACGTGCTGACTGTTTGGGCTTCAAGAGGCCACTGCGCAGTAAGACAAACACTTTCTAGTGGGAACACATCCGGCCTTGAATGAACTAGAGATTTTCAATACCCAGTGTGAGATGAGTCTGTTTGCTTACTTAACTAAACAAAAGATTTGTTTTAAAAGAAAATCAAGCAGTGAAGAAATGACTAATATTGTGAAAGTCCCTAATCTTTCTAACGCACCAGTCCCATTTCCTAGGAAAACAGATGGGCATCCTTTCAAACGCTGCTTTCCGTGCCCATGCAAACACGCTTCTATTATACCCAATTCATGCATATTTTAGTACACAGATCAGATTATTTACATCCTCTTTTGTAATACAGTTTTTGATATTATTTTATTGCCACAAATGTAATACATTACTAGCAGACAATGTTGAAATTAATTTTCCTTTGTTTTAATGGTTGACACAATTTTGAATTTGCCTTCCTTCGTTGATTCTATGATTGAAAACAAACCAAAAGTTGTAGACAATCAAAATTCAAGCCACGGAAAATAACACGCTTGTGAGAACAATTCTTCACTCAGGAGTAGGTCAGAAATCAGAACATGGGTGAGCTGTCCTTCCTCAGATGGTGGAGGAGGAGGGAGAGAGCATCCTAAGAGAGGGACCAACAGGAAGAAAAGCTCAAAAGCACATCCACGCTACTTGTCACTTGAAGGCAGAGTGATGGGGGCTCCACAGCTGCAGGACTCTGCACGAACTCCACAGAGGCTATCCTGGGGCCAGCACTAACTCCCGTGATGTTACCTGATCCCAACCTCACATGAGGGGAAGTCCCCTTAAAGACGTGCTCAGCACAGGAGAGCCCTCTATGCGGTCCTCAACTCTGTCTCTAGTCTCTGGGTGGAGAAGTGAGTAGGACCAGAAAGAGAGCTCAAGTTCTGCAGCCGTGACTCCTGATGTCACCTAATCTCAGAGATAGGTCGGCCAAGGTTCGGTTAATGCTTGAATGGCAGGAAATGGACACAGGGGTTGAGGGGGCGGATTTCATGGGAGCTACTTTTAATCTTTTGACAAAGCTCTAAGATGGAAAACTTCGTAAGAGGAGAGGAGGCTGAAGATGGAAGCCAGTTACAATGTCTGTTTCAGCATGTACAGCGATGCTCTTTCAGGGACCTCAGCACTTTTATTCAGAGTTTTACCTTAGGCTGAAAGCTGTGAGATCCTCCAGTTGGCTAACTCTTCAGAGTTCCTCTGTCCTCTTGTTGAAAACACTTGTTCCAACCCACTGCTAAACACATGGCTTCCAGCTATCTTATGCCTAGGTGACTTTTATTTATTTATGTATTTACTTTTGTGTGAGTGTGTAGGCATGTGTGTGTGCATGCATTTATGTGTGTATATGCATATATGTGTGTGCACATGTGTGTGGTTGGGGAGTGTGTATACATGTATGTGTGTGTTCACATGTGTGTGTGCCATATGTGTGTGTATGCAAATATGTGCATGCACATGTGTGTGGTTGGGGAGTGTGTGTGCATATATGTGTGTGCTCACATGTGTGTGTGCCATAGCACACATGGAGAAGTAGGGGGACAACTTGTGGAAGCTAGTCCTTTCCTCCTTCCACGTGAGTTCTGGGATGGAAATCACATTGTCAGACTTGGCAGCAAGCCCCTCTGTTCACTGAACCACATTGTAGGCCCACTAATTTTTATTTCTTTTAATGATATTTAGTTTTGAGTTAGATTTTTTTTTTTTTTGCAATTTTTGTTTAGGGATGTCTACTAGGAGGTAAATTTGAATGTCATGAAATTACCAATCATTATTTATTTTTATACCTAAAATAATTTTATATTGTTTAGTCTGCTATATGTAAATACATTGTTCTGTTAATAAATTGAGATTATATATATTTAAAATTATGGTACAATTACATAATTTTCCCCTTTCCTCCCTCCAAATCCTTCCATCTGTCTTCCCTCCACTTGCTCTTGTTTAAATTCACGGCCTGTTTCTTTATGTGTGTGTGTGTGTGTGTGTGTGTGTGTGTGTGTATGTGTGTGTGTATGTGTGTGTGTATGTGTGTGTATGTGTGTGTGTATGTGTGTGTGTGTGTGTGTGTGTATACACAATAATTCACATATGTATTCCTAAAACCTGCTTAGTCTGTGTAGTGTTTCAGGGATGGACGTTGCCTTTGCACAGCCAGCTTGTGTGCTCCCCTGGAAAAGGCTATTTCTCCTTTTCAGAGTTTCTTAGTTGCCTCAGCGCTTGCTAACATGGCTGCCTGAGTGTGGCTGGAACAAGGACAGCACCAACAGACAGGCCAGCACGGGTGGGACATTGCACCAGGAAGAAACGGGCCCTGACTGCAGACTCCACTCAGAATGGGAACTTCCAGCAATGTGTTCTTCTGAGGCCTTCCTCCCTTTCCAGCTATACGCTAGCAATTTCCTAGGCAGGTCACCTGAAAACCCACTTGTGGTAAAAGTCTCGTCCTAGGCCTCAATTGTAGTGCTTCCTGTTTTTACCTTATCAGATTGTGACCTCTATAGCCATTTCTCATCTCAGTTACACAGAGGAATGGATGGTGGTGGGTTTCCCTGTGAAACTGCTGGACAAGAAAATTCCAGAAAGGTTCCAAAACCCTCCACGCAGTCACTGTTAGGAGCCGCGTTAGGATGCGTGTGAGCCTTGAGAAATCTGCAACATTGCTTTGGGCCACGACTTGTGTTCTTCCCACGGGCCTCTCTTTCCCTTAATCTTGGTGCTGAAGTGTCTTAACAGACAAAGATTTCTGTCCCTCTGTTGGCTGCCACGTTTCCACTGTCTGTTCCCTTAGCTGCATGGAAGCCTTTTAGTCTCATTAGGTCCCATTTGTCAACTCTTGGCTGTTTTTTTCCCTGAGTGATCGCAGTCCTATTGAGAAAGTTCCACCGTCCCCCATCCTATATGTGGCAATGGAACCCCTGCATTCTCTTCTAGCAGTTTCTCAGTTTCAGGTCCTGTGTTAAAGTCACTGATCCATTTGGAATAGTATTTTGTGCATTTATTGTGTACCATTTATTGAAGATGCTGTCTTTCCTGGATTGTGTATTTTTGGTGATTTTGTCAAAAAAAAAAATCGGGGGCTGTAGTTGCATAGGTTTGAATCTGAGTTTTCTACGCTGTCCTGTTTACCTGTGTAACTGTGTGTTTTATTACTGTAGTTCTGTGAGTACTCATGTTAATACCCTTAGCAAAAATGCTACTCTTTGCCTTAGTCAAAAAAAGCCTCTCTGTGCAGCGGATGTGGCGATGTGGACTCATGGATGCACAGGGCCTCAGCGGGAATGAAGGGTGAGTGTGCTCCACCTCACACCAGAGCTTTAAGCCATCCCTCTAAGGCTCAGCGAACATGACAAAAGAAGTAGAAGAAAGAATGTAAGGAGCTATGGAGAAGGGCTGAGAAACGTCATCAGGGAAATACTAGCCCCCACAAGCAGGAACTCACAGAAGCGGAACACCTGCAGAAGGCCGCGTCCCTAAACAGTCAGGTGTGGATGAAGAGCTGAGGGTGGGGCTGGAGGGGGGGCACTCTTCCCCCCACGGCAGAGATACTTGGTACTGATAGCTTCGTGGAGAGGACAGATCACTGTCCTCAGCTGGGTACTCCCTGATGACCATTCCAATCCAACAGTAACATTAACGACCCTGGTTAGAGCAAAGCACAAAGCAAAACCAAAAGTCATGATTGGTCCAGATGAGGGGACGCTGAGAGCATTGGGAGGGAGACAAGAGGGGGGGGGAAGTAATCAAAGTATATTATATACATGTGTGATATTGCTAAGTAAAATACATCAGTTAAACTTCATAATAGAATGTCAACTCTGTCTTGAAATTCTTTCCTCTAGTAAAGCTGAGACTCTGGTATTTCCTCAAGCAGAGGACCTCGTCGGTCAGGCCTTGGGCAACAACACAGAGCTGGGCTTACATCCCTACATCCCTGACATCAGTACCTGTCTCTTGCTAACTCCCCGCTTTTAACGTCAGAGCCAACTGAAATGAAGTTTCTATGAATCTCGAAACATCTCCCACGTGCCCGTCACAGGAATACTGGCTAGCAAAGAATGGAGCAGGCACACAAGAGTGGAGAAGCGCAGTTGTTCACATGCGCATGCACAGAGTGGAGAGCACAGTTGCTCGCGTGGGCTGGGATCGAAGCTAATGCTCCGAAAACACGCAACTTCTTATGCCTTTACAAGTTGGACAACAGTATTGAAATCTGTCTACATGACCATCTGAGGAGGGATATTTCCGTTATAAGTTACAAGAATGAATATTGTAGGTAGCTGTTAAAACATTTTTCTTCTAAGCAAACAGGATATGTGGGCTGACCAGACAGCTGCGGTAGCCAGTTCTATAAGTGGTTTCTTGAAAGCATTCTGCCTTCCCAATAGAAGAGGGAGGGGCTCCAACTATCTTTGCAGAGCACACTGAGCTATCCCAGGAGTAAATTCTTAACTCACTCTCTTTCTTCATACCCCTACAGTTCCTAGGCAAGAGTTTTATTATAACTGTATTTTAATTTTTGTTATAGTTTTATAATACAGAGAGTAATCTGATTTTGCTAGGTGTGTACACATCTTCGCCTTTCATTCAAGCTTGACTTGTCATACAACCTCAGCTTCCCTTACTTGTGATAGATACCTGTTTGGTGTATCTTTCCATCAAGTTTCCTGAAAAATGTGCCAATTATTCTAGGTAGATGGTTTGATCTTCCCAGACCAGTGGGCATCAGGGAGAGGCTCCTCTCCTCTGCGCCACTTTTTCCAGGCTGGCTTTTGTTACTGACTTTCACTTTACTACTGAACTTGCTCCATCTGATATATGCTACAGCCACCTCTCTAGCAGACCCTCTCCCGCCACACAACAAACTCCCCAATGCAGCCATCCTTGGATTGGATTGACCGGTTCTGGAGCGGCCTCTTTTAGACACTAGACCAGCCACTCACTCACTCACCCACAGGGAATTGTGGGTCAAGAAGGTCACGTGTAGCACAGTAGCAGAAGGTTCTACATAAACATTCCTACCACTCATGTGGAAGTCAGTTTAGACTCAGCCCTGGAACATGCTTTGAGGTTTGAGCCTTGCCACCCCTCTCCATGTTTGAGCTCCCGGCTGATCTTAAGACAAAGCCGGCCGTGGGAAGCAGCCACTGCCTGTGATATCTCTGTGTAGTTCAGGAAGTCCTGGGTCCAGGCTGGCGAAGCCAAGAGTGGCGGTGGGTCTTTGCGGACAATGTGTCTCATTTGAAGCTCACAGGCACTGCCCACCACAAGAACTGAAATCTAAGGACTTCAGCAGACACCTGGCATTGCCTGATTCCGACACGGCAGGGCACACAGTAGTCACCTGGTTACAGTTCCCGAGTGGTCCCGTCATCGTCCTGCAGAAAATGCTGGGTGTATAACTGAGAAACAAAATCTGGGGCTCGCTCTGCTCTGCACGGCCAGTCCTGCAGGAGCGAGCCCTCAGAACTGTTATCCAGGAAATTACTGAGTTTGAACCTAAGAGAGAACTTTTTTAAAAACAACAGGCCCACCGGGTATTTGAAGATGCTTCTTATGTGTGAAGAGGAATTTTAAAGGAGACAGTGAGTGGCTCAGGTTGACTGGACACATGAGAAAACTAGTTGTCCCTGACCAGACTGAGTACATGTGAAAGGAAGTGTTCTGGACCACAGTGAGGAGTCAGCGAGATAGATCCTAAAGAGGGAAACACTGCTGGGAATGAGCAACAAGGATGGATTTAGGAATGGCATTTAGCTGTAAAGTTTCCTGTGGGAAAACTAAGCAAGTGTTTACAACAGTAGGAAGAAACCACCATGGGGAATATCAGACCTTCTTTACTGCAGCAGTCTTGGCAGATGTACAAGGCGGCGGCTGCGGTTATAACTATTTCCCGAATCCTAGACTCCTCACACCATCTACTCGGGCAGGGGGCATAGCCGAGCTGCTAATTGGGAGTCGGATAAAGCGATTTTGTTCACAAATATTTTTCAAAACCCAAGGAGCAATTTCAGGTCATTTGTATGCAAATTAAAAATGAGTCTGACTGGAAGGAGAGAGAGGTGAAAAGCCAGGAATGTGAAGATTTACTGACTGAGTCTTGCTGCCTCCAGTGTGGAAGAGGGCAGGAGGTCCACACAGAAAGGGCAGGATGCACACGCATGTTGGGACACTCTGAAGCTGTGCGGTGGGACGGCTGAGCTGGAAGACCCCGGGTGGGAACGGGGCAGGAAATTCTGAGCCACTTAGTGGCGACTTGGGGACTATCCCAGGCCTGGGAAACCCTTGCTCCTGTTCTACCCACTGGAGACTTGTTAGTTCCCACACAAACATGAAAGAGAGAGAATGAGGAGAGGCCGAGCTGCTCTGAGGAAGAGGCTCTAGCAGCATTTTTACCTAGGGGCGTCAGAGCTGTTGGGGTGTTAGCCTCAGTCCTGGTTGGAAGCTTCTCCTGTCATCCCCAGTCACCTCCATCCACGCAGCTCTTCACTTGGGTCGCTCAGGTAGAAAGGGGTCCTGCAGATGTGCTGTCCTCAGTATGCAGATGTTTCGGTCTCTGCCCAGTGCACATACCACTACACCCGGCTTACTTACTTCATTGTGTGTATGTGTGTGTGTGTGTGCACGTGTGTATGTGCAGGTGTGCATGTGTCTGTCTACATGTGTGCAGAGGCCAAAGTTTGATGTTGAGAGTCTTCTTCATTTTCTCCCCACCTTGACTTTTGAGACATGGTCGCTCCCTCTGAAGCCAGAGCTAAGCAATTCAGCGACTCGCTGGCCAGAAAGCTCCGCTGCCTTGCCCCTTGACACTGGAATTACAGATATGATGTCATGGCACTGGCTTTTTACATGGGTGTTGGGGATCTGAACCCAGGTACTTATGCTTGCATGGAAAGCAAATTACTGGCTGAGCTCTCTCTTCAATCCTGACTTACTTCTTTCAAACAACAACAACAACAAAAATGGCCTCTGTCTCTCTGTATATCTCTGTTTCTCTCTGTCTCTCAGGTGCCTGTGTGTGCATCCACACACAATTTGATGAAAGCAATATTTTTTTTTTTTTGTCTCTTTCAAATGTTTGGTATGGAATAGGCTCTTAATAAATATTTGCTAAATTAATAAACAAGGGAATGCCCCTTCGGATGGTATGTTCTCTTCAGGGAGAGTCTGACCTCTCCCATCTCACCCCCGCAGCTTTGCCCTGTGTAACGGTCAGATGTGTGAGGATGTCCCATGACCTACTAGAAATGGCTCTGTTCCATGTCCAGATGTTTCCTACACACCACTGAGGGCAACAGCCAGAGAATAAGGCGGCTCACTGACCCCGGTCACGGGCTGCGTTATCACCTCCAGCCTGCAGTTACTACGGACAGAGAAGAGGCCATCTTCCCTTGGCATTTATCCTGATGCCCCATCCGGCCCTGAAGCTCTTCCTTACCTTCCTAGCTGGAGCAAGCTCTCCCTACGATTCCTGCTATTTACAGCCCAGCCGATTGGCTGCCAGATATTTTGTCTCTCTGTCCAGATCCCGCTTCCCCATATCCCCTATGCATTCTGTCTAGGAAGGCTGATTTGCATGGACACTATCAAAGGAATCCCAGCCCTCCCCTTTGCTTCCTTTGGGGTCCAGCCAATGAGACTTCCTGGCAGAAGAACTAAAGGCGGGAGGGAGTGGGGATGGGCAATTCCTGTAAGGCTGCTGTGGCCGGGGCGCCCTCTCTGACAGCTGGTGCCCCTCACCAAGCACCCAGCCTGCCCAAGCCCCTGCGTGCTACAGGGTTTCCTAGGTGCAGGCATGGGAACAGCCCATCGGCCACCATCTTAGGTTCCCCCTATGTTTCTTCTACACTTTTGCAATTTAGCAACTTTATAAACAAGCCCTTTGTAGTTTCTTTTCATTTGCTTGTACCTTCTGTTCCCATGGGGTTCTGACCCATGCAATGGCTTTAGCTCTTAGCTGTGCCATTACTGTGACCTCCAATAGAGGGCAGAAAAGTGATAGAGAAATTTCCAGAAACTTCTAAAAGGTCCCTCCAATAAAGCATCTCTGTCAAACCACCTGTGCTAGTTTTTTGGTTGCTATGGCAAACTAGCCTAGCAGAAGCAACCTTCAGGGAGAAAGGGCTCATTTTAGGCCACAGTTCCAGCCTGTTGTGGTGTGGAAGGCTGGCCAGCAGGAGCATGTAGCTGGCCTGGCAGTCAGGAAGCCAAGGAAGAGCAGCAGGATCCAGGCTAAACCCTCAAAGACCACCCTGAGGGACAAACTCCCTTCAGCAAGGTGCTACCTCCCTTCAAAACAGCGGGGGACCACCAGCCGAGGAGGACCAAGTGTCCAAACACACGAGCATGTGGGGACACTTCACTTTAAACCACTGTGGCATGCAAGCATTTACTTCCCAGAATGCAGTGTTCCCTGGTGAGAGAATTCAATCATAATATTCCTTAAAACTATTGGCAGGTGCATCTGTAGGGTCTTGCCATAGTGGCCAGATGATAAGGCTGTGGATATGGCCCTAGAACCCAAGGTCCCAAACTCATAGGGCTGAAAACTCTTCATTTCTCTCATCCTTAAAGAGGTGATCTCTGTGGTGGTTAGGGAGAGTTGTGCGTTCCATCCCAGCTCCTGAGAAAAGTGACCTAACCATTGTGGGCCTCCTCCCAACAGGGAGCTGACTTGTCAGTGCCTGTTTGAAAATGACTTAGGACGGTGTCCTATGTGATGTGAGAAGTTCCAAAAGCATCCGTTGTTATGGTTAGCGTTGAAAGACACCCTCTCTCTACCACTGCTTGTTTTAAAATTATCTTGACTATATTTAGAAGAACCCTCTGCCCTGCACACTCTGTGGTCATCAATACTGATTGCCACGTGACCGGATCTATTATCACCCAGGAATTCTACCTCTGGACAAATCTTTGAGTAGGTTTCTAGACTGGCCCAATGGAAGAAGTCAGACCTAATGATGAGGGGCCTGGGATGAGATTATTAACGCCCCTAGCAGAAGCACAGGGCAGAGTCACTGGTTTCCCCGTAGAGGGTCTAGTCACCAGCCCACCTCCCCACCCCCACCTTCCCGACCCCACAACCAGCTGCGCTCAGAGGAGCAGGTGGAATCCACTCTTTGGTGGGGAAGTTTTGGTCCATCATCTGTGCTGGGGCAATACTTCTCAGTGAGGCCACTGCAAGAGTGTCTCATTTGCGCATGCCTGGGTGACCTCTCACCCCAGTGAGCTCATCAGTTCACCAAAGCTGGCCTTGGATGGAATCTGTTCATTGGTCTGTAGACACTGTATGCAAAGTGGGCAGGTATTTCTTTACATATCTCAAAGAAAAGTAACTTCACACTACCTCAGTTGGAAGAGATGACATTGTGGAGACAAAAAACCATGTGGAAATGCCAAAAGCATAATGGGAACCTCATAGGGGTCTGCTTTTCCTAGCATGAACCCTTGAAGAAAACTAAGCACACAAAAGAACCAGTCCCGGCATTGTAGAAGCTGCCCGGCAAACCCACCGATGCCTGTGTCTGTTTTCTGGTCTTACTGTCCTTGATGTGGTATTTTTCTCTTTTGTCTGTTGTCTCAGGGTTGGGAAGTGGCCGCTGTAGCTCCAGAACATTCATCTGTGTCACAGGCAAAAATAGGGAGGAAAGAGGAGCTCCAGGCCAGTGTGTCCCACTTCATCCACAGGACCCTAAGCCCCGCCCACTCGGTGCTAGTTCTCCAACACGCTGACCCCTAGGTACAGAGGAAGGTGGAAGGCAGGACGTTGCTGGCCACTGCGGAACCAGCCGGGTGATCTTGTTTTATCATAGAACTCCATACGTGGTTTTCTGTGGACGGATTCTGATCAGCGCACCTTACTGAGTCCACAAATAAAATTGAGTTAAGGAAGATTTGTGACTCTTCAACCATTTCCCAGATCTAAGTCGCCCTGCGTGGTGCCACTCACCTCTGTGGGTTCACACACCTCTGCCGGCTGGCCCCCGCACCCGGTAGCGCTCCCCTCCTCCTATTCTTATGACTTTTCTTGTTCTTGGTCCTTGGCACATGTCCTTTGCTCCCAGTTTATCCACTTACTACTGCTTCCCCAAGGATCTCACTTCAGGGTCCTTTTGATTTCAGAACACCCTAACCCTCTTCCATTGTGTCCCCATCAGTTTGGGGCTCTCACTGTGCTACTGTTAACTCATTCCCTTTGGTCTTGTCCTTCTGTCAAAAGTTCTGAAGGTGAGGGTGTCACTCAATCCAACCCCACATGTGACGACAGTAGCAGCAACAGAACCAAGGTCTTGGCAGAGTTGGGGGATGCTGAACCAAGAGAAACCACTAGTGTAGGTGCCGATTTTGTCCTGGCTCATCTTGGAGCACATGAGTTGGTTGTAGCCACTTCCACATTAGCTGTGTGTGGATGTACAGGCTGGGGCAGTGTGTGTGTGTGTGTGTGTGTGTGTGTGTGTGTGTGTGTGTGTGTG
>OU015748.1:3602894-3621548 GCA_907169655.1 Acomys percivali
GTGTGTGTGTGTGTGTGTGTGTGTGTGTGTGTGTGTGTGTGTGTGTGCATGTGTGTGTTTGTGCATGTGTGCATGTGTGTACACGCACACGTGTGTATGTGTGCAGTTGTATATTTAATACATATGAAGGGAAGTTCTCAGACATCCGAAGTAGGACCTTCTCAATGACAATGGCGTCAGCTGAAGCAGAGAGCTGCACTCCAGCACCACTGACAGTAGCCTGAGGAGACTTCCCTTAGGGACCTCCACTCAGGTAAAGGTGAGTTCTGGACTCTGTCACAGAGGCATTGCAGGGTGAGTCAAGGAGGGACGAAGCTGTGAGTTTATTAGGTGGGGACGGACTAGCACAAGCTCCAGGCTTCAGCGTGAGCATTTAGAGAGAGCTTTAAGGAAAGGAGGGAGTGCAGGCTGGGCCTCTCAGGAGAAAGCCACACTTGGCTGAAGAGAGGGTTTTGTGTCTTTCTTTTGTTTTCTTGCTCTTGTTTGAGACAGGCTTTTACCCCACAGTTCAGACTGACCTGGAACTCACTGTGTAGGCCAGGCTGGCTACAAACTCATGGCAATCCTCTTGGATTTACAGGACAGAGCTACCAAGCCTGGTCCAAATCTTAGTCTAAGTTACATGGCCTGAAGGATATAATTTATAGCAAATTTTTAAAATGAAGCAATATTTTAAATTTTCAAGAAAGTTGAAAAACTATTTAAAATGTATGGGTGATTTATGTTTCTTACCTTTAAAAAATTTTATTTTCTGAGTGAAGTTGTCTTCTTAGCCTGATTCAAACTGACAACTCAAGAAGTGTAGATACTACAATATAAATCAAAGACACTTGCACAATTGAACAATTAACTTAGTTTCAGTGAATTTGTAATGCGGGGAAATAGCAGGAGAGTGTGGTAAGGAAGACACCAGGAGCCAGACTTACCTCAGGATGTGGCAAGCCACTCGTTTGCTTGCCTGTGAACACGCTTTATGCTGACTGCAGAAAACTCAGGGGGAACCACTTCCTGTCTCGAAGAGTCTAACGAGCAGAAGCTATGGCGGCCGCAATGGAGGTGAGGGCGTGGCCATGCTTCTCCCAGTGGTTTCACTGAAGGACAGATATCTGTCTCGGGTTTTAAAGGATGTGAAAATGTTACCATGGAAACAAGAGTGGAATATACTCAACTTGTATGTGAGGAATGGACACATGCAGATACACAGATATAAAAAGAGAGTCCTTTTCTCCCCCAAACAGCGGTCAGAGATGAGCAGGGTGTGGAGCAAATGCTAAGAATAAAGCCGAAACACAGCCAGGGTCAGGACGACGTGTCCTGCACAGAAGCACGCACGTGTGTAAAGCAGTGGGCTTCTCCGCCTTGCCTTGAGAGACTCTAGTTTTTAAAATCCATCTATCTACCCACCCGTCCCTCCATCCACTGTGTGCATGTGTGGACACCAAGGTGTGCACTCCATGGTGCACCTGGGACAGCCAGAACACAACCTTCAGTCTTCCTCCTTGCTGGAGACACTGTTACTGTTAACAACATGTGCACCAGGCTGTGTGGTCCTGTGAGTCTATGGCGAGTCTCCTGTCTCCATTTTCTGTCTCTTGGTGGAGCCACCTGTGATTACAGGCACGTGTGAGTCACATCTGGCATTTCACACGGGCATGGGGGTCCTGACTTGGGTTATACAGCCTGCATGGCGATTGTACTGCTGCGCCCCAGGAGATCCCCTTTACAAGCAGCTTTTGACTCCATGCACATGAGTGGCACCATCTGTCTGGCACCACCCATGCGACACTGGTGAATAATGTCCCTGGGGCACACAGGGTGGCACCATGCATGTTTATTGGGGTGACCTGGCACTGAGAGAGCACAGGAGTCTGTTCATCACATTGGGAACAGGAGTTTACTGGGATAAGGAAAGAATGTAGCTCCCACCCCTGGACCCCACGGAGGAGGATGCCTAAGACTGCAGTGACAGAGGTGCCTGGTGACCAACGGGCACAGAGAACCAGACTGGCCCGGCGGCTGCAGATGGGGCGTTTCTGCTGTTGATGTGGTCACCTCGAATCACTAGCAGCCCATCTGCCTGTCTGCAAGTCCAGCCCTGTCACCTGCCCACCTACCTATTCCTTCATCGGGACCTGGTCCTGTCCCTTTGCCTTTGGGGCTGGACTCAGCTCTAGTTTGCCTCGCAAATCTGTGTTGGCATCATCTGACTCATAGCAGCAGCTTCTCCATCTTGGTTAGGTTCGTTATCTTGTCAGTAAGGAGACAAATATCCTTCTCTGCTTTCCTGATTTGGCCACTGAGGCCTCGTGGGAACCCCTTATCTCTTTAACCCTTTGTAGTCACTCTGTAACATGCACGCATGCGCACGCGCACATGCATGCACGCAAAGAGAGAAAGATGTACTATGTGATGTCTAATGTGTGATCTGAGAGTCAGGGTTAGTAACTAAGGCTAGGATGAGAAGAACTCATGTTCCCCTTGGCCAAGCTATCAAGAAAAATGGGAGTGTCTTGCAAATTGCTGCCATTGCCCACTGACTGTGTGGATTTGTGGTTGCTGAATAAATTCCAACACTGTGGACCATATTCTGACAGCACACTGAGCTGACAGCACCCTGATGGCACGAAGAGCTCTTAATGCCAGGATGTGAATCTTAGAGCAGCACTCAAGATCACTGGTGCCATCTTCTTTGCGTTTTACAAAAAGCCTGTGGCCGTGGTGTGAAAGAAGGGCACAGCACGCCTTAGCAGGTGGGAGGAAGCGAGACAGACTGGGAGGCCCACCTCTCCCTGAGGGGGTTTAGACTAGGAGCGAAGAACCATTGAGCGATGTTAAGAGGGTTAATGTTAATGATAGGCCTTTGCTGTAAGTATTAGGTTTTGCAGTTTTTGAGACAGAATCCTGGAGCCCCAGACTGGCCTCAAACCCACCAGGTAGCTAAGAGGGTTTTCTTGAACTTCTGAACTTCCTGCCTCCATCTCCTGTAGACAGACACCACCAACCCTGTCTCCTTTATGCAGTGTTGGGGTTTACAGTATCTTTTTATATTTAAATAAGCTAAGGTGCTAAGGCCACGATTTAACATTGTGACCCACAGCTCCCAGACCCCTCCCCTGTATGTGGTGGTTCCTTTGAGAGGAGCTGTCAATCAAATGCTAGCCCACCCCCCCCCACCTCCTTTTTTGGGCAACTAGCTTGACTGTCACTCTGTCAGCCCACTGGTTTTACCACTTCATGGATGCCTTGAGGAATAGAGTCCAACTTAAAGGAGTACCGTGCCAATGAGAGAAACAGCGCTTTCCTCAAAGGAAGCGAAATGTGAGTGACCATGGCCTAGAAACACAGGCCTAGGCTTGCTCCTGAACACCGGACTCCTATACCGTAGCAGAGTCATGGAGTTTTTATAGGAGTAGAATTTCCAAATACATGGTGGGTACATCAATCACGTGGGATTCAGCAAACTGGGAAAAACCCTGCTGTGGACCTCAGGGCTATCTGAGACCATCTTAGCCCTTTGGTTGGTGGAAACTAGGGGTCTGTTTGGATGTTCCAAAGGATCCACCCAATGGTCACACAGACCCCAGATCACGTGCAGAGGAGGGAAGCTAATGGCTACTAAGGGCTCTAAAGATGCCCCCCGATGATTTGTTTCTGCACTTGAACATCCCCACAGCTCCACATCACTGAGGTTCCAATCGGCCAATCAGAGTCACAGCCACACCCCTGGCTATGAGCATACAGCCAGGAGTCCTTGGTTCTCAAGGCTTAGTTCTCTACCAGCTACACGGGGCCAGGAGGCTCAGCCTGTGGGTACCTGGAGTTCAAGGCTATCACTGTCCCTTATCTGTCCATAATTCCTATACTTGCAGGACTAAATGACCCCTAGCTGCCTGTAAGTGGATGTGGTAGTGAGCCTCTCAACCAAATAATACAGATCTCACCACTGACAACACAGAGGGTCCAGAGCATGACACATTAGAACCACAGAGGAGCATCTCTCTCTCTCTCTCTCTCTCTCTCTCTCTCTCTCTCTCTCTCTCTCTCTCTCTCCCCTTTCTTTCTTTCTTTCTTTGCTTCTCTACAATGTCAGAATTTACCGAATAAAACTAATTCCACAAGGTATAGAGGTTTTCCTGGCAACAATTTCTCAGCTACTCCCACTTTTCTTGATGGCCCTAGCCAGGCAGGACAAACACAGATTCTTTCCTTTCAATCTTATTTACTAATATTAACTTCAAATCACACATAACATACCATATACCTATAGCATGTATGTGTACGTGTATGCGCAGCTTACAGAGTGGCTACAAAGGGTTAAGGAGTTTCAGGGAGGTTGGAGGTTGCTAGGCCAACCTGGGAACCTGTGGAATGCAGTGTCTGTGTGCGGAGATAAGGAAGCAGCCGGTGGTCTCCAGAGATGATCTGTGCTGTGGTCACGATTGTGGGACTTGGCTGCAGGAAGCTGAGCTGCAGAGTTAGGTGTGGCTGCAAAGGTAAAAGGGCAGGGCGGAGTTCAGGTGACTAGATGGGTAGACAGATGGAAGGCGGGTCTAGGTAAGGGATCAGGCCTAAGGCATTTCGAGTACGCTGTTTCAACTGCAAGAATTGAACTGAACTGAATGCCCTTGGGACACTTAGGGTTCCAGTGCATGCTGGCCCCTTGACGCACATGCCAGGTTGTCAGACGAGTCAGTGAGCCTTTATCACCATAGTGCCAGCTATTCCTATGTTTATGAGGACCAGATGAGGGAGTTAAGGCCTTTATTTGGCCTGGTGAGTCTGATGAGCTCTTGGTTTAGGTTTGCAAGAGAAGATTTTAATACTCCCATGTACATAGATTTACCCAGTAAATGTATAGAGCAACTTCCTGCCACCCCCAGTAGTCAGTCATCAGTCTATGCTGGATGGCCAGTGCTAGTGCCATTTCTGTGTCCTCCAGGGGTATGTGTACCCTCCATGCTCAAAATGGAGTCAAATATGCCTGTAAAATGGAATCTATAAGGCATAGCCAGAAACCCACTGCTTTTACTATATGGATTATAAGAATAAGCACAGAGGAACTCCCTGGTTTAGGAAGCATGAGGTAAGCTAAAAATACAAACAAACCGCAGTCATCCATTTCATCTGCCTGTCACCATGGCAGCCTTCCTTAAGCCAGCTACCTTTCTGTGACACAGTCCTTGACGTTTAGTCATGTAGGAGACTGTCAACACTCAGATGTGGCTGGGAGGAAGCAATGTGGTTCCTCCTGGCTTACCACACTGAACACACCCAAGGCTGAGCTCCTTGGGATGAGACGTAGCAATGCGGTTCCTCCTGGCTTATCATACAGACCACACCCAAGGCTGAGCTCCTCGGGATGAGATGTAGCCCTTGTTCAGCAGAGGAGCTTTTGTTTTCTGTCTTCAGGAAGCTGGAGAATCAAGCTGAGACTGAACATTTGGGAGCTGCCGTTTGATAACAGTGGTCAGGTCCATAGTAATCCAAGAGAATTCACATCCTCCACAAAACCTCTTGAGGCCAGAGCTGGAGATGAGCTAGTGCCCCGAAGTAGCTAGTTCAGGTGACAGAAAGGCCTCCAAGCAAAGAACTAAAAGATTCTGCCCGATTTCACCTTCCAAATATTTTATGAGTGTAGCTATTTGGCCATGTGCTGGCCTGAGGATCTAAAAAGAATTGGAAAAACACAAACTCCAAATTTCCACCTTTTTGCATGCAACATGGCAGATGAGAAGATACGGGAAATAAATTTTCAGTGGCATCTGCTTCTGGGTATCAGCCGGGATCAAAGGGACTGTGTGTGTGTGTGTGTGTGTGTGTGTGTGTGTGTGTGTGTGTGTCAGGGAGAGACGGTAGAAGGAGGAAGAGAGAGAAGATTGAATTCATGGCCTCTCGCACACTAGGAAAGTATTCAAGAGTGGGATGTGCCTTCAGCCCTACAGTTTGAATGAGAAATGTCTCTCGTAGGCATATGCATTTGAACACTTGGTCACCAGTTGAAGGTGACCTTTAGGAGGCGTGGCCTTGCTAAAGGAACTACGTCACCGTGGGGGGAGGGGCTTTGCTGAAGGAAGTACCTCACGGCACACCCCCCCAGCCTTTGTTGAAGGAAGTACGTCACCACAGGGGGCTTTGCTGAAGGGGTATGTCACTGAGATGGGTCGGGGTGCCTTGACGATTTATAGCCTTGCCGGATTTCTTGACTTTTCAGCGCCCAGTGTGCAGGCAATAAGTGATCGCTCTGCTCCCTGGTCTTGTCACTGTGCTATGCCCTCCCAACACTGATGGTGTCCATGTCTCAGAAACCATAAAATAAAATAAATCCTTTAAAAAGTTAATTTTGGTATTTTACCTCAGAAAAGTAACTAATACAAACCCTAAAGCTGTATTTTTAATGGTTTATTCAGAAGATAAACAGACAAAAGGAATCAAAAGATGTGGTGAAATCTAAATTTCGCCTAAAGGCTTGTTTTGATATTTTTGGTTGACTTGTTGCTCTCTGTGTTATCAGAACATGTTTGATTACTGACAGTGGATTCTTTTCTTTTCTCCAAAGTATTTCTTTGGCGACTTTAAAAGCAGATGGACCGTTAGGGAGAGCCATGAACTTAAAAATTTTGGAGATTAATCTTCAAAGCCAGTGGGAAGTGCAAACAATTTTTAAAGTAAAAATGAATAAATAACAGCCCATTGATACGAACGAAGAAAATGGAAAGTTTAAACATGACCTAAATTCGGAGCAGCCTCTGGGCTTAGTGTAACAAGAGGCTCTCCTTGAGGGTAACGGTGGGTGCACACAACGTAGTGACGATGCACCCACCGAACGGGGACAACCCTTTCAGAGTATGCCACTAAGGCCTCCTTGACTTGGGGGTGTTTGCTGATATCAAGACATTGCTGAGGGCTTGGCCGGTGTGCTTGTGGACCAAAGACTGCAATTCAGAGTCTGCCAGGATCAGAAGCCCCAAGATACTTTGAGTTGTAGCCTAGAAAACAGAATAAAGCAGAAGTAAATCATGTTCTATGTGGGCTGGAATCCAGTTTGGAATCATTTGGCTAATGCAGAAATGCGCAATTCATGAAAGTGGCTAATAAAATGTCAGTGGCTAGCACATCATTTGCCTGGCCGGACAGTATTATCAAATTATTTGCACAAATACATTTTCAGATGCATTGTCTGGCGCATTATCAAAGACAATCCGTGAGAGGAAAGGTACAAGGAACCGCAGATGATGGTGCAGAGAAATAACGAGCAGCAGAGATGCACAGGTGTCCCGACCAAAGAATGATCTGACACAGATGCTTGAGGGAATTAAAGGTCAGAACACAACGTGGGCAGAGAACTTAAGGCCATTAAGTAACATTTAAGAGACACACATGATAAAGGGGCCAAACAGAAGTCTCCAGCTGAAACGCGCAATGACTGAAGGTGATGACTCAGTTCAGGGTTCAGGATAGCGTTAGTTAAGAACACAGAACTGCGGACCTGTGAGATGGCTCAGTGGTGAGAGACGTTTTGTTCCCCCTGAGCCCCGCAGCCTGAGTTCCGCTCTGAGACTCACATCTTGGGAAAAGAGAACTGACTCCTACAAGCTGTACCTCCATATACAAGCCATGGTACATCTGTGTCTTAACTACTAAATAAATGTGAACTTTAAAAAATAATAGGGCTACGGCCTGGAGAGATGGCTCAGAGGTTAAGAGCACTGACTGCTCTTCAAAAGGTCATGAGTTCAATTCCCAGCAACCACATGGTGGCTCACAACCATCTATAATGAGATTTGTATACATAATAAATAAATAAAACTTAAAAAAAGAAATCTAATTTAAAAAAAAAATAATAAATAGGGCTACTAGCCTCCAGGTGGCTGAAGAGTGAATACTTACAACAATCCCAAAACACAACCAAAAACTAAGGAAAAACAAAACAAAACAACCCCACCGGTAGTATAAGATATGTGCTATCTTCCATTTTCTGAAGAAAAGAAAGACTTTAAAATTCTGTGACCAGTGAAAATGCAGAATAAACACAAAATGAAAAAGCAGTAAAAGAGAAAAAGAAAAACAAACAAACAAACAAAACTTTAGAATTGTTAAGCTGTAGTCTAAAAACATCCCCCAAAGAGAAGGAAAATGGTCTCAGTAGAAGATCAGATGCTCAGCAAAGTGTTCAGGAGCAAGAAAAGTATGAAGTACCAGAGTGTGTGTGTGTTTGTGTGTGTGTGTGTGTGTGTGTGTGTGTGTGTGTGTGTGTGTGGCATGAAGTACCAGAGCATGTGTGTGTGTGAGCGGCATGAAGTACCAGAGTGTGTGTGTGTGAGCCCCATGAAGTTCCAGAGCATGTGTGTGTGAGCGGCAGCAAGAACACTGTCTTTGGTAGGATCAGCATGAATACAGAAGGAAGCAGTCGTATGTAAGTGCAAAGGAACTTAAACAGCGTTAACATCATCTTCAACTAACGCATGGTTGAGGAAAAGCACCTTAGCTTCACGTAAAAACAAAACAAAACAAAACAAAAAACCAATATTGAAGGAAACATGGGTGCTCCTTTCCATTGTTAAGCTAAAGGCAGCACAACTTCCAAGTTAGAAAATTATAAGATGAAACCGTCAAAAATAACCACTCCTAATAAAAGCAACCCGTTCTCCTCCTCCTCCTCCTCCTCCTCCTCCTCCTCCTCCTCCTCCTCCTGCTTTCACAGACAGAAACAAGCAAATAGCAAGGGAGCAGTGATATGGTAGGTAATACGTCTAAATTACCAGGAGTCACAGCAAGAAAAAATGAGGCCCAGACCCGGCTTCCAGCAAAGACAGGAGGAGAAGAAACAAGCTTATTCTCCCATTTTATGCAATCCAGAAAAAAAGGGCGGGGGGAAGATGTGAAAGAAGTTGTAAGACACTGGAAAGCAGGCATGGTAACAAATTCTCTACAACCCTCTATCACACAGACATGCCACAGGGAGAGAACTCTCAGGTGTAGGCAGAGAGGTCGGCTCTCCCCTGAGCTGAGGAGACGCGCGTGAGGGTAGACACGGACGAGGGTGGCCAAGAGCCTTCAGAGCAGAGGAAAGAGCTGCAAGAGAAGGGACCCTGGAGATCCCCAGAGTCTGTGGGTTTCAGGCCAGCCTGGTCTACACAGAAAGTTCCAGGCCAGCTGGAGCTTCATGGCGAGACTTTGGCAGAATTGACAACATTTGCTGTTCTTGCAGAGGACCTGGGCTCGGGTCCCAGCGCCTGTGTAGGGGGCTCACAATGACCTGCAACTCTAGGTCCAAGGATCTGATAAATCTTTTGGCCTCAGAGTGCACCAGGCACCCATCAGGCACTCAGACATAAGCATAAAATCAAAATAAATATGTTGCCAGGTCAGCCAGAAGGCACCAGGTTTTTTACATGTTTGGTTTTCTGATACCTTCTGTTTGTTCTTCAAAGTGACTTGTAACATTTCAACAAGAGTGAACTCACTTTACCTGTGCAAATAATTCCTGACATACTTGTCTAGCATGTTGCAAAACCAAAGCTCCAAGCTCTTCTTTTTTTAATCCGTAAGATTGTAATGCTGTTAAGTCCTTCTGAGAAGTCCTGAAACTAGAGTGAGTCACAAGCGTGGGTTAGATAGGTTGCTTAGCAACGAGGATAAGGAGGGTGGGCTCTGTGCCTTTGAGCGTCACCTTCTTGCACTCAACCAGTAGTATCACTGAAGGAGAGATAAACATGTCTTTTGTTTAGCTCCCAAGTGTGGGATGAGGAACAGACTTGTGAGAGAGCAGGTGATGTTTATCCCCTTAGAAGTCGAACCACCTTGTTGGGGAGATTGGTTGTTACCAGCTGAAAAACATCCTTGAATAAATTCTGAGAGGAGATACAAATGTGAGCCAAAGACAGGAGGTGGGGCCTTTGGAGACTTGGGATGGCTTTGGCTGTTCATCGCTCCACTTTGAGACGCTCTCCAAGAGAACTGCTCCAGTGAAGGTTTCAGGACTCTGGGCTCTGACTATGGTTTGGGTTCCAGCTGCTCCAGGTTCCAGCAGAAGAAATCCTGCTGATGGCACCAGGAGAACCATTCTTGGGAACTGATACCCAGAAGGTTTCATTTTTCTGTTCTTTAATCTTCTCTTCCTCAGGTTTATGCTAGTTGGGTTATAAGGGAGGTATGCTCATTTGATAAGTTCATAATAAAATGATTGTTTAAAAAAAATCGAGCCTACATATCACTGTCCTGGCTTACTGGTTTGCAACCCTTCAACCCCTGCCTGCCAAATCCAGATGCTTTCTTCCCCTCTCCACGCCTTGGTGATTAATTCAACACAACTTTGGACCAAACTGCCCATCCACATGCCAGCAGTCCGTGTTGTAGCTGCTCCTTCTATCAAGATGGTCCCGGTGCCCAGGGCTGTCAGCTCAGAAATCTCAGGGCCAGACGGTTCTGCACTTTCCATATCAATTCTCTTTCTCCAACTTAATTTCCTTGCATATTTGTGAATGTTTTATGTACACGATTTGTTTTGCTGCTTTCGCTCCCTGTGAATAGCCTAACGGCAATGGGTGTGACCATGGATATGTTCTGCTCCGGCCCCATGATTCTCCCAGGTCCTGCAGAGTTCCGGTCCACAGATGATGAACTCTGTGTTGCATTTTAACACAAGTACCCACAAATCAACAGGCTTCTATACTTAACATTTATTTTTAAATATTTAATTATCTTAATTATATTTATTTAAAAAATAAATATCAAGTAGAATGTTCTAAACAAAGCCCCTTTAAACATTTGAGTGTTCTATTCAAGAATCCAGAAATAATTACATTTTTATGACATATAGGTATCTATAGGGTTTATTAGGGTTTATTTGGCAAAACTTGGATTATAGAGTAGAAACATTCATTTTACTGTGTCTGTCATAACTCTTTTTAATTACATTCACTTATTTTGTGCGTTCATGAGTGTTGTTGGGTGATGTGTGCATCTGTACACATGCTAAGGTGCACATGGGGAGGTCCTGAGCCCATTTGTGAGAGCCAGTTCTTTCCTTCCGTCATCTGAGTTCCAGGGGTTGTGCTCAGGCAGGCAGGCTTGGTGGCAGGTGCCTCTAAATGTTGACGTGTCCCACAGAACCACCATTTATAGCCCTTGACTTGCATAAGCATCTACAGCCGATGTGTTCTCCTGTGACTATCCTGTGTTTTACTTAATAGTTTCCCTGTTCAATGTCTGAGCTGTTACATACGATACAGCAATGCATGAATTCCTGTAGACATTTTTTCCCTTGTGTTGCAGTCCTAGAAATAAGATTACCCCATTAAGTGCTGGGAACACTGAAGCTCTGACAGATGTTGTCAAGTCTTCAGGACCATTAAGCATCTCGCATCCTCAGGTCCCTAGGATGCACCACACTCAGAAGTGGGTGTGTCTGCAGAACAGATGAATCAATAAAGTGACTTCGCTGTCAGCCATTTGCCTCGTCAGGTTTGAAATAGGATCCTTTCTGGGCTCTTGGATCTCATTTTTTAAAAGGTTTTACTTCTAATAAAGTAACAAGAAAACTGTGGCGGTTTTTATGCTGAGATGTAATGATACAGGCATTTTCTAGCTAAAGAGACTGTCTTTAGGAAGCTTGACCTGTATCCCAGCCGGAGCTTAGCGCAGAGGCAACAGCCTTGCGTCTTTGTAAAGTTTTATTTACTTTTCACTTCAATTTCATAGCAACCATTTTTAAACCAAGCACCAAAACCTTTTTGTATGTTAATTAAGATTTTCTGCTACTTACTTTTAACTTATGTTCAAAACTATACCATTTTATTAATTCCTTAAAAATGACATTTTGTTTGATACTCGATTAAATTTAAGAAAGTAGTATGACATTTTCCAGCAACATGAGTCAAGATGTCCCAACTGGATGTGGCTTCACTCAACATGGATTCTTTAACTTTCTAATGAGATTCATGCTGAGGGAATGGAACGAGTTTTTGAAATTATCACTTATTTGATTACTTGTAGCACCAATTTCTGTAGATTAACTTTATTACTTTGGTTAAATTGCTTTTCTAACCATTTTTTTAGATTTTGCAAATAGATTTGTACCTATAATATTTTTCTTTAATTTCTACTATTTGTAATTTGTATCTTATCTCTTTATTATCTTACTAGATTTGGTAAAAATTTCTTGAGCAATGTGAAATAGTGATGGCATAGTCACCGCAATGTCATTCCTTTACCACATCGAGGTTATCTGTAAGTTAAAGTGTGTGTGTGTGTGTGTGTGTGTGTGTGTGTGTGTGTGTGTGAGAGAGAGAGAGAGAGAGAGAGAGAGAGAGAGAGAGAGAGAGAGAGGTACATTCTGTTACCCCATCAGAGTTATCTATAAGTTAAAATGTGTGTGCGTGTATGTATGTGTGCATGTGTGCGCATGTGTGTGTGATATGCACCTGCATGTATGTTATCATGTCCCTACTGCAGAGATCATACAATGAGTGTTGCACCCCCCTCCCAGTTTGATTCTGGCATCCTGTCAGGTTTTAGTTTCCAGTATTGTCAGGTGCAGTTTGACCAGGCATCAGAGCAGGTGTAAGTTCCCTGAAAAGCACCTACACTGTAGCTTTGAAGCCAGACAAACACATTTGTGAAAAACTGAAAAATGGTGTGGTATCTGATTGTGTAACTTTAAAATTCATTTCCCTAAGAATGCCAGCCATCGGCGGTAAGATTACAATTGGCCTTTCCTAATTAGATTTATCCCAC
The DNA here is from genome assembly GCA_907169655.1 of Acomys percivali. Lineage (NCBI taxonomy): Eukaryota > Metazoa > Chordata > Mammalia > Rodentia > Muridae > Acomys > Acomys percivali. Next base: position 3,615,630 of record OU015748.1, read on the forward strand.
ACTCCACTGTTTTCTATTACACTCGCTATTTCCACCTCCGACCACAATTACAGTATTCCAGACCAGGACTCAATGAAGTCACACTTGGAGTTGGGAAGCAGCAACCTCCCAAGCTGAGACCATGAACACACCACACTCCACTCTTGGCTGGGAACAGCGCTAGCTCAGATCCCGCTAAACTGAACCCCTCACGTGGGCCCCTCAGGTATCACTGTGCCTGATATCAGAAACAAGCCAAAATCTTTACTTCTTCCTGCAATACCTGAAGCCAATTATTTCAAAACTTGACCCTTATGGGAGAGTGAAAAATCATCTGAACAATAACGTCGACAAGCATAGTTGTGAGGAACACCCAGGCGGCAGGGATCACACTAACTCCCGGCAGGTGCGCTCGGCAGGCAAGGACCCAGGGAAACGCCTGCCTCAAGCATCTGGCATGGGCTGCTCTATCACAAGAACACCTCAGTGTCTCAGCCTTCTTTTCCTCTTGGCTCCCAGGGAACTCAGTAAGTAGGAGGGCTTTGTTTGTTTGTTTGTTTTTAAATCAGGAGTGTTTGGCATGCGTTGTGGCTAATAACTCCTTTTCCTGCTATCTTTCCTTTTTTCTTTGTTTCCTAGTCGATAGGTGATGATGCGGTGTGCAAGCTCTCCTCCCCTACAAGATACTGAAAAGTGAGGATGTGTTTTATATGACAGTTTAACTTCTAACATGAGTACCTTTGGCTTTGCAATTTAAGATGAATTTTTTTTTTATTATTATTATTATTATTATTATTATTTTATATCATTATTGTTATCATCATTATCATTATTGTTTATTGTGTGAGTTGTGTATAGTGTATAAGTGCAGGCAAATGCTTTGGGGCAAGTGGAGGTCAGAGGACAATTTTTAGGAGCTGGTTTTCTCCTACTTGGGTTCTGGGGGTTGAACTCGGGTCATTAGGCTGTTGCACTGCATCGGTCACATTCTGTTGCTGTGATAAAGACATCGCCTAAAACCAACTTATGAAAAGTGAAGAGCCTGCTTTGCCTCATAGTCCCAGAGTCTGTAAGAGCAGGGGAGGCATGGCAGTGGGTGGTTAGATCAGGAAGCTCAGCCTCATCATCAACTGCAAAGAGGCGGAAAGGAAACTGGAACCGGGTGAGTCTATGAGCCTGCAGAGTCCGTCTCTGTGACATCCTGCAGCACCTCCTCAAGCCGTAGGCGACATTTCTCAGCCACACCGCCACAAGTGGCCAGTGTCTTTTACCTCCCTGGCTCTGCCTTTGCAACTTGTATTGGCCCATTATTCACACTGTGTGTATGGGTGAAACTCCCACCATCTGATACAGACTTAGGTCACACAAAATCAGGGAACACAGCATCAATGCAAAGGCTAGCTCACCTCAAACATAACTAAACGTTACCCATCATGCAGTTAAATCCGAAGAACTTGAAAATTACCTCGGAACTAGCCACGTTGTTATTTCTAACACTACTACTGCATGGACTCATTTTTCCTTGGACTGATTAGTATGTTTCTGGGGGGTGGGGAATTGGATATGGAAGATTTCTTTTCATGGGACAGTACGTGAAATCTGTTGAGACTGGATTTGTTGTTTTGATGTGTTGGTGGAAATCTCGGCGCATAACCAGTGAGTCCCGGCCCGTACTCTGGCTCCTTTGGTTTCGCTCTATCTATTCTTAGTGCTGGGCTAACCTTGGCTATCTTTTACCACATGGTACTGCCTGGTGTGTGCTGCATCAGGCTACAGTCAGGGCCTTCTAACAATGTTTAGTTACCAAAAAGCTGCCTCAAGTGTATTGAGTGTGTGGTCACAAGAACCAAGGAACAAATGGATGGAGAATAAAGCAGATTAGGTTCCAGTGTAAAGCAAGCACTGGCAGGCCTGCCTCGGGGGGGAGGGGGGCGGGGGGGGGCACCGCACCATGGGCAGAGCAGCGGCCATGTTGTCCAACACCTGCTGGATGACCTGCCTTCCTCTTCATGTTGGCACTCTCAGAAACTGTCCGAGGGGACGGCAGATCCCCGAGAGCATGTTATTTAACGCTGTGTCCTTTGAAGAGTCTCTGTTGAGCTAGCCCAAAGGATTCTGGGTACCTGGGCATGTTCTCCTGTGCCAACTCTGTCCTTACTATCTAAACAGAAAGGAGTCTGAGAGTTCCAGGTTGAGCCCCACCCTCCTCTGGGCAGGGCTGCCTAGGTACTTTACAACTCCCAGTGTGTGTGCTCAAGATGCCCCCGTTAAGACTCAAGATGGTGGGCTTAGCTTCATCACAAGCATGGGACCCATGTTTGAGCCCCAGAGGCCACATAAAGAGAGCTGTGCACACACACGTGCACACACACATGCACACACACATGTATACATGTATGTGCACACACACATGTGCACACACACAGATTTTTAAAAAGACTCGTAAGATTACAGCAGTAGTAAACAGAGTGCCAGCCTTTCTGAGTTTACGGCCATTTATGACCACTCGGGTGGCATGCTCCACACTGATTCCTGCAGATGTGTGCTTAGTGTGTTTCTGAACAAATGAAAGTTGACAGTTTTTTTTTTAGACTTGTATTTATTTACTAGAACTTCTGTGGTGCTAGAGATGCCCTGTATTTCTGCTGTCTGATACCCAACACTCATGTAGCCTGTGTGATTGTCAGATTGGCTAGTGCTCAGGCCCACTCCACTTTAGATCAATGGCTATAGATTTAAATAGCTCCCTGTGAGGTGATGCACTCAATGCTGCCATATTGGACATCGATTGTATCAGGTAAGCTACAGGCTAAAGACAACAGCTCCATGTAGGCAGAGTGCGTGCAAGCAAACATGTCCCCTTCCCTGGAGCAGTGAGAGCAGCTGGGCCTGCAGGTGAGCCCAGCTCTAAGTGCAGCCGGCCTCCTACCTCACAGGTGAACCGTGACGTGTAAGGTTCAAAACTGCGAATCTTGGAGGAGATCCCTATCTTCTCAACCCCCCAAGGCAGTTTCCATGGCAACATAGAAGCTGTTGTGAGCAAAGAGTGAGTAGAGTATGTACATTGTCCGGTTCTAGTACATTCTACCTATACTGATTTTTTTTTTTTTTAAAGCCAAGGACGCGTTACCATGTTAGACAGTGTTTGTTCAGGAAGGAGGCCTGCAAGTCATTGTTAGACACCACTGTTTAAAGGACCATTAGGGACTTGAGGGATGGATCAACGTCTAGAGGCTTCTGTTGCCACGCCCAATAGTGTGAGTCAGATCCCTTGCACCCTCAGGGTGGAAGGAGAGTCAACTCCCAGAAGCTGTTCTCTGACTGGTGTATATGCATCTCACATGCACACGCACACGCACGCGCGCACGCACACACACACAGAGGCAGGCAGGCAGACAAAAATGCAAAACAACCTGTTTTTTTTTTTACAAGTAAAGGAACATTAGGAATTGCACATTTAAAATTTGCTGCCATTTGAAATTCTTTTAAATCCTATTACACTAGTTTCCCTGTAGGACCACAGTTCCTCAGTGAAGATTACTGCCAGCCCTGACTTAAAGATAGCTGCCTCCGTTTTTTCCAAGAAGTGTTTGTCCTGGACCCTAGCTTGGTTTCAGGAGCCCAGGCGTTTGTGCTTTCCCCCTCCAGTCACCAACTCCAGGCGACAGCAGCAGTTAGCTCTGAGATGTAGGCACTAACAGTAGCCACCTTACTGTCCGGGGTTAAAGTTCCCGTTGAGACTATGTTGCCGATAATATTTATGAAAAACAAAAGTCATCTAAAAGTACTATAACAATGAATACTGCTGTATGAGTGACCATGTTTCATTTTATATGTTTATTTCCTTTTAGTTGTAGGTCATGACCTGAAATCCCAACATACATGTGCAGGGAAGTCATACACTTTTTCTTCTCAACAGGCTCCTTTGTATCTGCCTTCTAAGACAAGGGTGGGCAGATGAGACTCCGGTGTTTTCAGTGTCTGGGATGCTGTGTGTGACTCTGTCTCTGGCCCACACAGGGCAGGATTACAGAGTAACCCTTGAGATACAAGAGCTGAGTGAGGCTGCGAAGAGCAGGTTCAATTCAAGCATAAGAAGCAGTAATTGGGGAGAGGTGATTTAAAAGCCCTGATTAGTCAGAGGTGCCGGGTCACCCTTGCACAACCCCGGCATTAGGCTGAGGTGTAGGACAGCAGTCAGCCGGAGGGCCACCTTGGCTACAACGTGACACCCTGAGGCACAGGAAAAGCTTGGCTCTGTCACTGGCAGCTGCGTGACCTTTGCTTTTGAATAAGGACACTTTTCTCCTAAGGAGCATCAGGCTGTGTACCCCGTGTCTGTGCTGCAGCCATCTACATGTGACAGGAAGGACGATGCACAGCGACAGCGGATGCTGCTGGAGCTGGGAGCTGGGCTGACCCTTCCTCTCTGTTTTCACTGGTACCTGGTTTCCTGCAAGTCAAAGCAAGTCCTGAGCAGAACACAGTGACTATTCCACTGCAAACACAAAACACAAGGACATCTTGGATGCCTTTTGCATCTCTGAAGTATAAGAAAAAAAACCAAGTGATGCCCCAGGTTTCCATAAAGAAAGCCCGCCACTGTGAAGGGCAGTTGAGTTAGAACTTTTCTCTGTGTGTGTGCAGGGTTGGGGATGCTGCAGATACAGAACCAAGTGATGCTGGCGATGTTCAGCCGCCTTGGTCGTCTTCACTGCCCGTCACTGTGTTTGAGCTAACCCCATCCCTGTCACTATCTGCTAAGCACCATGTTCTAACAGACCAGTGGCATCCACTAACCCAAGGCTAAGAATGCCATCAGTCTCTGAGGCCCGTGGCAGAGAATTCCCAAGTGCTGTAACCCACCGAGCCGATGCTCCGGTGTTTGTGAAGCCAGACTTCGCCTACAGTCATGAATTGTTACCATTCTGAAAAGTGGTACCTGGGGTAACCCAGGCCATAGCTCCACACAACTGGTTCCATAGTAAGCTCTGGGGTGTGGGGGGTGCATTTGCATGGACACAAATATCACCCCTATATGGGAGGCAGAGGCAGGCAGATCAGTGAGTTCGAGGACAGCCAGGGCTACACAGAAAAATCCTGTCTCAACAAACACAAACAAAAGGGCGTGAGCCACCATGTCCTCTTCCTAATGCACACATGGTGAACATGTCCTTTGTGTTTTATCTCTTGCTGTCTGCCCCCTATAATAATTGGAGGACCACCGTCAGCAAAGCTGTTCGGGTGTCATGGAGAGTGTGGGGAGTTTGAGGGACTCTGGGTGACAATTGTAATGCTTTATTAGTGTTTACACAGCCTCATAGCTGCTTTAGGAAGCGGCTCCTGGAACTCCTGACACCTCCAGGCTCACAGGGCCTTGAGGACAGCAGGGCTTGGTACGGGTTGACTCCTAATTCCTTCAGCCATGTGTCTTTAAAGCCACAGCAAATGTAAACGCAATAGAGTTTCGGGGTACTCCTTTTGGCCTCCCGACCAAAGAATTTGATGAGCATACCTTTTAAACACCTCAAATGAGACTATGTAGCCAGTCAGCAAATAGTGGTTACCAAGATATAGGCATTTATCTTGAAATATTTGACATTCTGCCTACAGTGCGTCTGTTATGTTCATTCAAATGGCTCTTACACTGTAAAACAATGGCACTTCTCAGCTGGTGGGATGCTGCAGGGGGTTGGAGAGTACATAACCAGAGGAGCCTTTAAGCTGGCAGGGGAGTGAATAGTCGCCTTATCAGAGCAGCGGAGGCCACAGACAACAGCATCTGTCAACATTCATGGGACCCTTTATAGAACTCGCGGTCCCACAGCTCTACAGAACAGCAGGGCCCATGTAGAACATGCCGGCCCCACAGCTCTATAGAACAGCAGAGCCCATATAGAACATGCCAGCCCCACAGCTCTACAGAACAGCAGGGCCCAT
>OU015748.1:3621558-3644044 GCA_907169655.1 Acomys percivali
ATATAGAACATGCCAGCCCCACAGCTCTACAGAACAGCAGGGCCCATACAGGACACGCTGGCCGGCCCCACAGAACAGCAGGGCCCATATAGGTCACGCTGGCCCATATAGGACACGCCAGCCCCACAGCCCAACAGAAGAGGAACCTCCAGCTTCTGGCACCTTCAGATCATATGACCTGAAAACAAAAAATGTGAGCTTCAAGCTGTCGCTGGGCAGACACTGAGACCTTCAGTGGTATGGCAGGACCATAAAGCCACTGCTAATTAATGTGAATTACCTTATTAACGTGAATTAATCCCCAAATTAACCAGCTATCATTAAAATAAAGAAAATACAATACTTATAAAGATGAGTACTTATGCTGGCTTCAAACCTTCCTTGCGCTATTTTAAAGGCCATGAAAATGTGCAGTTAGCCGCTCTCCTTCATCAGCTTCACTTAAGGGGACCTGTATGCAGAGTGTTCGACTCATTATGGGGCAGTGGCCTGCTTTTGCACACAGTGAATGCACCTCACAGGTGCAAACAACAAACACAAGCCAGACTTTCATTAAATAAATTTATTTGTTAAAATAATTTAACTCCAAATACAACTGTTGAATTTGCATTGAGTTGTAAGTACAATTCATGTTTCAATTGAAATGTTGGGGCTTACCCGACATCACAACAAAACTGCTGGTCAATTTAAAGTGGTCAGTTGTATTAGAGTTTGACAATTAATGTGACCTGTATCTCCGGGAAACCCCAAATCCATAATGATAAGTCTATTTTTAAAATCTACGGCAGCCATTCTAGAAACCCTGATGGAGGTTTAACAGACGCACAACAAGTCAAACAACAAAAGGGCCCCGCGGTTTTAACATCTGATTGGCTGAGGAGACGATTAAAGCTTAGCCAGTGCTAGCAGGGGAGCTACTGATGGGGTGGACAAAGCACCTTCCCACTCACCAGCAACACTCACACGGGAGCAAACAGCAGACACCCTTGGGCAACACAGAAGAGCAAGAATCAGTAGTTTCACTGGAGAGTGATGGCAACTGTAGTGACTGGGTCACGTCCTAATTCTACAAAGCAAAGGGGGGGGGGGCGGGGCGGGGGAGCATCAAGCACCTTCCGTGGTGTAAGGAAAGACCTCGAGGGCTTCCCAGCAGATACTGGCTTGTCTTGTGGAAGCACAACAGTGGAAAGGCGTCAGTTACCATCACGACCACAGCTTAAAAGAACCCGGAAGCTATACCTTGAAAGAAAGAAACCTAAAAAGACCTGCCTCCGTATAAAAGTATGAAACAACACAAAGGAAATTAAGTAATAGCTAAAGAAATAGTGGGTCTTTGGGTCAAACCATAACATTTTTAAGGCATGTTAGAACAAACGTCTCATTTATCTAGTTGCTAGGTGGATAGGGGCTTTAAAGAAATAGACCGGCCAGCTCTCCCCTGCATCCTGTTACTCATGTGCCAAGTGTCATTTTCCTGTCCTTGGGTTTTTTGCCCCAAGGCGTTTGTCAGCAAACGCCATACACAGGAGTTGGACAGGGAGCTCACACAGGGCAGCAGGGAGACAGTGTGGCACGGTTTGCCCCACGGAAGTGCCTGGGCGCATGAAGGACCAGTGCAAAGCCAGGCGCTAGGGCTGTCTCACAGAAAGGGCCTGCCCGAGGTCTGAGTGGCACCTCCGCGTCAGCCAGGCTCCTCACAGCTCACCATTCTCCCGTGGGCAAAGCCACCAGCTGATGTAAAACTGTGCAGTCTGTGGAGCTGCTTCTAATGTGCAATGTCATAAATGGTGACTCATGAGAGTCTAAAAATTAAGAGTTAGTGTGGCAGGTTAGAGGCCTTACAGGTCAAGCACCGACATTTCTACTTCATTAGAGAAAACATACTTCTTGAGTCCAATTTCGGGACATGTCTGGGTCAAATCAACTCTCACAGAATGGACTGTGTTTCAGGAAAACTGGTTAGAGTTCTTTGTCCTATAAATGTGGTGCTTCCTAACTAGAGAAAATGACACTGAAGATCATAAATACTCAAAGACTCACTAACACCCACAACCCGGTTTTCCCACATTATTTGTTTTCTTCTCACACACAACAAACTCCATTGACCTTTTTCTAGGCTTAAAGCCAGCTACTGAATACTTAGGGGGATTTCAGTGGCTTATAGAGACGAATAATTTTTAAAAAATGTTTGCTTATGCACTATGTTCTGCAGTGTAGATCCTCAGCCGAGGCCATGATCTCTGAATTGTGCCAAATTCTTAGGAACAATAAACACACATGCACACACAAGCACACGCTCTTCTCTCAGTTACACACGTAAGACTAAGCGGCTACTTGCACGAGACTGTGGAAACAGAAGGTGTGGGTGCTAGGTACATCCAGGCTCAGTGACACTGCGGTTCTGAAGGCCAACCTGAGCTCCCAAGGGCGGGCTCAGGACTTTCAGCGCTGACATCTCTGAAGTGAGGTGAGAGCTCTTCTACACTTGATTGTGAAACTCCTGAATCGATTTTTTTTCCTGTGCCATTACTCATGCAAATGATAAACACTTCATGGCTATAAAAACCAAAAATACCAGAGCCGGAACACCCTTTCAAAGCAAAAGATTCGCTTGGGCAGTGTGGCCACTTCAGCAATCAGGGCAGAACAGGAACAAGAAAACCTCCCATGATTCTCCAGGACGAGAAAGAGGGAAGATTTTGTGCCCCTTTCCATCCACTCTAAAATAATTTATATTCTACTTTTAAGCCCAAATTATTTCACAGGTTACTCAATGTGATTTTTTTTTTTTAATGCCTACAATAAAGCTGTTACAGCAAACTGGATTCCCAAAGCAGGTGAGCCAAGGGTCACATTGCAACCATAGCCCTTAAAGGCTGCTTCCACGAACACACACACACACACAAAAGCCAGATATTTGTACTGTCCTGTGAGGTGTCTGCAAACGGGAGCGTGTGGGTGTAACATGGCTTCGTTTTCCTTCTGCGATGGTTAATCGGCTCATGCGTGTTAGTAAGGCCAGGCAGTCTCCATCTCAGACGCTTCCTTCCCTGCTCCGTAAACAGAGGGTGGATGTGCGTTTCGATTCTCATAAGCCCTCACGAGAGACTATTTTCTGTGGCAAAGCAGGCGACTCAACAAATTCTGAAGCCAGAATGGATTTTCACACAGCCTTGTTCTGACTTTCACTCTGCTGAGGACGATGCGTTGAGTGAGTTCCGTGTCAGCTTAGGAGGGCATCTACAGGTAAGCATCGAGTTGCAGGACAGAAACGCGTTGGTGGGGACAGAAACGTGTCGGTGGGGAGACGCTCCTGCAGCGCTGCTTTACCTAACGGAGACACTGGCTGGCAGGTCCATCCATCCCATTCCTGACTTCAGTATTCTTGTAGGAAAATATTTCTCCTTTACTTTTTTTTTTTAAGACAACAAAATATTTTAGTTATTAGTGATCATAGGGATTCTTCTGGTCTCTCTCTCGGTTATTTTTAGTTTACGCAGCAGTGGCTTCTGTTAACTCAATGGCAGTGCCATGGTTATTTCATATGAGATCACCCTGTAGCTCCATGGTGGTGCCTTCAGGCTGCGGACGTACAGAAGGCTGAGGCCAGCGGTGGAAACTGTAGTCACTGAGCCCCGGGACTCCAGCCTGAAGGCCGCAGAGCACTGTGGATGCACACCACCATCCTGCAAACTGTAGGGAGGAGACAGGTATTGCCGCCCACGGCCCAGGGCAGCCGTGTTGGGCGCTACTGTACGCTGCAGGCAGAGCAGCACGGGTCATCCTTGTCAGGCTGGGCGGCATAATTCATCTGCCTCACAATCTCAGCAAAGAGTTCGTCCACCATTGTTTTACTCTTAGCAGAAGTCTCCATAAAGGGGCAACCCCACTCTTCAGCCAAGGCGCGGCCTTCATTGGCGGACACTTCTCTCTCACTCTCCAGGTCCACTTTGTTCCCCACGAGGATGACCGGCACCTTCTCATACCTGAAAGAGCACACACGTATTGGGCCAGTTAGCAAGCGGGCGACAGACTTTTTCTTTTTTCCTGTTATGTGGTGTAAATGACCTCTTTAGCCACAGGAAAAATGACCTGCACCGGGGTTGGCTTGGTGTCTAGCAAGGGCGTTCTGAAGCTGCTCTCAGAGGGGACCGTAAACGGGCTTTCCAAATGATGTTTTCAATCAATCAATTATGTATCCTTTAAAATCAATTATGTATCTTTTCCAGATACACTTGGGGAATTATTCGCAGCGTCCCAGACTGACTTCTCTTAATTTAAATGCTGTCTGTTCCATGAGATGCTCTCTCAAAATTTCAGCCACTCATGCAGTCATTAGCTTTACTGGTGACATAATTGTCAGTATTGTGCTATATTCTATAAGAATACAGAACAAATCATACTCTAAATAGCTCCTACACACACACACACACACACACACACACATACACACACACACACACAGAGCACAAGAGCTTGTTAATGAAGACACTTACAAATGATGACAGATAAACCTTACTGAGTCAAAGTGAAGCCCTAACTTCAGTCGGCTAACTATACTTAATATAGATCTAAGTGCCTGGTGGTGGCACACACCTGTAGCCCTAGCACTTAGGAGGTGGAGGCAGGAAAATCAGGAGTCCAAGATCTCAGATACACAGTGAATTGGTGGCCAGCCTGGGCTAGATCTCACACAAACAAACAAACAAACAAACAAACAAACCACTTTCTATTATTAGGTAAGAACAAACCACCTGAAAGACTATTTTAACCTTAAATATGATATTATATCAGTATTTCATATTTAAGAGAAACATACTTTTAAGTACAGGATCTATTAGAACGTGGACTTTTCAAAACTTGTAGAAATATCGAGCTATAGCAGCTGGCTGACACATGGGCTCCTCCGTCGGGAGGGTCAAAGTTATTACACACAGCGGGCAACCTACAGTCCCCCTGCCCTTTACCAGGTTGACAGCCGAGCACTTGGTGTTGTTCCACACCGCAGACATGTGTGTATGTGTAACACACGTTAACAGGTTCCAATGGGTATTAGGAACATGCAATAATGGGGCAAAATCAGGGCATCTGTCCACCTCTGCTAACTGAACCGCCAGTGGGCTTTTCGGCCACCAGGGTATTAGGAAATGCAGATTAATAACCCGAACACACACCTGACAAGCATCAAAATCCTGAGGGGAAAACAAAATAAAACAAATAGAACACTTCCAAACAACAGATGGTGATGGGTTTTATATCTGTTAACATTAAAGTTTGGGACTGTGGAAAATATTATAAACTGTGGTTTGGATGGATGCTTGGCTCTCACTGCTGTCTAGGAGAGGCTGCAGGGCTCCAGAGCATTTCCTGATATCAGTATCTTATCTCTCTGCTGGTAAAATGGACCTCAAGTACCTGTTTGCCCTTACTGCCACATAGATGCTATAAAAGCCAGGTGAGACAATACAGCAATGCAGACTAGACGGTACAGGACTGTGCCGCCCGCCCCCTCCTGCTGTCCCCACTTATGTAAGACCACAGCTTGGCAAAAGACAGAGTTTTAGGAAATTCAGAAACCATCAAGAAATGGAGAGCTCTGCCTAAGACACTGGCACCAGCAGGAAGGGCTGGCTGACAGGAGGTCCTACATGGCAAGCAAGCCTGGGAAGAACCCTGGGATGCAACCCTTGGGCTGCAGATGAGAAGGCAGAGGGCAAAGGCTTGTGCTGACGACCATGCAGTGCTGCCCACTGCCATGGCAAGCAGCATGGCGTTTAAAACAACACCACAACTCCCAAACCAGATCAAGGCTTTAGCCTTAGAAGCAAGTCTAGCTAATCATGAGGACTTAGATTCGTATAGCACAGTCTCCTAAGTGCCTGTTTGCTGGACGAGGTCTAAAGAGCTCTTAAACCTGAAGGTTAAAAGTCACATCAGACATGGTGGCCCAAACCACAATCGACAGTTGACGGCTGAGTGTCTGGCACTCAGTTCTGAGGACTAACAGCAGGCTGATCTTTGGAGAGATACCGAACTACACGTGAGGGGCGGAGTCAGCAGGCGAGCCTGTGGGGCCAGGGTTCTGCCTCACTGGCAGGAGGAGGATGCACCTAACAGTGAAGCAGCATCCCTGTCCGCACATGGTGTGTGAGATGCCCTAACTCTGTGGGTACCAGGGCTGCACTGGGAATAGTGGTGGAGCAGCAGTACTTCGGACCATATACTTTGCCGTCCTTTCAACGTTTATTTCCTCAGAGCTACTGCATCCTAGATACCACTGTGCCCACTTACGATACTCAAGAAACAACAAAGCCATCCGTCCTCATGTTGTTTACAGCCCAGCAGAGGAAGTGTTAACAATAAGGAGAAGTAAATAAGTTACAGTCTGTTACAGACAGTCAAGGGGCAGACCAGAGAGCATGCTGGGGGCACGGGTGCCATACTAGGAAAGATATCAGAGGCTTCACTGGGGAGGTGGCATGCGAAGTTAAGTCAAGGGGTAAGGAAACTGCCATGTAAGTATCAGGGAAAACTCCCAAGCGAGCTGTGGACTGCACGTCAAGGGCCTGTGGGGGTGTGCCTGTTGGCTCAAGGAATAGCGAATGGCTTGTGAGATCCATCGCAGAACGCCCTCCCAGGCCGCTCAATCCTGCAGTGCAGGTCACACACTTCGTCTGAGAACAGGGGAAAGGGGAGTGCCAGAAGTGACCTCACCAGACAGCGTTTACAGCGCGGTCACTTTATTATTTAGGATGGTCAGCCACGTGGTCAGTAAGTGACAGTAGTAGTTACTTTCTTGTTTGATTTTCAACACAGCTCCATGGATTTTCTTTATTTCCCCCCTTTCAAAGGCTAGCGTTTGGGAAGAAAATTCAAGATTCCAAAATCACTCTGCTAACCTGACTGAGGAGGAGACACCAGAGTCAGGGCCAGAAGGTGGCTGATGTGGCTCAAATGAGTTTTGTTTGTAGACTGTGGGAAACATCTGTCTTATTAACATGAGTTTACATGCTTATTAATATGTTAGGTTCATGAGTGTGATTAGATAATGTAGGAATAACTAGGGCTGCTCTTTGAAGCAGCTGTGCTTAATGGACTGCACAAAGCACCGGTTAGCTGTAGAATTTAGCTATAGAACGTTGACGGGCGTCTCAGTGAGGTAGATGGGTAACTTCCAATGCTTAGAAGGATGAGTGTGCTCATCAACAGACTGGCTTTGCCTCCTACCTGTCCTAATACGTGTTAGGACATACACAATTTATGTCCACTTTATTCTGGGAATGTCCTAGCTTGGCTGGTCATTACAACTCAAGAATTTAAGTACCGATTCCTGAGCTTGAATCTGTGTATCACGAGCACTGAAACACGTGCTATGGACACGTAAGCTCTGCAGTATGACGTCAAGAAGCCCTGGACTACTCTCTGACGCTGACCCTAAACGCCACCTCCCATCTACGACGCTAGATCAGTGCCTCTGCTCTTCACACATTCCTCAAGGTAAACTGTAGCGACATCTCTGCAGTCAGTGCCTTTGACTTCCGCTTGAGGGTTTATACTGCAGCACCTTAAAAGAAGGGCAGGTCTCACCAGGATTTTGTCATGCTGTTCTTGGCAAAGGATTGAAGAAGAAAATCTATTTTCCTTTTGGGAAAAAAAAAAGTCCCTTTCCCTGCAAGGCAGAGGCTAGGACCTGTGAAGGAGTGAGCGCAGACATCACAGATCTGAACACACCAAACTTCTAAACCCTAATTCTTAACACTAATATTTAACAGACAGACAAAGCAAGCTGCCCATAGTGTGAGTTCTTTGTCACAGAAGATGTTCGGAAACACTACAAAGATTTCTGGCAAGGTTGGCCCCAAAGTGAGTGAAGCATCAAGTGTTTGCCATTTTGCCTCAGGAACCCTTACTAGAGGAGGGTTTCACCCTGGGAAGAAAGTTAACAAAAAAACTAAGAGAAGCCTTCCTGGTTCTCTTCTGAACCCAACTGTGAGAACTCTGTGAAGGGCAAAAAGCTAAAACTGTGAGAGAAACACCCTGCTTCTGGCCAGGAGAACAGGCTCTGTGGTCTGCAGGGTGTGGTAGGAATCTCCATGTTACTCAACGTAAGTTCACAGGAGCCCAAGCCAAGAGCACAGCTTAAGAACAGATGAAGGGAATGCAAGGATCCCCGCACCCAGAAGGGGCTGCTGTGCTGCAGGGCTGCGCTGTGGGATCCCTGTACCCAAAGGGCCGCTGTGCTGCAGGGCTGCGCTGTGGGACTCCTGCAGCAGATCATCTAGCTGTGCATCTTAAGGCCAAAGTGTGTGAACTCTATGGTATGAAAGTTATGCCTCAATAAAAATAGAGTAAAGTAAGAAAATTGGTAAAAATTATTAAATAAAGTCCTCATTTAAACAGAACGGCAGAATAACGTTCAAGACAACAGAGGGCATATGTGTGTGGGGTGTGCTGTTCAGTAATATAAAATGCACAATTAGGCTAATTAGTCAATGTATTACTTAGCTAAATCCTGCCAATCAATTTTAGGTTAAACTCCTATGCTGCTAAATTTCCATCCTTGGCATAGGGAATGCTAACACTAAGGAAAGTGTGTTACTGGAGATAAAAACGACAATAGTTCTGAAGGCTCCTGTCACTCTCACACCTACAAACTGCACCCACAAATCTTTTCAGGAGACACAAGATGCAGTACTTAGAACCCACATTAAAAAGGGAAATGTAAACTGGGGGGTGGCAGTGCACACTTTAGTTCCAGTACCCAGGAGGCAGAGACAGGTGGAGTTCAAGGCCAGCCTGGGCTACAGAGTGAGTTCCAGGACAGCCTGGGCTACACAGTGAAACCTTGTCTCAGGAAAAAAAAAGGGGGGGGGGGAGGTTGTTTTGTAAAATGTAACTATGATGATATTCAATCTGGCCTTCTGTCATTAGAAATGATTACTCCTGACAGAAATGTGTGTCTGGGAGGAGATGTTTAGTACACGCCTGAAGCCCTGTCTTTGGAGCTGAGTGGGAAAACGGAATCAAGCTGGTTCCTGCTAAAGGCACCACACACGATCCGCAGAGAGGTGGAAGGAACAGCTGCTGGCCAGACCCACTGTGCGGCTTCTTCCTACTCTAGTCTGCAGGTGCCTTTAGGCTCCCAATAACCCTGGATCAGTGAAAAGTAAATCACAAGGCACACTCCTCAAAACACAGCATCATCTATCAGGGGGAGAAGGCACTGGAACATAAGACATGCACTTAACATTTAGCTGAAATCTATGGTTAAAGACAGGCCGACTCTTGGGTTTGACTAGATTGAGTCAGCTGCCAGGATAGGAGCTGCGTGAGCAACTGTGCCTCCGTTTACTAGAATGCTTAGGGTCTCGGCACCCCGTTTCAGAATAACTCACTGTTAACACTGCCCCTGAATGAGGGAGGTTTAAACATGCCTGGAACTTTGAAGAGTTAAGGCCATAGGAATTATGAGCAAAAGGGTGTTTATCTGGGCGAACACTCTTATTATCACGAAAAGACTTAAATATATTTCTATTTCCTTCTTTCCTCCAAATGACGAGGCCTCCAAACCCCTCACCCCTGCCCCACAAGAAATATTTAAAGCCCAAACAGCCACAAGCTATGGAAGCTTCTGCCTTTAATCTTAGCCCCGGGGAGGCTGAGGTAAGAGAACCAATAGTGAGTTCAAGGTCAGCTTGGGCTAGAGTGAGATCTTGCCTCAAAATACCAAAAATGCCAAATTTCCGCAATTCGCTTTTCTAGAAAATGAAGGCTGAAACAGTAATGGACTCAGCCAGCATTTCCTCTTGCCAGGAAGGAAACCCTCCTTCAGGCGGGGAGGAGGGCAGCATCTGTGCACACCCCGGGGGGGTGGGCAGGGAGGCCGCGCCACTGTTAGGAGAATGACTGCGGAGGGCTATGATCTGAAGCAGAAAAAACCACAACAGGTGAGCAGTGAAAAAAGAAAGACTGATAAGAACAGATACTACACTTGATCTTAGCCAAGCTGTGACTTTATGGTGGGGAAAAAGGTCCCCTTCTGTCACAGACCTAGGGGAAAGGGTGAAAGAGGGAGGGAGGGAGGAACGGGAAGATAAAAGTGAGTGGATAACAATTGAGATGTAATCTGAATAAATTAATAAAACATAAATTAAAAAGAAAAAAGAAAGAGTGTAAGTGAAGGAGGCGAGCATCTCTGACAGAGAGGAGCCCCTAAAGTGGCCACCAGAAAGCGACAAGTGCCAGATACATGGCAGCTTCATGTAAAACCACCAGGTGGGGTGGCATGGGAGAGCGGAGGGAAGCTAAAGGTGAGGAGGCCTCTAGTCATCCTCAGGCACAGGATACGAGGGTCTGTGACAAGCAGAGCAGGCGTTACTGGGTGTGAGGAAGCCCATCCGTCATTTCCATATGCACAAACCCTTCATTTCTAGCACAACTCACTAGAGCTCCTCTCCGGGAGCTCTAATCTATTTTTCACCCCCTCCATGCCAACTCCAATGTAATCAAAACATTGCTTTTACAGTCCGCCCCCCAATCCCAACTATCAGATAAAAATGTGTGGAGATGCCATGGTGCCCAGATGAAGGCTTACTCCTAGGCTAACAGTCACGGGCGGTCAGAGGCTGAAACCATGACAGAGGGCACCAGGCAGAAAGATGTTTGCTTCTTGGGTATGCTGCCTGCCCTTCCGAACCCTGGCTCTTTACTTGTGAAGCAGAGATAATGATGTGTGATCTTAACGAAGCTGAGAGCAATAGCGTTACTAACAGCCAGCACCACAGAGGGCCTGGTCTACGCCAGACTCCCCACTCAACTAAAAATGTATCCAAATCGTTTCTAAGTATTTTCCTTCCTGTTTCTATCTTACATTCTCTGACCCAAGTATGACCAGTCTAATTATTTAGTCTAAAAGTCATTAATTGCTATGGAAAAAAGAAAAATAAGAGACAATATTCCCTCTAATTTATGTAAGCCGACAATCTAGTATCTTTTAAAAACAAGTATTTTTCCTTATTCTAAGCACCCTTTTTTCTCACTACATACTGCTGTCACTATGTATGAACCATGGGCTCTGGTATCCCTGTAAGACGATGTGGGACACAAAAGAAAAGAAGCAACTCCCCAACTCTGCACAGAACTTGAGGTCTTAGCCCAGCACACACCATCCAGGCTGCCTCACAGCCTGTACCCAACCCTAGCCAGGGCCAGCAGCTATGTCTGACCCTCCCCTGCAGCTTGGTGCTTACAGGTACACAGAGCCTAACGATAGTGATGGATGAAGTTCACGCTGTGTCACGTGACAGACACGTCACTGAGACAGTGCAAGCACACAGCCTTTCTGATGTGCACTCCCTAGAATGCTGCTCTGCCTTCTCGTGCCTTGCCTGACAGATGATAAATAATAAATGATGTTAACGCTTACATTGATTTATTAAGGATCCCTGAAGGCTTGGGGGCGAGGGGGATGGTCAAAACACAGCCTGTAATGACCCAAAGGGACTTGTATTCATAAATTTAATTAACGGTGGCTGCTGTTTTTTCTTCTTCTATATCCCAGGGTTGTAGATGTCAAGATGGGAGAAGAACAACAACAAATACGTGGAAGAAGTTTTTTACTAACATAAATCAGATGGCACATCCCACCCGCTTTTACAAACAACAAACACAGGAGACACACTGAAGGGTGGGGGAGCCAAAGTCTACAGCATACTTAGATTTTCCTTCTGACAGCTTTGATGTGCCACATCCTTTAAAAACCCATTAGTGAGCAGAATTTTTTAAAGATTTATTTTATGGTTAATTATGTGTCTGTGTCAGGCTTATGAACATGCAAACGTAGGTACACGGGGGGCCAGAAAAGACAACCCCGGAGTTACAGGCAGCTGAGAGCTGTCTAACATAGCTTATAGGGGACCTGAACTCAAGTCCCTATAAAAGCAGAAAGAGCTCTGAAATGCTGAGCCATCTCTCCAGCCCCTAATACGTTATGTTCTTAATAAGACTCAATATGATCTTCAAATTATAGTCCTGCCTGGGCAACCAAATGACACTAGGTACATTCCAAGGACAGGTGGCAGGGGGCTGGGCCATTTTTAAAGAGCTATGGTTCATTCATCCATTCATCGATCCATCCATCACTTACTCTTCTTCAGTAAACATTTCAAAATGTATCACTGGTTTTTAAACATTTAGAAGGATAAAGAAAAGCAGAAGCATAGCCTGTCCTGAGCTGATGGTTTCGCTAAGCCCTTTACTAGACTTCACATATTGGTCAGGATCTGGGCAGCCCTCCAGTGGATGAGTTTCCTGTCCTCCATCACATTAACGGGTCACTCAGAGGTGTTCAGTTGGGGTGGTGGGAAGAGAAGCCCCCGTTCATGTAGCTGCAGGGCCTCCTCATTTAGTTCCCAGGAGCAGCCAAGGGCTTCCTATGTGTCTTCAACATCAGCTCAGGGGACCAGGGGACCAAGGAACCAAGGCGAAGCGTGAGACCACTGACAGCAGGCCCTGACTGACTGAGCACGGCTTCTGTATACGCTAACATTCAGCCCAGACTCACACGAAGAGTAGTTTACCAACGGGTCTGCACCCGTCTTTAATCTGGTCCACTGAGTCAAAGAAATGTCCTCCTAAAACTGGACCAGTCTCTGGCTCTCGAGGATTAACACAACGGATAAGAGCAGTGAGGATGCTGGTCAGGTTGGACCACTCCGTAAAGCCACATGCAGACGGACCGAGCTTGTTCAGATTCTGCGAACAAGAGTCTGAGGGGAGATCAGGAGCAACCACGTGAACTACCGCCCAGTCAGGGTACTCTGAGATGGAACGGCATATGCAGCAGGGCACCAGTCTCATGGACCCAGGGAAGCAGAGGCGGGTGGGCACCTGTGGGGCAGAGGGCAGATCCAGGCAGCAGTGCTTATTCAAAGGGACCGTTGGAAGAAGAGGACGCGCCGCTGAGTGGAGAGGAAGAAACCTCCTTGCAGACATTTTTTTTTTTGCAATAAAGCCAGGTGGCATGCTTGGGTGGCCTGTCACAACTGGGGTGGGTACTGGTTTGTCAGACAGAGGAGGGAAACACCAGCACGCGGCTGCTGCTGGGGTGATGTTGCCAGGGGATGGGATCCCAGCATGCCTTGCTCCACCCGTGCATCCGGCCGGAGGCTCCCCTGCCCAGTGCCCTGTCAGCAGCCCTGTGTGCAGAAAAGGCTCCGTCCACATCCTTCCCGATGGTCAGTGGCCACTGAGCGTAGGACAGACTTGACGCCAGAGTACAAAAACCAAGCCTTCCATGTCAACATTACTACGCAAAAGCTGATATAAGTCATTGAGAGTTCTTCTCAGCCCCTGCTCTTAAAAACAAAGCAAAACTACAAACATGAAGTGCAGTTCATTTCCCACCTAGCTTTCATGCATGTATGCCATTTCTTAGTAAAGCTTCTGTGAGTTCTCATGTGTGCATGCTCATGTGTGATGCTAGCTAGCCTTCAGGTATGCACGTCTTTAACTATAGGTCTTAGCAAAGGACACGTGGCCCTTGACTTCAGCAGCCAAGGTCACTGATGGCTCAAGTTTGTTTAGACTGTTGGTTTCCAAAGCTGGAAAAGCGAACAGTGCAAGTGAACATGGCTCACCAGGGGGGGAAGGAAATTATGTTTGGGTAGTAGATGAAACACACTGAACAAAGCTTGTGCGCCGATGCTGAGCCTGTTCACTACTGACAGGCTGCAACCCCAGACCTAGTGTGATGGAACTGCGGTCTGAGGACTCGGGGTGAGCAGCTGCCCCTGAAAGGCAGTCTTATTAGCACCCTTCAAAAGGCTCAAGGATGATTCATTTACCTTTTTTCTCCCAGTTTCATGAAGATGTGTCAAGAGGAGGCATCTACTAACAGGCCTTTAACCAGACACTGATTTTAGACTTTCATTTTTATTGTATACAAATTACCCAGTCTAGGATATTCTTGCTATAGCAGCCCCAATGGACTAAGGCATTTACCAAAGTAAATATCTAATTGTTATTTCTTGTATGGACAATGTTTTGACCTTTAATGAGTCAGAATGAACAACAACAACAAAATTCCCCAAGAAAGGTGGCCAAAAAGCCAAAACCAAAATAAAAACAACAACAACAATAAAAAAGCCCAAATGTTTCGGTGGAAGATATCTTGAAACTTAAAAATCAAGTTGTTTTAAAGACTGTACTTGTGTGAAGGTTGGAACTGTCAAATCTGTACTCGCTGACAGTGCATCAGCTAAAGGTAGCACCTGTACTTATTCTGCATCATGCTAGGGCGATGCCATGCAAATGACGTGGCTTAAGCCATATTATCTGATGTTGACAATGATACTTTTTTATACAATGTCAGATAAAACTTTTTCTAGAATTGGTTTATTAAGGGAAAAAAAAAACTGTCAACACTTTACTAAAACTAACCAGCAGAGTGTTAAACGTCTCCTTATCCACACAGAGCTTTAGGCATTCATGAAAAGGTGTCTGACTACCACCGCCAACGTCTCAAGAAGTGTCATTTAACAAATACTAATACTCTATGCTCATTATTTTATATGTCATTTTTATAATTAAACACATATACTAAACCCCACAATTTCTTCTCAGCTAAAAAGTACTTGTCACCGGAGTTAAGTTTGCCAGAGGCGGGCAAAGATCTAGAACTCGAAGCAAAGCAGGTCTACAGCCTGAGTCCCACTGCACACTCTGGGAGGCTGAAAGAGGGGCAGGCCATAGTGCCATGGAGCTGGGGCACAGGCTGTGGCACCGTGGAGCTGGGGGACAGGCTGTGGCACCGTGGAGCTGGTAGTTTGGGGTTGTTATGTAAAGAATTATTTCATGTTCATAATTTCTTTGGCTATATATCATTCCCATTTGCAGATAAGGAAATTAAATGCAGAGAATGCTGACTGCATAACCTTAAGGGCTGGAGTTCAGCTTTCACCATGGCAACACTCAGTCTCCAGAGATGAAAAGGCAAGATCACTATGTACAATAAAATTTCATATTTGAGAATATACAGAATATTTGAAGCATTCATTGAAAAGTGGAAGATGGGCATATTTAGACTCTATAATGAAATATATAACCAATTACAGAAGAAAACAGTAATATTTCATTTAGAGAGAGCTATAAAGACATCTGGTGAAGAAGAAAATATTAATATGTATTGAATAATTAATATGATGCATGATTTCTACTCTGAATTATTAACTTTTGAGGTGACAGAAAGTATGGGAAACAACTGTCTTAAATTAAATGTGTCAAGCAGAGGTTTACAATGTTCCTCCTGGGTGGTTTTACTAAATGATTTGAAGTTATCAGCAACTAGAGTCCTCTTCACTCCACTGTCTTCACCTTTTTACAGAACCTTCGCAGGTGACCCCCACCCACCACCGTCTCTGCCATCACACGGTTAGATCCGAATACCAAGTGCAGACTGAGCACCCCTTATCTGAAACACACAGGACCTGGCGCGCTTCGGATGGTAGATTTGGGTAGGTTGGTAGTCTTGTGGCTGGAACTCATGCCTCAACATGAAGTTCAGTAAGTCTCATGTACATCTTAGACATGCAGCCCGCCACCCACGCCACAGCACTTGTCGTACACCTGTGACTGGAGTGCAAGTGGCCACACGTAGCAGGCTGGGGTTTTCCCACTGAGGTTTCGGGCTGCGGTTCAGAGTGTGCACGGTTGGAGAGCTGCTGGCTCCAGGTGAAGTGAAGAGCACAGATGCTCATCCTGACATCACCCCTCACTCTACTCTAGGTTTGGAACAGGCAGGGGCCATCTTTCCTCACTGGATGAATAAGATTCATGACTAAACATTAACTTTCCTTGTAATTGTAATGCCAGCTCACATGGGGAAGTATTTTGTTTTTACACTATTAAATATTGTATCGTGGTAGAAAACTAGAAAAACCAGGAGAGAAGAATTGTTCCAAAGCATTAGACAGTTCCATTTGGTGTTCCTGAAGTAAAATTATCTAAGACAGCAGTCTCCAAATTATGTGTGACTAGAGCACTTTGGTAATGGGGGAAAAAAACCCCAAACCAAAAAAACAGAAAATGGGACACAAGCAACACAGCAAGTTGAAGGGCACACTGGTTTCACTTTGCATGGTTTTTTTTGTTTGTTTGTTTATTTTGTTTTTCGAGACAGGGTCTCTCTCTGTGTAGCCTTGGCTGTCCTGGATTCCCTTTTCAGACCAGGCTGGCCTCGAACTCATAGGGATCCGCCTGCCTCTGCCTCCCGAGTGCTGGGACTACAGGCGTGCGCCACCATGCCCGGCATCCCACTTTGTGCGTTTGTGCACTGGTTAAAGCAGAAGGTGCATACAACAACGTGAAGGCGGCTGGTAAATGGACTAAGAAGTAAACAGTGTTTTCAAACACACAGACGTTATTAAATCATTGTATGTCTCCTCAAAATATCATTTCATTTTTGGTACGTCTTTAAGTCTGTGGGTCATAACCCCCCTTTCTCTCTCCCCACCCCCCAAACCTCCTCCTCAAACCATTTCAACATCGTAACCAAGAATGTGCAATTTAAGTGTGCTTACTTGGCCAGCTGCAACCTATTTTAAAATGTATTCAGAAACATGCTTCAGCAACACTGATCAAAACTACAGCATTCAGTAGTTACCTGCATCTATTTCCAGTGCTAACATGTGACAGGGTTTCCCGAACCAAGACCTTACCAAAGCACGCTGACAACTGACTCAATACCCACAGCCTCCTTTAACTCACATACTTCAAAGCATCCTGTCTCATGTATAACCTACTTAAACAGAAAGTTGTTTAAAGACTAGACTCTTTCGGAGGGTGACAGTGCCCACTAGACACCAGAGGCTGACTGACAGCCCAGGGCCAGAAAGAGCTGCTCCTCTTCCTTGTTGGCTACTGCAGATCAGGACATGTTAATAAAGCTGGTGTGGCCTGGAAGCTTCATTCCTATTGGCTAGCTTTCACAGTGCTGGAAGGTGCTATGCAGGCTACCAGAAGAGAAAGGAGCCATCTGTCTCACCTATGACCCCTGTGGATGACAGCAATGACTGCCTGATAAGCCACACCCACTGATGCAATAATAGCACAAACATTGTGAGGTGTTTCTGATTGCAGTTAAGTCCCACTCCACAAGCTAAAACCCATTCCTGGCACCATTACTGGGCCAAGAATCTCTAGAGACAGACAGGCCATAGACCCCACAGGAAAGCCTGTTGTTATGCTGCCAAGTAGATAAGGGATAAAACCTAATGTAGAGGAATTTTAATCCAGCAACATGGCTGCTCTGGCAAGGGATCACATCTGATCTTCCAGATCTATGTGATCTGGCCGGAATGCAGACCAGCCCTGAGCACACACCTTTAATCCCAAACAATGAAGGTAAGGTTAGTTTGTAGAAGGAAGCAGCCATTTTTGAAAGTGATGTGTAACTGAGGAGCAAAGTGACAAATCAGAAAGACTGGACAGAATGAGTCAGAGATGGGATACACCCAACTCTCATGAGAACAGACAGGAGAGAGGCTACCTCAGAGCAGTGCAGGGGGAGAGAGGGAGCTCTTTACAGGGACAGTTGTACAGAGACAGGCTGCAGAGAGAACAAGCCAGATACAGGTGAGCCAGGAGGAGCCAGAAGATTAAAACATACTGCCAGAATTAGTTTGAGGCCAGGCAGAGCAATTCAGTCAGAAGCAAGAGAAGCCAGTTTGAGTCAGTCAGCTTGGAGAGAAGTCTGATGCAGAACAGCAGAGTTGGACCAGCCAGTGACAGTTCAGAAAGAGCTGGAAAGGCTCGTGAATGGCTCTCATCTCATCCCCTCATCTGAGGAAATAAAAACAACTTTTATATCTACTCCTAAGGACTTAGTGTTGCACCCATAGATCAATGCATCCCCCAATCCTCATCTGAGACTCTGAGCAGCGGATGGTGTGCAGTGGCCCACAACTATGTGCTGAGAATAAGACAGAGCAGAATTCTCAGCCCTAAAGGAAATGTATTCCACCAGCACCCTCAAGCTTCAGGAATCACTGCAGAGAGAGGAGGCAGGAAAAGTGTAGGGAGCAGAAGTGGTGGCTGACTATGAAGACACTGTAGAGTGGCTGCACCTATGAAGACAGCATGCACACCACCTGTGCAGATCCCACACACAGACACAAGTCCCACCCCTAACCACGGGACTATGGGCAACTGTGCGGTGACAGGAGAGGGAGAGACTGCCTTCTCCAGTCAGCCATGCTCCAGTGGAAGAGCACACATCCAAGGGTATTCGGGCAGCACCGGTTGGTTCCAAGGTCTATTTATTTTTTCTAAAGGACAAAGCTGAGTGTGTAGGAAGGGGAGCATCTGGGAAGGAGAGGAGGAGCATACATATGACTGATAATCTGATTTAAAAATCAGGCTCTGTTTTGTTTTCTATTAGAGCTGTCACAAAGCTGCAATAAAGGTGATATTGTTGGAATATTAGGCCTTCTATTTCCAAAGAGATTTCCATTTTTAAAACTGCAAAGCTAAAACCAGAATAAAAACAAAACAAAAAGTACTCAGTATATACCATTACAAAACTACAGTGACTGTTTTCAAATATTTTTGATGTCTTTAAATTTTACAGATATATTTATGTTTTATTTACATACTTCAATATTACTTATTTCTGTATACTATAAAAATTCCATTAAAATGCAGGGCATCATGGGATATACTTTCAATCCTAGCACTTGGGAGGCAGAGTTAGGACAATCTCTATGAGTTCCAGGACAGCCCGGTCTACACAGTGAGCTCCAGGACAACAGGGCTACACAGAAAAAAGATTGCTGCAGAAATACTTATACTGACTCTGGGTGCCTGTCTGACACTTCTGACCCCTGAGATAAGGAGCTTGCTGACTGCACTGGGCTGGCTTGTGAGGACATCCCAGTGACCTGCTGCCATTCCAAACATGCTTCTCCAGCGGGTGCTGGGAACCGGATGTGGCCTGACAGCAAGCATTTGCCTGCACTTCCTCCTCACACTTTACTTTTGGAACTACCCAGTGCATACGTTTTAAATTTTGCTTTAAAAATCTAGTGTACCCAAAGTCAAACTCCAATACTTTCCCAAACAGATTCCAAAGTCATTAGCCTGGAAAATACCAATGTAAAAGAAAGCAGTAGATTAAGAATAAAGAGCCAGAGTTAAGGTAGACTTGAAACCCTGCTAAGAACCCTGAGTGGACTCACACTGTTGCCCCAGGGCCTAGGATCTGAGGATGAGGACATGATAAAAACAATCCCGAAGAACTTCCTTGAACCAAGTATAATGTACATGGCTTTGCGCGACAATCCTTGCCTGGAAAGACGCACAGATGTGACCTACACTTCACTTTACTGTGCCGTATGTGATCTCATAAAGGCTCCTGGAGCTGTTAAGTCATCTGCGTGTTATCACCACTAATAAATGTTAGCAAGTGAGACTTGAATGCTGTCAGCTCTTCTTCAGACATTTTCATCAGTCCTTCTAATCTTCCTCAATGTTAATTAAGTTTAAAAACTCCAAATCTAGGACAGCCACGAGAAAGCCATTGTATCATAATAATCATATTATCTTATCCTTTTACAACGCAGGAAAGACAAGTTTCCCCTTCAGGAAGAGGAAACAAACCAACCAACCACCTTTGGAACATAGAAAGCAACGCATCATAAGCGTTTATTATGCAATGAGTTGAGTCCTACAGAGTGAGTGCAGCAGGGTGTCTCTAGGTAACAAAGCTATCAGGTACTTAAAACTCTGCCAAGGAAACACATCCTAAGTATTCTTGGAGCACACAAAACAAATGACTCAAAGAAAAATGGATGGAAGTGACAGACAGGCTTGAACACAGCTGTGTGACGGTTCCACCAGTGTGTGGGGACCACCAAAGAAATAAGATGTACTTCAATTAGCACGACAGCTTTTAGAATTATTTTTCAAGTAAACTATGTTTTTAACTCCTAAGTTCCTCTAATATAAGACAAAGAATTAAGCATTCTTTCCTCATGTTTGCACTTAGTCACGTTCTTTCATACTGTTAAAGTTTTTAAGGCTAATATTGTTTTATAACCACAATTCTTACAGTTTTTGACTCTCAGTTTTGTGTCTAAATGGATCAACATTTCCTATTAAATCTTTTTCTACATATTTATTCCTTCTCTGTTGACTGTCAGGATTAGGTCATTAACTTTCATGATACAGTCATTAATTTTAAAAAGTGACTCATGACTACTAGGCTCTGGCCCTTGCAAGCCTAGCTTTGGATTCAGTGCTGGTTTCTGACAAGGGCTGAACACCTTGCCCCCAATCTTGGCGGCGTGCAGCCTAGTACAATGCGCGCAGTCTTCGCCCTTCACCTGACTCTCAGCTCTGTTCTTCACCACGTCCGTTGTTTCTAACGTCCGGTCCAGCCACATCTATCCACCTCTGCTCTGCGCAGTGGTCTCAGCTCCTCTCAACCTGAACTGTGCAGATGGGTCTGAGTTTTCCCACTTGTACAGAACCTGGCCTTCAAGGCCTTTTCACAAACTCTAATTGTTAGACACAGCTATTGGAATGATTATCAATAGCAGCCTCCCCTGCTATTCCACTCTGATCTCGTTCACTCGTGTGCAGATTCATTCCTGACAACCTTGCCCATCTTTCTACAGGCACCACATTAGCTCGCAGACTTTATAGATCACAGATACTGAACTGCACCGCTGAGAACTACTCTCCTGTCATAAAACAGAACGTCCACCACCACTTTGCCACCCATCATCTCATCTGTTATGGTTTCCATGCTGATTCTGATTACTGTTCTCAGTACAGGTCTAGCTGTCATCCATCAGTGAGCTTTAAAACTTGTCACCTAACCTCAGCTCCCCACACGTCTATGTAAGTTCCTGATTTAGTCGTCTGGTCTCTTTAACATTGAGAAAGTACTCTGTGTTTCCCACACCATTGCGTCTGTCCACAAGACATCCTCCCTGGCTCTGTCAGCTCGCCTGACACCTGCCCTCTTCCTTGCTGGCCAAACCAGAAGAATTCTTGCTGAAAGCTAGCGCCTCCATCTGCAAATCAACCTGGAACCCTGAAGTGCCTGGGGAAACTGAGTCCAGATGCTTCCCTTCCTACACCTTCCTCTGCTGCCAGAGTTTTTGTTTGTTTCTTGTGGGCTACTGTCATGCTAGCCACCTGGGCGTGAGCTCAGTGAGTGTGTGCAGATCATCCCAGCAAAATATATGCAGCTGTGCCACCACGAGAAGGCGGGGCGGAGGGCAGCTGAGTGGGGCCCAGGTGTGAGGTCAGTCAGGAGAACCAGGCAGGAGTCCATTCAGTCTGGTAAAAGGAAAGGGCTTCTCTAGGTTGGGGAGATCTTTCAAGCATGGATGAAAGAATGAGTAAAAGTTAGCCCTGCAGGAAGACAAGTTCTGAGGTAGGAGAAGGCAGAGAAAGAGGTTTCCGAACAACCAAAAGAAGGTGAGGATGCTGGTGGTGAGGTGCGTCTGCATGGCCAGCGAGGGACTGGGGCACGCCTGCACTGAAAGGTCAGGCTCACAGTCTGGGGACTTTTAGGCCTGGAACAGTATGATCCAAGATACTTCAAGTCAGGGCCACAGCTGACCCTGGAATAGGTAACAACAGAAAACCGTGAAATCAGTAAGGATTCTAGTTTATTCAAATAGATGTGCTTACCACTCTTTTTTTAAAAAATCTGTCCAAACTCAAGTAAAAAGAAAAAAATGAAGAGGAGGAGAAGGAAGAATAAAGGAAGAGGAGGAAGAGGAGGAGGCAGCATATGATTTATACATAAAGCCATTTTGAAATGATCCACTTGACTTTGAAAAGAAGTCTTATGTAGACAAGTATGAGTGTGTGCGTGTGTGCATGTGTGTGTGCGTAGACGGCTCATGGCTCACTTGGTAAAGCACGTGCAATCAGCCTAAGGCCTGAGCCAGAATCTAGTACCTAAGTAGGAGTTAGCACAACAGCGCACAGATATAAACCAGTATTTGAGAGACGGCTGAAACGGGAGGATGCCTGGGCTTGCTGTCAGCCAAATCATCAAGTTTCAGGTTCAGTAAGAGATTTTGTCTCAAAAACTAAGGTAGCAGGCTGGAGAGAAGGGTCAGAGGTTAAGACACTTGACGCTCTTGCAGAACTGAGTTTGGTTCCCAGCACCAACATGGCAACTTACAAGCACCGTAACTGCAGCTCCCTGGAGCCTGACGCCCTCTTCTCACCTCCACGGTGTACATGGAGTACACAAGCACATCTTCACACAAATACTCACACACATAAAACAAAAAATAAATACATCTTTTCAAAACAGGTACATGGCTGTGGTGGTTTGAATAAGAATGGCCCCATAGGCTCATCTATTTGAATGCTTAGTCATGAGGGAGTGACACCATCTGAAAGGATTAGAAGGACTAGGGGTGTGGCCTTGTTGGAGGAAGTGTGTCACTGGGGGTGTGGCCTT
>OU015748.1:3659798-3679295 GCA_907169655.1 Acomys percivali
CCTGCCCTCCTGCGTGTGGGCACCGCGTAGGGCCCGGGCCTCATTGCTCTGCCCTCCTGTGTGTGGGCACCGCGTAGGGCCCGGGCCTCATTGCATTTTTGTTACATTAACACTCATTGCCCAAGACACAGTGGACATCCAGAGGACATTTGTCAATGAGTGAGTGATTATGTGAACTGTACATTTACCTTTAGAACCCAGGGCTTTCTGTATACAAAAAAGGATGCAAAGGAAGGAGCAGGAATGAGGATTTTCTCAAAACCAAGGTGAAGGTGAGATAAATGCCCTGTAAGCTGATTGACTCAAGAGTCAGGACTGCACACCAACAACACGGCTGCCTGTGAGGCCCATGGGAGCTGCTCTGACTAAGAAGCACTGGGCCCTCCCTCAGGCCCACAAGGTAACTAAACAGGATGAAGGTCTGCTGTCTCTGCCTTTATTTTATGCCACTCTCCTAACTTCAGCATCTGCTGTTAATCACTGAAGGTCTGTCTGTCTGTCTGTCTGTCTGCCTGCCTGCCTGCCTGCCTGCCTGCCTGGCCTCTTTTCTCCATTCATGGCTGGCAGTAGAGAGAGAAGCCCTGTCTTACACCTGCAGTCCTCTTGAACTCCAGGAACAGGAAGACCTTCAGCACCGATCCCTGCTCTAGCCACTCATGTCTCACCAGTCCCCTCTTGGGTAGTCATCTATGATGGTGAGGTGGTCATCTCCAGAGGGACAACTTGTCCCCTCAGGCCTCAAGCAATATGATTTCTTAAGACCACATTGTAGGTGTTGGGACAATGACTGACCCAGAGTTGTAGAGCAAAAGACCTGGAGGCCACTCAAGTGGGCAGCACAGACGATAGGGAGGATGCTACTGAGCTGGAGCTGGGGGCAGTCGGCAGGTTGTTACGGGGAAGTCTCCTTGGCAAGTGTATTAGTGCACCACCGTGGTCCAGAGACCTGTGTGCTGTACTGCAGTCTCGCACACTTCTCCTTATGGTCTGTGTGTCTCTGGTTAAGTCTGATGATAAGTGTGGTGTGTCTGACACCAGGTGGCATAACAAGCTGTGCTCCTCCATCTTTCCTCCCTCCCTCCTTTCGCTCCTTCCCTCTTTCCTGTCCCTCCTTCCTTCTTCTGTCCCGCACACCTCTCTTCTTCCCTCTCTTTATTTTAACTATATTTTGCTCTACTGTGTGTCTTGGTAAATCTGAGTGTGAATCCAATGAGATGGCTCAGCCAGTGGTTAAAGGCATGTGCTATTAACAAGCCAGAAGACCGGAGTTCAGTTCCCAGGACCTGCAGAGTAGGAGGCGAAAACTGACTTCCACAAGTAGTCTTCTGGCTTCAGGGTACCTCACCCCAGAGACAACAAATAAATAAATATCAAAACTTACTGTGGTTTTCATTTAAAACTTGGTTTTCACTGTTGCTATGTTGAGTCACCCCACCTTGACTTTTGCACCTGTCTGGGGAGTAGCCCAGGAGAAACTGCTGTCCTGAAATTCCTTGTTTTTAATAGCTGAGTAGTATTCCATAGTGTAAATATACCACAGTTTCTTTATCCATTCTTCTACTGAGGGACACATAGGCTGTTTCCATGTTCTGGCTATTATGAATAAGGCAGCTATGAACATGGTTGAGCATATGTCCCTGTTGTGTGGTAGTGCATCTTCTGGGTATATTCCAAGGAGTGGAATAGCTGGGTCTTGAGGAAACCCTATTCCCATTTTTCTGAGAAAGCGCCAGATAGATTTCCAAAGTGGTTGTACTAGTTTGCATTCCCACCAGCAATGGAGGAGTGTTCCTCTCCACATCCTCGCCAGCATGTAGTATCAGTTGAGTTATTGATCTTAGCCATTCTGATGGGTGTAAGATGGAATCTCAGTGTCGTTTTGATTTGCATTTCTCTGATGACTAAGGAGGTCGAGCATTTCTTTTAAGTGTTTCTCAGCCATTTAATATTCCTCTGTTGAGAATTCTCTGTTTAGTTCTGAGCCCCATTTCTCTATTGGGTTATTTGGTTTGGTGGTGTTTAATTTCTTGAGTTCTTTATATATTTTGGATATTAGACCTTTGGCAGATGAAGGGTTGGTGAAGATCTTTTCCCAGTCTGTGTAGGCTGTGGATTGAACTAGAAATGATCATAATGAGTGAGTTCACCCAGAAGCAAAAAGAGTCAAATGGTATATACTCACTTATATCGAGACACTAGTCCAAGAGGTACGCCCCCATGAAAAACTTTACCTACCAGGAAAGTGGGTCAGAGGGGAGGACATCCTATTGAGACTTTAGGTGTGAGAAGCATGGGAGAATGAGGAAATAGAAGGATCCAGAGGGTCCTGGAAAACTACAGGCGGGTCTGGGCCCTGGGGTCCTCCTCAAACTATGGTACCAGCCAAGGAAAATATAGGCAGTAAACTTCGAACCCCTACCCAGTCTAGCCGATGGACAGGACATTCTCCACCGTTAAGTGGAGGAGATCTGACTTTCACACAAACTCTGGTGCCCCATGTTGGACCATGTCCCTTGGATGGGGAGGCCTGGTGGCACTCAGAGGAAGGATAATAGGTCACCAGGAAGAGACTCGATACCCTATGAGCATATACAGGGGGAGGAGGTCCCCCTCAGTCACAGACATAGGAGAAGAGAGTGGGAGGGGGGAAGGAATGGGAGGATACAAGGGATGGGCTAACAATTGAGATGTAATATGAATAAATTAATAAAAAATTTTTAAAAAGTGACTCTAGATGAAAATGTAAAATCTAATGATGAAAATTAAATAATATAATATTTATATAACAACAACAACAAAAAAGAAACTGCTGTCCTGGACAGGATGCAGTGACTCAGGATCCGACACAGCCCGACAGCTGCCTTGTGGCTGTACTTCCTAAATGTGTGTGCACTTTAAAACAACGCCGAGTATATCGATCCATGGGAAGAAATAAAGCTGGGTCTTAGACAACCTCAACAGCTAGACCCGTCTGCCAGAAAGGTGGTGCCACACTGTAATCAGGGCACAGGACCCAGAAACACAGTGACCAGAGCTCAGGAGAGCATGGGTTACATGCTTCAAGCTGGGCATTCTACAGCTAAGGCCAGGGAAGCGGGTTCCACTAGGGGCAGAGTGGGTGAGCTGGCTGTTCTCCTTAGATAGTTGTTTATGAAACTGTAAGGTCTGTTTGTATCTGGGGTGAGAGTCAGGTTCTTGTCTTCGGCAGTTCCTAAGATCGCTTCCTGGGACATTGAGCTCCAGTTCGGACTTTGGGTTTAGGGTCAGAGACTTTGAGTAAGTATATAAAATGGGTCTAAAAATCAAACATTTATTGATAATAAGTCATATATTTATTTAAAATTATTCTTTGGTATGCATATGTTTCTACCATTTAGCAAGGATGAATAAAGACACACTAGTGAGATGCATTGCTTATTTATTTACAGAGAGAAAGCTTGGCTGGATAACGCTGCAGGGTGTACAGCATCTTTGATGTCTTTCAGAGTTGCAGATATTCAAATAAGTATATTTAATCAGCTTCAAAATACAACTCCTAGGTCATATAATTAATCACCTAAAATTTAACAGTTCTGGGGGCAAGCCATGATTGAAAATAAGCCTATAACAGAAGTGCTAGGGTCAGACTTGAACAAGCTGTAGCCCCACTCCTGGGCTTTAGTTACGGTTCCTGAGTAACCCTGTAGACTCATGGCATGGTTTTATGACACTTAACTGAGCGACCAACCTGTCTCCAGGCATGGCCCTGGACTTACACTGGGGTCCTGTGTGTGGCCCTGTGGCCAGCCTCACTCAGCCCTAGCTCCTACTTTGTATTCTAGGTCTGAATTTTTTCTGTTTCTGTACCCAGAGTTTAGTTTCCTCCTCCTCCTCCTCTTCCTCTTCCTCTTCCTCTTCCTTTTTTTTTTTTTTAAGACAGGATTTCTCTGTGTAGCCTTGGCTGTCCTGTACTCTTTGTAGACCAGGCTGGCTTTGAACTCATAGAGATCCACCTGCTTCTGCCTCCTTAACTGCTGGGATTAAAGGCATGCACCACCACACCCAGCTCATAGTCATAGCTTCCGTTCTTGACCTTAATTTTACGTACGTGTCTGTGTGTGTGTGTGTGTGTGTGTGTGTGTGTATGTACATGCCACAGTGAGAGAAAACAACTTGGGAGAGTCAGTTCTCCCTTCCACCGTGTGCTCCCTAAGAAGCAGACAGACTCAGCAGCAGGCCCCTGAACCATCTTGCCAACCCTGACCTTAGTCTTTATTATATTTTACTTTTATAAGGGTTTGGAATGGGACCAAGGGATTTTCTATATCATTTTGGACTCCAGAAAAATATTCTGTAAAATAAAGGTTTAGTTTCTGACCGTCAGGGTCCCGTGATGCAATGCCTAAGGCCTGCCATGAACAGAACTGACAGGAAGGAAACTTGGCACCCAGAGATTTGTTTGGGACAACAGAACAGCAGTCTCAGTCTAAAATATTTATATCCTGAATCAAATCTAATGCTTGATGGTTGTGAGACTTCAAACTCTAAGCTGAGGGAAGGAGCTGGGGATATTATTTTACGACGTCTGTTATTTCTCTGTTATGACACAAAGTACCAACTGAAAAGGAAGAAAATTCTGCTGTAGTTCACAGCCCCTTTAGCCTCTGGGTCTCTCATGCTGAGCAGAGCAGACTGTGGTGGTGGGACAGTGTTGCTCTCTGCACTGCTACCAGGAAGAGTGAGGGTGGGGGGCTGTGGAGCGCCACAGATAGCAGCGCCCCCTGCTGCTTCCCCAGAGCAATGCGCATGCGCAATGCGCTCTTGAGTGAGCCCCTTATGTGCATGTGCAATGGTATGACCCTTGGTGGCACGATCCTTCTGCACCAATTGTGAGTGACAACGTGGCAGGCTCTGATTGGAGCAGTTGCACTATAAAGGCTTTCTGGGTGCAGTCCTCGGGGTCAACCGTTATTCAAGAATCCTGAGTAAACTGCCACAAGAAGAGTTCCCGGTGTTGGTGTCTTTCCTGCTGGTTGGGGGCGGCACCGACAGGGGGCATGTTGGGACACCCTCCCTTCAACCTCACAACCTAACTTCCTGCCAGCAGGCCCCACCTCCTGGACATTCTATGCCCTTCCTGTAGTGCCACAGACTGGAGACCAAGTCTTTAGCATATGGCCTTCGGGGTCATTTAAGAATAAAAATCACAATACTGGGTCTGTTCACTGAGGTGGGCAGTTAATTTTTTAGTATTAATGTTGAATCAACTCCACCTTCCTGGAACAGGACGCAGATTGCATGTTTGCCCGGGTCGATGTCAGAGCGCCCACCAGCACACGCAGTTTCCAAACCCTGAGACTCCACAGTTTCATATTAGTGTAGGACTTGGTACCTAACCTGGTCCTCAGTTGAAAAGCACCCACTCATAGTCGCTCACGGGCTCCGGGTTTTTATTTGCTTACGTGTTTGGTTGGCTGGTTCCCTGAGGCTCAGTGACAGCTCTCTGCAGTCTGCAAGGGCTACACTCTGACAGGGACTGATGAGGCCTCCTCAGGGAGCAGGGATGCATACAGACTCTCAATATTCCTTTTCCTTTCTTTTTTTCTTTCTGCTATTTAAAAATAGCAGGCTTCATTGTGGTAAATCTGTGCTAGAAGGTATTGATGTTCCTCCTATGCACCAGGCTGCCAACCTTATAAAATGCCTGTCTCTGGCGCCCTACAGCAGAGGCAGCTGCAGTTACCTCAGGCGCCAGGAGCTGCACCCAAAGACCAAGGTCTCCTTCTTCATCAGCCTTAGGAGAACCAAGAAATGGAATAGAGAGGGAAACCAGGGTAAGACATCCACAAGTGCACTCCTCTCACAGGCCAGCTCCTCTCTCACAGGCCCACTCCTCTCTCATAGGCCCACTCCTCTCTCACAGACCCACTCCTCTCTCACAGGCCCACTCCTCTCTCATAGGCCCACTCTCCTCTCTCACAGGCCCACTCTCTTCTCTGCCTTTCTCACCATGTCCACCATAAATGCAGCACTTCCCTCTGCATAGACACTTGGGAAACAATCCAAATG
Organism: Acomys percivali; assembly: GCA_907169655.1. Lineage (NCBI taxonomy): Eukaryota > Metazoa > Chordata > Mammalia > Rodentia > Muridae > Acomys > Acomys percivali. The sequence continues at coordinate 3,665,847 of OU015748.1, forward strand.
CCCCTCAATATTCAGAGTGTGATACTGTATCTCTATGTAAAGCGACTGTTATCCAGCCACTGAAAAGAAGGGAATGCAGAACCTGGACACAACCCAGATGTCCCTCAACCAAAGAACGGGTGAAGACACTGTGCTACGTTTACACAATGGAATACTACTCAGCTATGAAAAGCAAGGAAATCTTGACATTTGCAGACAAACACTAGAAAAGATCATCCTGAGTGAGGTAATCCAGAGCCAGAAAGACACACGTGGTATATACTCACCTGTAAGTGGATATTAGCCCAACTGAGAGACTCCACTCAGCGGGGGATCAGCACAGATGCTGGGACTCGATGCTGGACTCTGGATGAAGCCTGAGTGGTATAGAGGAATAGGGCAGGGGAAGACCCAGAGGGCTCAGGAGCCCCACAGGGAGACCATCAAGGCTGCAGATCTGGACCCAGGGAGGCCTGCACAAGCTGATGCCCCAACCAAAGACAACGCATGCAGTGAACCTAGACCCCCTGCTCAGCTCTAGGCAATGGACAGCTCATTCTCCACGGTTGTTGGGGGAACAGGGACTGCCTCTGACATGAACTCTGGTGCAGAAGAGTTGGCCACTTCCCCTTGGTGGAGCAGCACACAGAGGAAGGGGATGCAGGCTATCTAGATGAGACCTGACAGGCTGTGGTCAGTGGGTGGGGAAGGAGGAGCCTGCCTGTCAAAGGTCTAGGGGTGCAAATAGTGTGGGAGAGGGAGGGAAGGTGGGAACAGGAAGATACAAAGAGATAACAATCTGGATGTAATCTGAATAAATTATAATAAAAGATAAAGAAAAGAAGGCAACCCTCATGTATGCTGTACTTTGAATGTTGATGAAACTCTTTCCCTGGGTAACCTCCCCGTAAGGTCCCAATGTCAAGCCACAGCACCATTCCAAGGAAGCTCACTGTGAGGAACCAGTAAAGTTACTGGGCTTGTTTACAGAGCAGGAATGATGGCTGCTCACAAAAGTGTGGGCTATCTCCCGAAGCAGATGCTCGGATCAGTCTTTGTCCTTCGTGATGGCTTCCCCATAGCTGCAGAGGTAGTACCCCACCTTCATTAACCTTTCCCGGCACCTCCCCAGGTCCCAGGCCATGAAAAAGGAAAGCAGAGTTGACTACAGGTGGCTGGCAGGGGGTGTCCAGTGACTCGCTCTAACACCTCCGCCTCAGAGGGAACATCAACAGGCCTGACCGCGACGGCCTCTTACAAGCAGGCACAGCGGCTGGGATGGAGATGACAACTGTTTTGCCAGGAGGACAGCATTCTACAGCAGTGGGTGAAACGTGAACTCATTGTGCAAAGTAGAATCAGCCAATCACAGACACAGAAGTGCTACGCGAGTCCAAGAAAGATCTCCAGTGCCACGTAGGCTAGAGGCTGGGGGTAGGAGAGAAGGGGGGTGAGTGTTTCCTGGGCCTAAGGAATTCTGGGGGTCACGGTGATGGTACACTGTAAATGTGCTCAGGCCGGTGAGCTTTCACACTTAGGCTTATGCAGAAAGTTTTATAATATGTATATTAGTATACATATTCCCCATCACTGAGGAAGAAAAGGCAGGAGGAGTGCCATTCTGGGAAAATGGTGGAAATGTCCTTTTTCCTATATCTTTGATTAAGCATAGCTTAAAATTCTGGTAGTGACCCATGAGACACACGCAGGACTGTAAGCTGGAGTGAAGGCAAGCCTGAACAGTGGGCAGTTAGCCTGGGTTGCTTTTTCCTTATATAGCTCAGGCTGGTGCCTAGAAGCACAAACTATTCTGGGAAGGAAGGAAGGAAGGAAGGAAGGAAGGAGGAAAGGAAGGAAGGAAGCAAAGGGGCGTGAGGAGCAATGGAAGTGTGGCAGCACAGAAAACATATCCATGAATGGAACAAGCCAACGGGCAGTCAGGCCCAAGGGAAGCACAAGACACTGAAGGTACGGGGTTCAGGCACGATGGCAGAAGGGGGCGTCTGGGCCTACAACAGGGTGACTCCAGAGGTGGTCTCTACGCCAGCTCCTCACCCAGATGTCGGGGTACCAGACCTGCTTGCATGGACTTATAGGCATCCAGTCACTCCACCAAAGGCCCAGATGGAAGCCTTTGCTTTGGTCTAAATGTTACTCATTGATTAACCTCCACAGACGCTTGCTGAGCGCTGCCTTGGTTCCGGCTTTGGTGGTGGCGTCCTAGGTCCTGAGGCTCATAGCCAGGCCTGGAAAGCTCACGGTGTTGGGCAGATCACTGCTGTGGTTCCAACACCTTATCAAAGAACACGGACATTTCTAACATTCCTGTCATCATCCCTGATAAAGACGGGTTAACCTTTAATTCTGTGAGACACGCTTAACACAAAGGAGAGCCCAAGTGTTAAGTCTCTGTTTCTTCATGCACAGAAGGGCAGGGCGAGTGCTGGAGGCTGGAGGTGGTGTCACACACATCGCTGCTGCTTTAAAACAGACACATCAAGAGTTTTCTTGCATGTAAAATGGAAGTAACAATGATGATTGTCTTCTAAGGACAAAACTACTTAACAGTTGCCACGACAAAGTCATGATGCTTATAAAGCATCTTTAGAGCATTCCAGAAAAACCCAGTCTGCTGCTTATAGACACTGAGGCAGAACTTAACTGACCAACCAATGCACTGTGCTCCCGACTGCGCACTCAGCGCCCAAGTCGGCTATGAGCTGTCGTAGGAGACCTTACCTTTGCATGTCTGGGTCAGAGGTCTGTGCCATCTGATCATGGGCCTTTTCTCAATTAGAACTCCAGCCCTCTTTCATCTGTAGGCAGTGCTAGTGAGTGGAGGGCATCACTGAGGACTCTGAAAAGCAAACACAACCACCTCCCATTTGCTTATCTCCTGACAGGATCTCAGTGGTGTCATGGCTTTGTCTAGCCTAAGTAAACCTTGGAAGTAGGGCTTAGTCCCTATATGTCTTTCAGATTAAAAACCTAGCTAGAGATAAGTGATTATGTTACCTAGAGCCATACTAATTTAAATATATAAGAAGTTTAGACCATTGAGATGTAACAAGAATAAATTAATAAAAAAATTTAAAAAAAAAGAAGTTTAGATATCAACGCTACTCCATATTTTCCTTTCAGAGATCCACTCAGTAGGAAATGAAAGAATCTGCTGCTCATATCCTTCATGACAGCTTTGTCCCTCCCCTAATCACAGTATTGGAGGGACTTCAAACTTCTAAACCACAGAGTCACTTAATAGTCATGTAACAAAAACCTATAAATGTTGGGCACCAATTTGTTGGGGTTAATTTACCAGAATGGCCTAATAATGTTTGTTATTAGGCCTATAATTATTATTAAGGCAGTATTTTCTAACCCACTAGCAATCAACCAAGATACAGACACCTGTTATATTTTAAAGTAGCCTTAGTTAACCTGGGGCAGGGCAGACAGTAATCCCCTAAACTACTTCCCATAGTGGGGCAGGTATGGGATCCCTGCCCCAATCCCATGCCATCTGCTTCTAATAATTTCTATCAAGCTACCTTCCAACCATAATCCCAAATACTTGCTAATTATCATCATCTGGGGCAAATCTCCATCCACCTGGCCATGTGCTTCTTCTCCTCCTAAGCCATGGCACACTTCTCTCCTCTCCTCTCCTCTCCTCTCCTCTCCTCTCCTCTCCTCTCCTCTCCTCTCCTCTCCTCTCCTCTGGTATCTCCTCCTCCCAAGATTCTCTCTGTCTCTCCAAGCCCTGGAACCTTAGCCACGCCCATCCCATTTGCCCTGCCCAGGTGTGATGACCCTTTATTGGTCAAACAGGTTAGGCTCTTAGGCAAGGTACGGGGCACAGAGACAGCAAGCAATAATTAGCATCAAAACACATCAGACCAACCTCCAACATATAAATTACTTCTTTAGAGGTCTGGACATTTGTTTAGTTTCTTGTTATTTTATTTATTTTAAGATTCTAGGGTCTGGATAGATAGTTCAGTTGATGAGGTGCCTGCCATACAAGCATTAAACCTGAACGCAGTTCCCTAGCACCTATGGGGCTAAATCAGGCATTGTGGCTCGCAGTGGTAACTCCTGTGCTGCCTGTGGGGAGATGGAAAGACCCCTGGGGCGGGCTGGCCTCATGGTCACCTGAATCACTGCGCTGCAACTTTTATTAAAGACCCTGTCTCAAAACACAAGGTGGAAGGAAACCAAGCCAACATCAATCAGATGTCAATTTCTAGCATCCATATGCATGCATACACATGTACCTGCTCACATGCATTTGCATGTACACACACACACACACACACACACACACACACACACACACAAATCCCCACAAGTCTCTAGTTAAAAATCAGATAGCAAAGTTTTCTTAGATGACACCACACTCTCAAGTGCCAATTGGAAGTGCATTAACAGGACACCCTAAGTCAAGAGTTCATGAAGTTTGTCCTTTATTCTTGGGTGCCTGCTCTCACTCATCATGTACATTATTGACCTCATGTCTGGAATGTAATATATGTCAAAGGGCTGCAGATTACACGATCCATCGTAAGCATTGTGCTGTGATGTCTAAGGGTTACCAATCTCAGCCACTTGTTTTATTTATTAAGCCCAGCTGGAGAAGAAGCATTTTGACCCTTCCTACATTATGCTGAAAATATAGATACGGTTTGTCCAGAGTGCTGGAGACCGCACGGTGAAGGAAAGCCTTTTTTACCTTGGTTTTCAACCCATCATAGGCTCCAAATTGTCTGCCAAAGGACACAGTCTTAGTCTGGTGCAGGATGGAAAAAAGAAAAAGAAAAAGAAAAAGAGCACCATTTGGGAGACCTCAGACTGTGTTCACTTGTTTAGTCAAAACTTGTGAAGCTGTTTAAACCAATTTAGATGTTAAAATCAAAAGGTCTGCATTTGAGCCAGCAGTGGCCGTTTTCCAATGCGTATTGATTCCAGACTTGGACTGAGAACTGAACCCAGGGATCTATATGCCCATAAGCAGTTTGTGTAAATCCCTGGGCAAAGTTGCCCCTGGGCGCCGAGCAGTAAGGATGAGAAAGGCTAAAACCACCCCCAGCTCATTTCCTCCTGGTGTGGATGTGGCCATCACCGGCTTCTGTCTGCCAGAGACACACTTGTCTTTTAGGTATGGAGAGTCTCTTACTCAGGGTTCTAATGCTGCGAAGAGACATCATGAGACTTTTAGTTGGGGCTGGCTTTACAGTTTCAGAGCTTAGTCCATTATCATCATGATGGGAAGCACGGCAGCAGGCAGGCAGACATGGTGCTGGAGAAGGAGCTGAGAGTTCTACATCTTCATCTGCAGGCAGCAGGAGGCTTTGTGCCCCATTAGGCCAAACGTGAGCATAGGAGACCTCAAGGCCCGCCCCACGGTGACACACTTCCTCCAGCAAGGCCGCACCTTCGATAGTGCACTCTGTGGGCCAGGCGTTCACACACATGAGTCAATGGGGTCCATTCCTGTGCAAGCCAAAGAGAGTGCTAGAAAATTGTCACGTGGTGTTTACTTCACCGAAAAGCTGCCTCTGGGGATGGGACTTGGCCTGTCAACATTAGACCCAAGCAAGTTTGTGTAAAAGTTTGCTCCAAAGCTGCTGTCAAGATTCTGTGACAGGGAGAGGGGGGAACAGTAGAACAGCTCAGGGACAGGATATACGCTCAAGAAGAGCTAAGAGGTGAACTGCTTCCAGTCAGGTTACTATCGACTAGCGCGTGCTGTTTAAAAGGTTTTAGTCAAGAGGAATTTATATCAATTAAAATGGCCTAATGTAACCACACACATTTAACTCTCTGCATACTCTTCTTCCTTTCTTAGTTTTATTTACTAAAATGCTTCCCCATCCAAGGTCATGGTTATCTTTGAAGCTTTAGCTGAAATAGAAACTTACTTTACTGCAGGATCTGAAAGACCACCGGGGTGTGATTTTTTAAAAGGCTGTAAAATTCCAAGCAGGAAAAAGTTAACTTAAAACTTGTAACAAAAAAGGTTAGTAGTTAAAAGTCTCAGTGTAGGTAATCTTAATTTGCTACATCATGCCATATATGAAACTCTTGTTTAGGAAAATCAATGTTTTTGAAAAAATAGTAATAAAAAGATGTGTCTGATAGGCTCACCATGTCAGGGAGCTGGGCTCACCTTCAACAAATGTGGCTTGCCGCCATTTTGGGTAATGACCTCATCAGGATGGAAGCAGCCATGTGACTTGGCTGCCATCTTTGCTAATGTTATAAAGAAGGCAAATGCCATGTGATTTCATGTCCATCTTGGTTAATGTGACCTCTAGCCTTCCTGAGTCCTCTGCTCATTATCAGCTGTTTTTATTAGACTAAGGAGGTGGCACCAGGCATCCGAGACAGTTTGTTTCATTTTATTTTCCTTAAACCAAGGCCTAAAGTGGTTTGTTTTCCCTTGACTAAGGAGGTCTCCAAGATGCTCTGCACAAGGATGGATTTTTGTCTGATGACATTTTGTTCTGGGAGTGGGAAATAGTAGATGAGATCAAAGTCATGAGCAAGGCATGTGAAAAATAAGGCTTAGGAACAATGTATGTTTGACGATTGACATTTATAAATTCTAAGGTTATAACAGTCGATTCTGTAGAGGAATTTTAATCTAGAAACACGGCTTCTCTGAAACATCCAAAGACCTTCTAGGTCTGTGTGACCCAGCCGAGATGCATGCACACACTTTGTACGTACCTTAATCCCAAACGATGAAGGTAAGGTTAATTGATAGAAGGAAACAGCCGTGTTTGAAAATGATGTCTAACTGAGGGGCAAACAAAGTGATGAATCAGAAAGATTTGATAGGGTGAGTCAGAGGTAGCATATGCCCAACCCTCACAGGAGCAGGACAGGAAAAAGCACCTTGGGGAGACTTTTTTATTTTGTTTTTTAGAGAGACAGGTTCCATAGGGAACAAGCTAGACACAGGTGAGACAGAATGAGCCAGAGAAGGAGAAGGAGCCAGAAAATTAGAACAGATGGCTAGAGTTAGTTTGAGGCCAGGCAGAGCAATTCATCGAGAAACTGAGAGAAGCCAGTTTGAGTCAGTCAGCTTGGAGAGGAGGTTGAGCCAGAACAGCTGAGTTGAAGCAGCAAGAGCTCAGAAAGAGCTGGAAAGGCTTGGGAATGGCTCTCATCTCATCCCCTCATCTGAGGAAATAAAAACAACATTTACACTATTCAGGCTAACAGAAACTGACTGAAAGATGTATGTCTAACCACCATGTCATAGCTAACTTCATTAAACTTTCACCATTTGGAGAAACCGAATCGTATAAAAAAAAGCTGTAGTATTTTGTAAAGGGATGCTATGAAATGATCAGGAAAATCCCTCTCCATGGGCTGTCTGGTTTAATGCTCATTCTGACACAAAAGGATCTTCAACTCAAAAAAAATTATAATTTTTAAAGCTCAAACTTAATAGGGATAAAATTATGAAACTCTAATCTTACAAGAGTTACTAACTTATTATAAACTGTTGGAGGTAATTAAGAAATACAAGATAACGTTATTCACCAATTCTTTATGTCCTCAGGACTATGCTGTGGTCACGCTAAGTGCAGAGTAATCCTTTTACAGAGACATGCTTTGAGACAGAGAGCTGTTACATAGCTCTCACGGTATATACTGCCAAAGACTAAATCAAGCAACGCAAAGCAAGTTTAAAGAAAAATTAATTTAATGTAAAATAATGTTCAATATCAAGTATGTTTAAATAAAACAGGTTATGAAAATATGAGTGCCTGAGTAAAACGGGTTAAATTTACAATACACTTGCATGGCAGGGTGTCCCCTGGCCCAAGTAACTCCCGTGGAAGGAACGCCATCCCACCATAGTAAGTCTCAGGCTAGTGTCACTACAGAATAAAGAACACATGGGGAGACAAGGCTGCCCAATGTCTGCTGCTTCTGCCCCAAGCTGGCTAAGCCTGACCAGTTCTGGCTGCATAGAGCAAACCAGAAAACTCTCCTTATCTGTAGGGAAGATGAATCCGTCCTCGCATCTCACACAACAAGAGGATGGATTCTCTTGCCTAGTGGAGGGTCTCAGAGTCTGTACCCACATCCTAAATGTCTAAACAACAGAGAGGTAAGTAACAGTTACCCTGCCCTCCATGTCTCCTGAACACATGAGGATGCCCAGGAGAACCCTGTGCCTAAGCCTACCACCGACTGGTGTGGGACCCCAGTGCTGGTCCATGTGCCTAACCCTACCACCGACTGCTGTGGACCCCAGTGCTGGTCCATGAGCCTAAGCCTACCACCGACTGCTGTGGACCCCAGTGCTGGTCCATGTGCCTAAGCCTACCACCGACTGCTGTGGACCCCAGTGCTGGTCCATGTGCCTAAGCCTACTACCGACTGCTGTGGACCCCAGTGCTGGTCCATGTGCCTAAGCCTACCACCGACTGCTGTGGACCCCAGTGCTGGTCCATGTGCCTAAGCCTACCACCGATTGCTGTGGACCCCAGTGCTGGTCCAATTGATCATGCCCTTTCAATTCTTTTTCTTAGCAAAAGCTAATCCCCATGTCCATACCCTGACCGTCCATGTTCTCTGATCAAAGGAGACTTCCAGAGACTGTCAGCAAGCTCAGAGCTTTGGCAAGTTATCAGGATATCTAAGCAGTGTTTTTCAAAACCTTGTGAGACAATTCTATAAAAATAACTCAGTATGATTCCATTTCTCTTTCAAACTGTCAGTTGGATGCTGACTCTAACTGGATTCCTTTACAAAGCTTCTCGTGTCTGGCTTGTTCCCTATGTAACCTGTCTCTGTAAAACCATCCTGGTTAAAAACAAACAAACAAACAAACAAAAAACCCAAGAGACTCTTAAGTAGCCTCTTTCCTGTGCTGTGAGAGTTGGGCATGTCCTATCTCTGACTCATTCTGTCATCTCTTTCTCTGATTCATCACTTTGTCTGTCCCTCAGTTAGATGTCGCTTTCAAACTTGGCTGCCTCCTTCTATCAACTAACCTTGCCTTCATTGTTTTGAATTAAAGGTGTTCACTAAGGGCATGTCTGTATTCCAGCCGGTTCATATTGTAATCCAGGGTGTGCCTGCATTCCAATAGGATCACATAGACCTAGAAAGTCTTTGGATGTAATCCCTTGGCAGAGCAGCCATGGTGCTGGATTAAAATTCCTCTGTATTCCAGGTGCTTGTTCCTTCTACAGGAGTCTGATATAACAAAGAGTCAATTACAGTTCCTTATCCTATACAGAACTCGGGGTACATGGTCCAGGCAGTTGTATAATTGCATTTAACCTCATGTTAGCTTTGTATTTAACCTTGTATTGACTTGCAGCAATCCTGATGTAACAGAAGTTTCTCGTTAACTTTACTGTTCCCCACCAGGCTATACCTCCTGTTTTATGTTGGATCTTTGCCACCCCGTTATGTTTTACTGTGGCCCCAGAGATGGGCTGTCTCCTGAGAACCTCTGACTGCGATCCTTTTTATATGCCCACCTTTGTCAGCTTGAAGCGATTACAGACAGATCAGTGCACCTCAAAACCCGATAGCCTGAAAGCATTTGGGTGACCTTTAAAAGGGGAGTGCTAATGGGCCTTGGACCACCCAACCCATCCCTCTTCTTGCCACTCACTCTGGCACTGCTTCTGGGACTCAAAACAAAAACTGCTGCTGCACTGGAGCCTCCTTTCTGCTAGTTTAGCCTTTTCTGTCTCACCAGCCCTCGAACCACCTTAGAAAAACCTCAGACCAGCTAACACCCTCCAGGACCATCTAGGTTCTTTATACCACGGTGCTCTGAGACTGGTCTGAATACTACCAAGGCTGGGTTTGAACCCCCTCCCAGGAGGAGGATGCTGTCACACCAACAAATCCTACTGGGGCCTCAAACACTGGCTCTGCCCCTTGATCGCGTCATCCTTCCTTGCTACCCTCAGACTTATAATCTTACCCTGTCCTTTCAATGTTTGCTCACTGAACCCCTGGATCCCAGAAAATGTTCCACATGGGCTGTTCCGATGGCTCTCATCCCACAAGAGCTGCATTTGTTCCTCATCCACCTGCAAAAGACCCTTTCACCCCAGTCCAGATGCCATTCTTTCCATACCTCCTCCATTTTTCCCCCTGTCCCCTTCCTCTGATGCCCTGCAGCCCCCTGTGGCTTCCTGCTAGCTCACTTTGGTGGAACACTCCTGGCAGTGGGACCAGTCACGATCACCCTGAATCAACACTGCCCACTTCCTCTCACCAACTTATCGGCTCTCCCCCTCCTCTGCTACCCGCCCTCTCTCTGCTCACCTCCCAGAGGCGCAATCTCTCAGTTTTACTCTGTGACTGAATCGTTTGCTTACGGCTTCATAACTATTATTTTTCAAGTCTCTCCAGGAATGCAGGAGAGCTCCAGGACAGCAATTGCAATCTGCTCAAGTCAAAACTCTTCTCCTGGTAGGTGACCGGAGGCACTCCCCACCCCACCAACTCCAGAACTCCCCTGGGGCAGCAACCTGCCTCAGCATGAAGTAGCTAAGAAAGAATCTACCCACCCCACCCCACCCCAATCTCTACACCCTTTCCCTACAGCCTAGCAAGCCCAAGGACAGTCCACAGGAGGGAAATGTGGGTTACCAGCTGTGGACAACATGGGCCACTGTTGTACAGGGTGGTAGCCATCTTTTTCCCCTGGCAGTCTCAGCCATGTGCATAGGAGAGAGGTTGCCTGTGTGTGTGTGTGTGTGTGTGTGTGTGTGTGTGCAAATAAATTCACCCTATCTGCTGAAGGTCATTCTGTGAGGACAGTCCTGAATTTGGTGAGGAAAGGTCTGGAAACACATCTCCTGTGCCTTTCAAAAACCACCCTGAAGCTGGCATTCCTGAGACTTAGGAAAGACAATGATAAGCCGCGGGCGACTGCGATTGAGAGGTGAGCTTCCGATCTGGAAGTTACTGTGACCGAGGCAGTGAATGGCTGACTCACCGCTGAACAAATAAACCTAGAGCTGGCTTTCCTATGGACGCCAGTTTCTGGCTTTCAGTCTGAAGACAGAAAGAACTAGGAAAGGCTTGACTGAAAGTTACCTCAATCTTATTTTTCCCATTATTTTAACACTGGCAGAACTCCCAAGACCTGTTTTAATTTTTTACTTCTGTTTTTTAAATTATTAATATACTGTATCTATAATATATAAACACAAGCTTCTTAGCCCATATAGTATTATTTGTATGTATGTTTTCAGGGATGACCATTCATAACCAATTGTCATACTGTTCCCTGACGTTAGCATATAAGCAGGTTCAGAGGCTTGCTCCCAGGCTGCCTAGCAACCTATGACATCATCACCTGCCCGCCACCAGGTGTGCCAGGTGACCAGGATATAAAAAGGGCAACTCACCTTGTCTCCCTCTCTTCCTCTTCCTCTCTCTTGCTGTCTCTGTCTCTTTCTCTCTGGGGCATCCCCTCCCCGCTTCCTGCCTTCCTGTGCTTCCACAGTAAGCATCTCCGTGTCCTATCTGTTGCCTGGCATCTTGTTTTTCCATATTTAACACCTGGGGAGGCTCTTCCTCCCACTCTCAGCATTACTTCCTTGCCTGTAGTTCTTTGTCCACTTTGCCAAGCCAGCCATCGTTCCTAGGCGTTCTAGATATTTATCCCGAGGCCCACAGATTAATGCGGTTCTCAACCCTTATCACGGAAACTTCTCTTTGCAATGGCCAAAGATAATTACAGACAGCAGCCAGGCGTGGTGGCGCACGCCTTTAATCCCAGCACTCGGGAGGCAGAGGCAGGCGGGTCGCTGTGAGTTCGAGGCCAGCCTGGTCTACAAAGCGAGTCCAGGACAGTCAAGGCTACACAGAGAAACCCTGTCTCAAAACAAAACAAACAAACAAACAAACAAAAAAACCAACCAACCAACCAACCAAACAAACAACAAACAAAAACTCTTTAGTCACAATGGGAGAGCAGGCCAGAAGGTAGGTAGAAAATAACAAAGGGAGGGAATGGTGTCATATAAAAAGATAGAGATGATGGTTGAAGGCTAACCAGCCTACAGAGCACCCAGGAGATATACCTCAGGGCATATTTGTGATGATGTTCCAGACAGGGTGACCCAGTAGGGAACACTCACCCCAAGTGTGCAACTCAGCATCCATCAGGCCAGGTCCTAGGCAGAGTGAAAGGCAGAAGGAGAAGGCTAGCGGGGTGCAGTCATCTGTCTGCACCCCGACTAAGAGTGCAGCGTGACCGGCCCCCTCATCCTCCCACTTCCATCCTTCCCTCAGTATTTTCAAATGAGTTGTGAGCCAAAACCAACCCTTCTTTCGATAAGGCTTTTTGTTTCTTTGTTCTGTTTTTGAGACAGGGTTTCATCATGTAGCCCTGGCTGACCTGGAACTCTTGGAGCTCTGCCTGACTTGGCCTCCACCATGCCTGGCTTTCTTAGGTTGTTTCCATTAGATATTTTATCACAGAGTGAGGAAAGCAGTACACAATGCTGATGCACATGAGTGAATGAGTTCACAGCAGGCGCCAAGCCAGGGCAGTGGTCACAGCAGAAAGCCACTCAGCCGTGACAGTGATGGCTGTGAATCTTATGCATGTATAGTTGCAACTCTCTGCAAATAGTCCTGAGGAAAGTAAGTCACGGGACAATCTATATTCTATGACACCATTTATATGAAGTTTAAAAGTTCAAAGTAGCATTCCACATGGTTTGAGGAGATGTTCCTCTTAATCATGAAGATCTGTGTGGTACAAACTCAGAAGAGGTTTGAAATCAGGAAGGCTTCTTGAGGGACTTGACTGGTATTTGTATTTTCTGGCATATAAGATGACCCCCAAATTTAACTTTAACTTTTCTAGTTAAGATGAAGAGTTTGCAGCTCGAGTCTGCTGTACAGGGTTGGAAGAGGGGCAGTCTTATATGGTGAGTATATTCCAAACTCTATATTTTAACTGGAAAAGTTAAAGTTGGGAGTCATCTTATACACCAGAAAATATAGGAATATATATATAATTAAGCCTGGAGGTAGGTCCATAATGCTTGCTTTATTCTGTATACTTTTTCATATCTTAATTTCACAATGAGCTTCTAGAATCATCAGTGATGAGGAAACAGACAATACATGGGAATCATTTGCCTCTATTTTTTACTGGGAGGAGAAGAAAAGAAATTATCTTCTATTCTTGATTCTAAATGATTTAGAAGCGGCCAACTATCTGTGCAAATGTTGAGGTGAGCTGACATCTGTAACTAGATTGAGAATGCACTGTGTTCAACTCAGGGAAAGTGATTAATACTGCTGCTGAATGGAATCAAGATGAGAAAAGTATCCGAGAGAAATTTCATATGTATTCCTTAATCTCTTTTCAAAGGACAAGTCATACACATGTAGAGGGACTGTACACATGTGAGGGACTGTACACATGTGAGGGACTGTACACATGTGAGGGACTGTACA
>OU015748.1:3692141-3710892 GCA_907169655.1 Acomys percivali
ATGTCTGTTAACATTTGTTTTTATTACTTATATGTATGTGTGACATAGCTGCATGCACATGTGTGACATATCTACGTGCATGTCTGCGCACCAAAGGCACACAGTGCCTAAGGTGGCTAGAAGAGGGGGTCAGATTCCTTGGAACTGAATTAATTTACAGACCGTTGCAAGCCCCAACGTGGATCCTGGGAATTGAACCCTCGTCCCCTGGAAGAGCAGCCAGAGCTCTTAACTGCTGAGCCATCTCCCTTCCAACCTACGGCACTGCTCCGCTCACGGTCTACCTGTGCAGACCTTCTGCACCTAACAGTTTTGCCTTTCTGTCCCCCTCAGCAGCTACAAAGCACGCTGCCCACCTAATATCTCCTAGTCTGTATGACGGGCTAACGGGCGCTTCCTTTTCTTTTAATGAAACTCGCACTCTTGCTCCTGGCTCCCATGTGCACACCAATGTTCATGCCTTTTCATTAATAGTCAGAGTCACAAACAAAGGGACTGGATGGTGGGATGTTTTGTTGCTAATTTTAAAGGATGCTGAAATTATGGCACAGTGGATCCATGTGCCCGCAGCCAAGTCTGATGACCTGAGTTAAATCTTTAGGACCCATGTGGCAGGATAAAGTCACCTCCCTAAAACTGTCCACCCCCCTCCCCAAACAAAAGCTCAGAAGAAAAAAGTCAAAGGCCAAATCAGTCAGTCAGTCCTTGCCCTCCCCCAACCCCCTATGAAGAATAAATACTGTTTGTTCTTTGGGATCATTAAGTGGCATCTACACCAAGGTAAAAACGTTTCTGCCCAACTACCGATCGCCTAGACAAGAAGGACCACACACACCTTTTAAATGCTTCTTTTATTTCATTGGTTGTACATTGGGTGAGTGAACTGAATATTACAACCAAAACATAGAATTGATACAAATTAGACTCCTGTTTACACTGTGAGATAACGAATGAGGGAATTCTTTAAGAAGTGTTACAGAAAGAGCTAGTAGAAATGTGACCAGTGGTATATGGCTGAAAGTGTATTTTCGTGAAGTGCTGTTATATCCTGAAAACCAAGAGTGAAATGGAGTTCCGTGCTAGCGGAGTTAGTCTCCTAATGACTACAGTAGCTGTTGGATTGATAGCTTCCTGTCTTGGATATTGGTGATTTTGTTTTCGTAATTAAACAAAGCATTTAAGATTTATTCATCATAGTCAGACTTCTGAATATAAACAAACTTTTGGCAAATAATATTTATACAGAAAAATAGTTTTAGATCCTCTCAAATCCCAGAATTATTCTATAAAATTACATTATAAATAAATAAAAAGCAAAATCTGTTGTACACATATTTGTACATCTAGGCATTTGCCTTGCCTCCTCCTTATTGAAAATGGCATATTTGACTCTCTGCATATTATAATCACAATTCTGGAAAATGGACATCATAGTAAAAATACAGTCATCTATATTGGCTGGGGGATACAGGTGATGTTTTGGATGCTCCATTACTAAAGGGATGAAAATAGCTATGTGCTAAGAATCTTAAAATAAAAATCATGAAATGAAAGAAAAAAAGACAGTACAATTAGTCTACAAAAATATTTCAGTGATTCCCATAATTTACCTTTTAGTAACGTCTACTATCTTCTCAATGAGTTTAAATGAATAAGCAAAGAAAAAAAAATAAGTATGAGTGTTTTAGGCAAGTTGTAGCATAACTACATTGTTATAGCTGAGAAAGTTACAAGTATCAGCAATACATAAAGATAAGAACTATGGAAGTGATACACATTAGACACAAATTAAAACAGGCACGATACAAGCACTACGGCAGATTACACTCGGAAGGTGATGTCTCTTTTGATACAGGTATCAGATCTATGATGTAAGATAAATAGTAATTAGACTTCGACCAACATGAATTAAATGCAGATTTTTTTCCTCAATCGAAAAAAAATGATATGGTTGATGCCTCTAATTTTCAGAACAGGCAATGATACCAAAATTTAAAATATTTTACATTCAATCTCAAAAGTCAAAATACTTCAATCACTAAAATGTTCACAAAGAAAATGGATGTTTTAAACAATTACACATAATATCCATTTATAACAGCTGTTTCATTTCTCAAACAATAATTTAAAAACTATGTAGTACTGTGTAGGCTGTGTGCAACATATAAAATGTGAAATATGAAATATTTGGTACGATAGTGCTTAAAATAAACTTTAAAACAAACTTTATGAACAAAATTTAATTGTATCGCTATTACCTTGAAGATCAACCAAGTATTTAAAAAAGTAAACAACATTAAAATATGTTTCATCCATATATAGTATATATATGTATGTGTATATATAATATGTATGTACTTGTATTAAAGTTTTTTATACTTTTGAGACATAAAATATGCTTTAAGGTGAAAGAATTAAAAGAACTATTTTTCCATGCTGTAGTTAGTTACAACCCTTTAATCCAACTTTTGAAATGCAAAAACAGTAATGGATTTTTTAAAAAGTGAAACTATCTACTTCTTTTTTTTTTTGTTTATATAGTAATTTAGATTAAAGTCACAGTTTGCATCTGTAGTGACTGAACTCAGACGTACTTGA
Organism: Acomys percivali; assembly: GCA_907169655.1. Classification (NCBI taxonomy): domain Eukaryota; kingdom Metazoa; phylum Chordata; class Mammalia; order Rodentia; family Muridae; genus Acomys; species Acomys percivali. Next base: position 3,694,740 of record OU015748.1, read on the forward strand.
ACTGGAATATTATACAGACCGCCTCACCTACAGCTTCCCTGTTTGACTAGGTTTTAGTTTAGAAGAGTTATTCAGTAACAGGCAACCGGAGGGTGAGTTTGAAAGACCAATCCCTTAGATTCGCCCATTGGCATGAGCTTTTCATTCTTGTCAAGCTGGATGAAGTCTGGCAAAAATCGAGGCACTTCTACAAAGTCTTTCTTATAAAACAACTTTAAAAATAGACTTGTAAAATAATACCTTCAAGACTTTGTTGGGTGGGTATGAAGCTCATACCGTGCAAAGTTTTTTTTTTTTTTTTTTTTCTCTCTCAACCTATGCAATGTTATTCTAGAATCCCATGATTCAGTGCGGCATCTCCAGGCAAACCAAACCCCACACTCTGATGTGTCCGCAGCAATTGTGCTTGAACTGCCATTAAAATTTTAGACCTGCAAGGCAGGTGTACGTTTCATTTCACTTCTCCTCTTTGCTGCAGCGTTCATCTCGTCAAGAAGTGAATCATTACCCTTTGATCCAGTCAGGAAATGAAATGGTGGTGGTTGCAGTGAGAATCGAACCTGCCCTTGGAATAGGTACTTAAACTAATGCTAACTGTTTATTGCTAAATTTGAAGTATTCGGAGTCGAAATGAGTATATTGTGTGGGCTCTCTGCATCAGCTATAGTTAGGAAGATAAGATAATATTCCTAGGACAGAAACTATGCTTAGAACCCTGTAAAAGAAAACCTCATCCTTAATGTCCCTGAACATCGCAGCTGGTCTCAGGTAGTTAACTATCTTGGGCTGGAATATACTAAGCATATCATATTTAATACTCATATATGACAGAGCAGAACTAGCCTTAGGGTTGTGGTCTGTCCGGAAGAACTAAATTTAGCATGCAGTTTGTGGCAACTCTACTGAGGAGGAACCAGGGTAGTATGTACAGTAACAATGTTTAGTTATTCTCAATGCAGATTCTTGGCATTCCATTCCATTTCTGTTGATTACTTCAGAATTATCTGTGAAAGAAAAAAAGAAGCACAATTTAGACTTTCTGCGGGGGAAAAGAAAGAGTTTAAGTCTTATTCTTTGCAAGCAGATATTTGACAGAAGAATGATCTTCCATTTCTCATAATTCTGATAGTCATTCATTTTGTGACATCTCTACCCCTCATGCTGAATTTCTGCACTTAGCCAGCTTCTTCTGTATGGCTGTGGTGAGGATGATGACTCAAGCACACATGTGCTCTCTGACACCGTGACAGCATGTTTGTGGGCAGGCAGTCTGTTCAGACCTCAATCTCTTAAATTATTTTGCTTCATATTTCTTTGATATGAGTTCCTATGACTACTAAGTTGATATTTGCTCTAGTGATCAGAAAGTCTGATCAGAGAATTTATTCTTTGAAAGTTGTTTATGAGCTTAACTATAAATACTCCGACTTAATCAATTAGGCAGGTTGACTATTAACTTATAATTCAAAGTCTTATCAAACACAATCTTGTTTCCAAGTTGTAACAGCAACCAGGTTCAAACCAAGGGCATGCTTCCATGCCCAGTAAAGAGAAAAGGCACAACATTTCCTCGGGCAGTTAAAATGTTCAGAATAAATCCCAAAGCACAGATAAAGCTCGAGTCAGGCTACCCTGCTCAGTTCGAGCTGTGGCTCCTGGGGTCAGCTGCTGAGGTTCCCGCCCTGCCTGTTGCGTTACAGGGCTGTGAGTCCAGGGCCTCGAACATGGTAGGTGTGCACTCTGCCACTGAGACAAGTCCCTCTCTGACCCCATGCTCTTGAGCTGAGAGAGTTGGGCCTATGTGGTCAAGGCCATTAAATATCAAGCTTACGTATAAAGCTTTATCATAAGTGTTTGTTCGTGGCAATGCTTTGGTTTGACCTTGCATAACTAATGAACAAGAGCTCATTTGTTAAATAGCCAAAAACAAGTAAGAAATAACTGTTGAAACCCCATACGGTAACGCTAGCTAACACTGGTACACGTCGCCTTCAGTCCCCAGTAAAAGGGTCATTTCTACAAACGTAATTTATTATCCTCTTATAGCAGAACTTACGCATATGCATACTTTCTTTGATCACTTCAGAAGTACATATGTAATATTTTCAGTACGTTCAAATGATCGATATGTGCATCCTTTACTTCATCGAGGCATAAAGGAAACATACATCTGCGTATAAAGCTGACAAAAATGGAGCTGATTACAGAAATACTTGTGTGAAAGGGAAGTTCAAACCCTCAGATACTGAGGTTATTCACTTAGGATTTATTTACCTACTTTTACTTATATGGATGGATAAGTATCTGTGAGTGGGGACAATGCATTGTGTGGGTGCCTAGAAGAGGGGGTTGGGAGTTCTGAGCTGAACTGTGGGTCCTCTGAAAGCCTCTACGCTATCCTTGGTTATTTAAATAATTACTTCTTTTTCTTTTTTTAAAACAGTGTTCCTTGCTTCATATACTGGTATATGTGACTGAGAACAAGATATAATTTTATATGTAGATACTATCACAGGATATAGTATTGGAATGTACTTATCATATTATCTTCAAATGCCATCATTACTACTAGGTAGTATTTAGATTCTCCAAATAGTCAGTTTATAACTTTGCTTTTAGATGTAGATACTTGACTTTTTTGTTTTTGTTTTTTGAGACAGGGCTTCTCTCTGTAACAGAGCCCCATCCATGCTGGACTCGCTTTGTAGACTAGGCTGGCCTCGAACTCACAGAGATCCACTTGCCTCTGCCTCCCAAGCCCAAGGACTGGGATTAAAGGTGTGCGCCATCACACCTGGCCTGATACTTGATTATTAAATAGGACTTTCTTCTGTTTCATTCCAGAGCTTCCATGCTCTCTGTACAACAGGACCACTTCCTAGAGCACCAAATCATGCCCTACTTTTTCCCCCCTATTTTTTCTTATTAAGGTAAGAGACCCTGATAAGATTTAGGGCAATCTACTAGTTTCTTATATGAACATATAATAATGTCTGTTTTGGCATATGCACAGTCCTGCCTATTGGATGAAATTAAAAAGCCAAACAGAACGAAATTTACAAACACCTGGAAAGACAGGTGCCCTACAGAAAACCCCGTAAAATGAAAGTGGGCAGATCTGCTTTACAGAAACTTAGAAAAATTCTTTGACCTTGTGTGTGACAAGGAGGCTACTGAGGATCAGCTGGACTGGAAATCAGTTTCAGAGTTGTTTCTAAAAGCGTTGGCTAGACTCACCCAGTCTGCCTTTCCCCTCTCCGGTAAACGCGGGTTCTGGGGTTGCTGCAGTCACGGCTGTGCTGCCTTTATCTAGACTAGAAAACTGGCTGTCAGGGCTGTACCTCTGTCTGTCTGCAGAGTGACTGTGTGGGATAAACAGGTTGAGGCACCCTCAGAGCCGCCATGGACTTCACAAGGCTCTGACAAGGCTCTGGGATCTGACCATAGCAGTCAGTAAAACATCCAGGTGCTCCCCTTAGACGCTGCATTTGTGGGTGGCAACGCTCTCAGGGCAAGTGTCATTTATTGTTAAGTTTCTTTTCTGAGAGCTCTACCGTCTGGGGTTGTCTGAATGAGGTTCACCGTGGCTGGGGTGACGTGTCCCTTGGAAGCAGGACACCCGGGTGATGAGCAGCAGCCAACCAAGGCTGCTCATCTCAATGCTGTCCCTTCGGTGGCCGCGTTCCACGTTAGGAGGAATGCGTTACTTACTCCCTTTCATCTATAGGGCCCCAGGTGAGTGTGTGACAGACCAACTAAGCAGGGGGTTAAGAGGAGAGGCCTGCGTGTGTTTCTGGGTGCCGCAGGAAGTGGGAAGATGGTGTCAGAGGCTTCTCTTTAGTTTCTGACCTTCTTTCCTTTAGTCGGGTTATATTTTTTAGTTGGTGCTGAAGGGATACAATTTAAAGGCAAATAGGAACACTTTGTATGCTTTTCTACTGGCTTGCCTCATTGGAGCTCTCCTTCTGCACCGTCTGTTTATCTCCCACCACACCCCTTTACCTCTCTGCCTCCCTTCCCCCACTGCGCTATCTCTCTGCCCCCCTTCCCCCACTGCGCTACACGACGGTTTTCACACCAGGTGGGTTGAAGCTGTCAGAAAGTGCCTGGACTTTGAATACTGGCACAAGCTATATCCTTAAAATTCTAGGCTTATAGGTGTTAGAGGTGACCTGGTAATACACTACAGATCTGATGTGCACACACCCTGACTTTGAGTTTGTACACTTAAAAATGGTTAATTAAACTATCAGGGCTGGGAAGGAGGCTTAAGAGTGCTTACAACTTCTTCAAAGGGCCTTAGTTCGGTTCTCAGCACCCATGTCATGTGGCTTACAACCGGCCTGCACCTTCACCTTCAGGGGGATCTGATGCCTTTGGCATCAGCCTCTATGGGTATTTTTACTCACATGAATGTGCACACACGCGCACACACACACACACACACATACACACACACACACACATCCTACACACAGCAAACACACTAAAAAACAACATCTAAAACAGCACACCAAAATAAGTGCAATATGCTAGATGCCAGAGATTTCCTTTCTGCCTTTAGTCCAAGCTGAGCTGGTGTCCCAGTGCCCCAGCACCCCAGCATCCCAGTGTCCCAGCATCCCAGCGTCTCCACATTATTGGAGGAGGTAATTGAAAACTTTCCTTAAGGATGCAGAAGTCTGCATGTAAGTTACGTGGAGAGCTAACTTATCAAGTCTCCAGAAGGCCTCTCTGTTCCTGCTCCAGCTCTAGCGTCCGCTCCCTTGACTGTCAGCCGGCTCTGAGAGCATCTCTCACATGTGAGCTTAGTATCTGCTGTACTCAAACTCTGCAGACATGGAGGCCCGTTCAGTATTAGTTGGCTTGCACACACAGCAGATAGTTATTTGTTCACTTTGCTCCTGACATGAGAATTCTCTTCAGGGAGTGAAACTGCAGGCCCACCTCAGACCCATGCCGGGGACGGGCGGAAGCTGTGGTTCCAAAGGCTTTTTTTTTTTTTTTTTTTTTGGTACCTCTGACCACACTAGTTAAGAAGAAGGTGCTGAGGAGCCCGTTTGAGCTTATGAATCAGAGAACCAGGATGTCTCAGGGTGGGTCTGGAAGGACCAGCCTGCTACAAGAGGTGGAAGACAGTGCATACTGTCTGGAGGGGCTAGTGCAGGAGCTAGCCCTGAGTGCTACATGCATCCTGCCCCAGATCCTTCCAGTGAATGCAAGACACGTCTGTCACTCTACCCCATGCAAGAAACATTTGTCACCTTACCCCATGCAAGAAATATCTGTCATCCTACCCCACACAAGAAATGTCTGTCACTCTATCCCACACAAGAAATATCTGTCACCCTACCCTATGCAAGAAACGTCTGTTCCCCTACCCTATGCAAGAAACGTCTGTCTGTCAGTCATCCCATCCCACCAGGGTGCCATTCCTTCAGCTTCTGCAGGCTACTATAGGAAATAAAGGAACAAGACACATTTCTATGCATGTCCCTGGTGGGTGGGTCCCTTAAGTAAGTAGTATTTACTGTATCAGAACCATGACTGGAGAAGGAGGCCAATTCTTAAGTACAATTATGGTCTGTCACGTATGGTAAGTCAAAACTTTGAACTGAAAGTTTCACTTTTTCAAATCCCTTTCCTACTAAAAGAAGAACACACAAAAATGAAGTCAGCCAATACGCACAAAGTCTACAGCTCAATTTAGAAAACACAGACAAACTTGACCTCTGATTAAGAGTGCCTTGACCAATCAATCGTGGCCCTCTGGCTATAACAATATGTAAGATTCAAATTTCTGGATGGCTGCAATAGAATCCACTTTTTAATAAGGAAAGGAAATCATATGAATTAATTGAACTATATCCCTTCGGTTGCCATATTTAACAGTTTGATGATTCTCCTTAGCTGTAGCCCATGCTAACAGAATCCATAAGTGGCCTGCTATTTTTGAAGACAGCATGAAGGATTCACAAGAGCATCAAATATGTCTTCCTATAACATCCGTGAGCAGCCACTGATTAGTTCTTGTCCTGGTAGTGAAGTGATGAATGGCAGAAAAACGTATAAAGAGGTCCTCGGGCTTAGGCGCTGCATACGGACTTACTAAGCCTTTCAGTGTGACAGATTCACATGACAGAAAATGACTGTGTGTGTCTCAGATCCATCTTGAGGATGGATTCAGCAGCAGACTGTGTGTGTGTCTGTGTGTGTTTGTGTGTGTGTGTGTGGCACATGCCTCACTTGCTGGGATCCTGGGAAAAGATAGCCAATCAAGTGTGGACTGCTTCTTCCTGAGTTGAGGGACAGCTTTAAGCAGCTTTAGGCAGATGGTGGCAGGAAGGTTGGTGGGACAGGGCGAGAATATCCACTGGGGAGTTAACCCTGCAATTCGGACATTTAGTGTTCACTCCCAGGACTAGGGCACTAGGCTAGCAGAAACCTGCCACCTAAAAGAAAACGCGATCACTCCGCCCCTGATCAATCGCCAGCTATGAAGTATTCATGTCGTCTTGTTTCTTTCTTAATGATGATGGGTTTATGATGAACCACCCATCACTTGCAAAGAGCTCTGACCAGTGTGTGGGATGTTTTTGGTTGAAAGTGAAACGGTTTGTGCAGAAATGGCAGCGCTATGTTTGAACTCATTAGTGCCATGGATCCGGCAGCTGACTCGGCCGGTCTTCAGGAAGGAGGGCGCAAAGTATCATGGGACTGCTTTAGTGTTTCAGAGGTGAGTCTTGATGCCTCTGAGTTTACTTCTTTGTAGGTGATCTTTGGGAGCCAGATGTATACTCTCAAAAGGGCGGATTCCTACGTTCCTTCTAGAAAATGTTACAGTCCCTACAGAAAATACTCACTGCCAAGAATCAGAAATGTATCTGCAGAGATGGTAGCCTAAACACTAAACTCATTAACAACAGCTTTGTTTCATTGATGTGGAAGATGTTTCAGTGACACACATGTGCATCCAAAGCACAAAGCAATGAAAGAAGATTGAAGGATGTTTTCCTTGAATTTCCCTCGTGACTGGCCATCAAGTGCTGTCTTTATGATGCTGACTTAGGAGAGGTAGATAAGATATGCCTTATAAAATGTTTGTACGGCCTTGCCAAACTACAAAAGAACCTCAGAGGGTCTTGGTTTCACGAACTTCTGTAGCAAGTATTCCCAGGCATGTGTATTAACCAAGTCCTCAGCAAATCCCTCAGGAGGGATGCCTAACTCGTCCTTATGTCCCTGGTGTCTGGGATGGGTGCTGGCACACAGGCGTCCCCAGGATTGAGCTGAGTGTCTGGACGAACACACAGGAAGTAACTGAAGACACTGCCACAGTCATAGAGGACCATGAGGTAGATTAGAACCAGCAGGCAATGCAGGTAAGAGCAGAGCCGGTAGACCACAAAAAGACGTCTCTGTAGCCTTCCAAGGTGTGTGAAATATCTTGGAAAACTGTCTTCACTTCTCGTCATACACAGCTAAGAGGAACAGGTCTCAAGGCCGGGGCCAGCATCACCCAGGAAAATGTGGCCGGCAAAACAAAATTCCACTTGAGGAAAACTTCTAAGCGTGGCAATATTTCAGAAGGACTTTTCAACAGACATGGAGCTCGGCAACCATAGAAGACCTTTCCCATGGCCACAGGCTCCATAACAACAGAAGGGGGTTTCCTGACTTCCTGAAACCAAGCTTATTACTTACTTTAAAGTATAATAGGGGCTCGCTGGTCGCCCACCAGCCTGACATTTGTTTCTTTACTTTTCTGTGATGGGGATTGAACACTGTAAGACACACTCTGTGGATGAGGCACATCCCAGCTTCTCCTCCGTGTTCCTTTACTACTCTGCTGGCTTTCCTCTCTCCTCGCTCTCCACTCTTTAATTTTCCCCTTCTTTGCTCTGTAACTTCCCACCTCCTCTATGTGGCAGCCATTATTGTCAACGTTCCTGGTGTTGCCAGAGGGACAAAACCGATAGAGTACTGTGATGGAGTACTGTGATGGAGCACTGTGATGGAGCACCGTGATGAAGTACTGTGATGGAGCACTGTGATGGAGTACTGTGATGGAGCACTGTGATGGAGTATTGTGATAGTGTACTGTGATGAAGTACTGTGATGAAGTACTGTGATGGAGTACTGTGATGGAGCACTGTGATGGAGTACTGTGATGGTGTACTGTGATGGAGTACTGTGATGGAGCACTGTGATGGAGCACTTTGATGGAGCACTGTGATGGAGCACTGTGATGGAGTACTGTGATAGTGTACTGTGATGGAGTACTGTGATGGAGCACTGTGATGGAGTATTGTGATAGTGTACTGTGAGGGAGTACTGTGAGGGAGTACTGTGATGGAGTACTGTGAGGGAGTACTGTGATGGTGGCACACAGACATTGGCAGGTTTTTGGATCTGGGTTGGTTGCTATTTAAGTCCCAGTATGAACTACTGAAGCCAAACACAAATGCTTTCTGTCTCTTGGTGAACATGTAGATTAAAATTATTAATTAAACCTAAAATGTTAATGTCAGTACACATATACTTTCAAATAAACACATTCTCTGGCCCATCTCATGCCTACTTACATACTAACCGCATCTCGTACCTACTTATATACTAACCACATCTCATGCCTACTTACATACTAACCACATCTCATGCCTACTTACATACTAACCACATCTCATGCCTACTGACATACTAACCGCATCTCATGTCTACTTACATACTAACCACATCTCATGCCTACTGACATACTAACCGCATCCCGTGCCTATTTACATACTAACCACATCTCATGCCTACTGACATACTAACCACCACATCTCATGCCTACTTACATAATAACCGCATCTTATGCCTACTTACATACTAACCGCACCCAAGTTCAGAGACAGATAGTGGTGCATGCAAGGATACTTTGAAAAGTTATCTTAAGATTGTTTTTGAGACAGGGTCTCATGTAGCCTAAGGCTGGCCTCAGACTTTGAACTCTGGACCATCCTGCCTCTACTCACTACTGCTATAAGCACAGGTGTGTGCTAGAAGCACAGTGTGTGTTGGAAGTACAGGTGTGTGTTGGAAGCGCAGGTGTGTGTTGGAAGCACAGGTGTGTGTTGGAAGCACAGGTGTGTGCTGGAACCACAGGCACAGCGTACTGTCAATCACCCTCAGTGCCCTCATACCCCTAGCCTCTGAAGACTGGCCTTACTTGCTATTTTAGGGGAGCACTGCTCCAGGGGAAGGCAGAATGCTAACACATTTATCTGACTTTCAAGTGTAGATTTTATTGGTGCAGAAAGGGCATCACGTGGGGTTCTGGAAGCAAATGGTCAAACTGAGGGTTTCACTCTGAGAGAAGCAGGCTGGGATTGGGTAGCGCGCCTCTGAAGAGCAGTTCTGTCCCACCTGTTCTGCTTTTGCTGTTCAAGAAAGTTAGCACCCCAAGATGTGACTTCCCTGTTCTCATTGATGTCAATTTGGGGCTTCTTGATTTTTGGAAAAGTGTTTTCTTTCCTTCCATTCTGTTGTTAACAAATGGAAGACCTTGGGTGCATGTTCAATATTTTTTAAAACTCTATGTAAAATACTAGTCACTAGGCTCTCAATATGACGAGTGGTAACGCCACCCTCCTTAAAGATTATTGGCCAAGGCCCACGATGACAGCTACCAGGATAAAATCTGTAAGTGGAAGTTCTTGATTTGGGTTCAAGTATCCATGCCTCACATTAAAACAAGTCGTGTGCGAAAGCATCTTAGACTCCTGTGTACTGCAGTGTGACTGTGACCTCCGGGTCGTCTGACCCACAGCTCTGCAGTGTTTTCACACTAAGGCAGGGCTGGTCCTTACAAGTGTGCTCTAAAAACACTCACGGTTGCTCCTGAGTGACCATTTCCGTTAGAAAGTATATTTCTAAGCCACGTATAACTCACCACAAACAACTCCCCCTGCTTTGCCAAATACCATATAAATAAAATAACTAGATGGCTTTAAAAATTGTGTCCACAACTATAATGCAGTGGAAATATAATGCAGTATATAATATAGGGACATCAGGGGCTTGGATGCGCTTGAAAGGAGATTGCTAATGTTTGCAAACCAGGCGAAAGTCCCTTCCCCTGAGATGGCTGCTCACTTAGGTGTGCTCTGTGTGCAGAGCTGGTGGCTCTGCCTGTCATGGCGGCTCCCTCTAACGGGGGGACTGCTCTCCTCACAATCCCTTCATGATGGGGTGCAGGGCCTGCCCACCCTTGGGGGAAGAATCAAGTCTAATGGGGGGTTTCATTATGCAACTCTGACAGCAAGGCTTCTCTTCCCCACACTAGCCCCAGCTTCTCTCTCCCTTCTGCGGGCGAATCCTAAGGGTCATTCCTCTGAGGTGGGAGGGCTGCCCTCAGATCACCTTCCACTTACAATCTATGTTCTGTTGTTATGGAACAAGGTGTGGAATTCTAATATATGTCCCCTAAGTATGGCTCTTACATTCAAGTGAGAAGGAAGGTAAAAGGATGTGGCAGGCCCCACCCCACTTCTCTTCTTTCCCTGATCTTGTTCCGGTGTGATTACAAACATACTGAGAGTGCTGTTTCATAAAGAATATCTATGAGATTATGGGTTGTTTTTTTTTTCTGCAGCTGTGAAAGAAGGCAAAAGCAAAAACAAAACCTTAGACTGGAAATGTCCAATGAGAGGCAGAAAGAGAAGAAATAGGTAGAGAAAGCCACAGCCTCATGAAAACGGGGCCAGGGTAGTGTGGAGGACTGTACAGCTAGCTGCTCACGGTCCAGTCTCAGATTTTGTTCATGTGTGCGTATGTGTGTGTGTCTGCGTGTGTGTGGTGCGAATGCACGTGTGTGTGTGTGTGTGTGTGTGTGTGTGTATGTGTGTGTGCGTGTGTGTGTGTGTGTGTGTGTGTACGAGTGTGGAGCTAGAGGTCAATTTATCCAGGGTACTTTTCTCAATCGCTCATCACCTTATTTGGGGGACAGTATCTCTCCGGGATCCAGAGTTCACTGACTTGGCCGGATGGGCTGGGCAGGGGTCCCCAGATTCTCCATTCCATGTCTCCTTCTCCAGTGGTGGGATTTTGGGTCCAGAGTCAAAATAATGTCTTCAAACTCCCCTGACAAGCACTTTACTGGCTGAGCCGTTCTCCGCCCCTCGGGTGCGCACTGTACCACACTTCCCAGTACTATCCCCCCCCCCCCCCCACTGCCTTTGCCGGGTGGACTGGAAGGTAGGCTGTGTCTTCTCCACTCCCAGCAGACAGGACTGGATGGCTCTTGGCCGGTTTGATCACACGCTAGGAGTCTGGGTTAGGCAGGAGCTTTGGGTCTCTCTCTCTCTTGAATGCCAAAGCAGCAGCCACAGCCATGGGACAGTGTTTGTCCACAGTGGTTTTTCAGGGTCATGCCATGAGCTTGAATTAAACCGTAAGGGAACCTAGAAGCCCCATTCTGGTTAAGGCTGCTGCAGAAAGCCCTTTGAGGACTGAGCTCACCTAAGGCATCTGTCTGGTCAGAAAGTACACCACAGAGCACTTGTCTTTGAAAGATCCTGTCTCCATCCACAGGACGCATCCCCTTGAAGTGCATCTCTAGGTCACCATGGAGACATCACCACTGGGACCACTTCTGTTTGTACAGGAAAACTGAGCCCCAAAGCCACCGGCATAAGGACTTCAGAAACATACTTTCCAAATGTGGACTGTGTATGTTAAAGAAGGCTAAGATTCCCTACTGGATCAAAACATATAAAATCAGGGCCAGATTATTAAAGTGAGTACCCTAAGATACCTGGAGTGTTTACAGTGACATGTGTAGGAAGTGACGCTGAGCCTACGTGGGGGGAACTCTCCTCTCAGGGATCTCACTGCTGAGATCTCTGGGCATGGATCAGAACATAAGAAAAATGTACATGAAAAGCTAATTTAGGTAACAGTAAGACTCTCTTTGTTGTACAAACGGACAACAATCAATGTGTCTATTATTTGCTCATAGTTATTTTGACATCGAGCTTATCTTAAAGTGTTCACAGGCTAGGCATTAACAACTCAAGAATGAGCAATGAATACAAAGACTAAGACATGGCAAGATGAAAGCCGGCGGAGGAAGCGTTATCAAGGAGAGCAGTCATACTCTATTTCTTTATTACTAAATGTCCCCATCAATGGTTGGGTCTTTATGAGGTGTTTTGCAACTCGTAATCACTTCGACTATACTTATTTGCACATTTTTTCATTGCCTACGCCCTTTATTATGTAAAGCCCGTGAGAAAGGGGCTGTCTCTTCACTGACTCATCCCCAGGACCCCAGCTGTATAGTTCCTAATGGCCGAGAGGAGGCACGAAGACACATTGTCACCGAACACAGAGCACGCGTTTTTAATAAAGGCTGCTGTCCCAGGATAAACCCCGCTTCTTACAGGCTCGGTCTACTGAGGAAAACCCTGCAGCTGCACACCGAACGGAAGCACCGGGACAGGAGGAATTTGTCAGGAGAGGAATCCTCCTACAGTCCAAGGCCAGCGGCAGCCCAGGCACTCTGACATCTTTCCTAATCCCTCCTCTTTTGGAGAAGTGTTCATGTAGTGCTTCCATCCATTTAAAAGTGTGGTAAGGTGTGCATAAAATCTGCTTTAAACACTGTAGGCGCATAGTTCAGCGACACGTATCTATTCACTTTGCCACTGTCACCTCAGCCCACCTCCGAGACTTTCCCTCTTAGTTGAAACCTGCACCAATTAAACACCAACTCCAATTTTTCCTTTCTTGACATTAGTGTTCTCACTGCCGGGAACTGAAGCAGGGATTTGTGCACACATGATAGGAACGCCCTCTGCCACCAAGCTACACCACCCGCCCTTGTGTCACTGAGACAGCGTCTCATCAGCTCTCGGTGGCCTCTGACCCGATATCCTGATGCCGTAGCCTTCTGGGTGCTGTGGTCTCATACACTGCGTTGCACACCGTGCCTTAGCAAATGCTAACCACCTTCCATCTTTACCTGCCCTTCCTTCCATCCTTTCTGGGATTTTGCACATGCCCCATCAGCATGCCCTCAGCTGACTTCCTCACTCACCTCTGTGCTTTCACTTAGGAATAAATGGGACTCCCGGTTGATGACTTCGCCCATCTCCTACAGGCTGCCCACACACTCTAGTGACTCAGTTTACTCCGAGGTTGATGTGGGCGTGAGGTACTTGGGTGGGGAATGGAGAAAAACTATGTCTTTAAATTTTTTTTTTTACTGCTAACAAAATAAAAAGCAGAAGTCTGGGATGAGAGGCCTTCCGGCTGACTCTTTCCAGAGCTCCCGGCTGGATTACTACACTGGCAAGAAGATGGTGCCCTTCTGTCCCCACAGCCTAGCTTTTGCTGCTGAGTTGAAATCTGTGTTCCCTTGTCAACCCGGCCAGCCACCGCATTTGCTGACATGCCAAACTTATGCTTTAGGAAGCTCTCGTCTTTCTTGAAATGGCTAAAATGTTCAACGCCACAGTCGGAACTCTTTGTTTCTGATCTTTCAGTGCTGAGGACCGGACACATTCCTTCATGTATGCTGGGCAGAGGCTGAGCTGCTGAGCCACACAGCCCTACTTCTCCGGCAGAAGGTTCTTCACAGCTCATCCCTGCTGGGACCAAAAGCCTGACTGCCGTCTTTCAAATGGGTTGGGGAGCACAGCACTGGCAGACGTGGCAGCCCGAGGCCCAACCCTGTCAACCACCGCATACCTGCTTGAACCGCAAGGCATTTATTCTCTATAATTCACTCTCTATAATTTATTCTCTATAATTTGTTCTCATCTGGGAAATGCATGAGGTACTTCACAAAGCCAGGATGAACATCAGATAAAACTGCATGTGAAGAGCCTGACGTGTGATGGGGGCTTTTGATACAAGGTTGGTTTCTTTCCCTGGGATATTGTTTTAGGATTTATAATCAATCAAATTCGGCTTCAGTTTCTATTTAAATGGTTACTCAAATGATTTTATTGTGGATTTAAATACAGGTTTGAATGGTGCCTCATATGTTGGGAATATGCCATTTTTTTATGAGATTAAGATTTTTTAGAATATCAAACCCTCTCCTATCTACAACACGTGTGCCAACTGTCACTGATGATGACGCTGGGCTGAATTTCCTTTTTTTTTTTTTTTTTTTTTTTAAATTTTCATTAAAGTTTTGACTGCCAGCTCATAATAATCATTTTGCAAACTGAAACTGTTTACTGTTAAGGACGCCGTCCACAGCCGCGCTTGCTGGACAGTGTCCACCCCAGAGGGAAGCTGATCTCCTGAGGGCAGCATTGCCCACTCCAAGTTGGACGGGGTCAACCCCAGCAGCTGGGCTCAGCAGCTGCAGCCTGTGGCCAAGCCTCTCTTTTATTCTCGGTACCTCACATCTCTGTGATGGGAACTCAGAGTCACTCCACTGCTAGGACAGTGCTACACGACAACACTAAACCTGCTTTTTCATTCTTGGCAGTGATGGGAGTTGAACATGGGTCGTCATGGCTGTGAGGCAAGTGCCCTTCCACTGCGCTGCAGCCCCAGCTTCAGAATTCTTTTAATTTCCTAGTCAAAGCCACAAAAATGTAAATATTTTCACAAGCTACATTACTTACTATTTGTTTGTAGATTACTGTGTTTGGAGAAAAATGACTGTTCATGGACACTTCTATGCAACAATGTTGTTTAACAAGTAAGTGTCTGGAGTTCAACTTTCAAGCCTTCCCTGCTCACTGCTCCTGGCGGACACATCAGAAGCAACAGGGGCTTCCCACTTATGCTCAACAAACCAACCCAAAAACCCCAACCAAGCTACTCAGAACGCCCTGTCCAGGGCCAGGGCACACGTGGGCATTCTCCCTGTCCAGGGGTAGGGGACACAATGGAACTCTTTCTCTTTACACACACGTCTTGGGTCTTCCCTTCTAGACTTCTCTCCTAGTCCTCGTTTCAGAGGCCAGACCAAGCCGGGCAGGCAACAGGAGCAACAGGTGCCCAGTCAAGCATAACCTCCGCCCTGCACCCGGATAACTCAAGCAGTTTTCTGGCCTCATCGTTTATTGTACAATGACAAGGGCACAGGTGAACAGCATGACTGACGGGGCAGTCATGAAATTAACACTGGAAAAATACTTGTAGAAAAACAAGGCATCCAGTTGAGCCTCTCTGAGCTTTTTTTTTTTTTTTTTTTTTTTGGTTAGTCACAAACTCCTCCTGTCTAAGGAGGAAGTAAAGCTCCATATTTCATAAACTACGTATGGCTAGAAACTTCATACGGACCGGGCTTTGGTGGAACAGAAGAGGCCTAAATGCAGTGTTAGGAGACCTGTGTTCCCATCCTTGCACAATCGTGAGCACGTCGCTCTTGGTTGCTTTTTATTATAAGACGGAGCTTGAGAAGTTTAGAGAAGTCTGGAAGCTGGCTCTGCTTCTCAGCAGTGTGACCTTGGGCATGTTGCTCGGCACCTCGAATGGCCCCTTCTGGACATTTCTGTCTTCACATCGAAGGCCGCACATGATGTTTGGCACATGGCAAACGCTTCAGGCAGGGTGCTGGCCTGAGTTACATCTGTGCTGCCTGTTTGTGTGCTGGATCATCCTTGCGGTCTTTCCCTGATCACCTACAGCGCCCTCTCAGGCAGGCAGCCGGCTCTAATCGGGTTCTAGGCTTGCTTACTTTGCCAACTTATGTGAGGTGGGCCAGGCACATCGCTGACTGATTCCAGCTCCTATTACAATTTAAAATGTAACTTGTACCACATATAAATGCCTTTCTGGGGCTGGGGAGAAAGCTTTGTGGGAAAGGTGCCTGCCGCACAAGCATGGGGGCGCCAGTTGGGAGCTCCAGCACGCATGGAAAAGCCTGATGCAGTGCTCTCCTTACGGGCACAGTTACAGCCTCGGTGCTTGGAGGGCAGGAGGAGGACGCCTGGGGCTTGCTGGCCAGCAAGTGTAGCTAAAAGAGTGAGTGCCAGGCTCACTGACAGGCACCACAGCAAAAAACCAATAAGGTGGAGAGTGATTGGGATAGACATTTGCTGTCACCCTCTAGACTCAACATGTGTGTGTACCTGCACACATACACCTACACACATATGATCATACACACACACACACACACACACACACACACACACACACA
>OU015748.1:3718456-3738347 GCA_907169655.1 Acomys percivali
CCCCATTACATAATAAGGTCAAACATATGGCATACTACATAGAGAACATAGAATCATACCTGCTATAGAGTGAGAGGTTTATATTACTATTATTAGGCATATTTTAATATATTGAAATTAAAAGATATTAATTGAACCAGAAAATAGCTAAATAATTTTGCTTGTTATATTTTTGCTACATTCCTAGAGCTAAGCAGCTATTTCTTAAAAAAAAAAAATCCTGAATGCATTTATAGTCTGTCTTTCTCAAACTGCCAGTCTGAGGTTGTGCAACTTTTACCGGTGGTCCAGCTGTGCTGTGTTTGCTGCCCTGCGCTGTGCTTCCTGGGTCCGGGGTAAAGAGGCCTGGGTGGAAAGGCTGCCCTGGGAGTTGTGGCCTGCGCTCTTTCTCCTTCGAACGTCTTGCATCTAGTTAGGAGCACCCATGAAGTCTGCAGTGATTGACATGGCAATCTGAATTAGCCAAGACACCGGCTGAAACCGCACTGCGTTTTGTGACCAACAGGGATGGCTCTTGAAGAACAGGAGGGGAGTCTAGGTCACCTAGGGAGCTCCACCCTCCTGCTGCGGGTCTGCAACACTCCCAAATCTCCAAGGCCACCTATCTGGTCCTGAGCGCCTATTGGCCTATTGACTTTTGTGAGTCACATGGGCCTGGTTCAATTGGCATTTACAGAGTGAACTTAAACAAGTTGACAACCTGCCAACTCACAAGTCATTAACCACCTCTGCGCTTCCTGCTCTTAGGCCCTGAGAGCTCTTCGACGTTCATTGAGATAAATAATATTGTATCCGGAAACTTGTAGTGCAGCGGTCTGCTTTTCTATGCTTCCCGCCCCCCCCCCCACGTGTAAGCAGACCTTCGCGGGAACTGACACCCCAGTCTCTTTACCATCAGTGCCTCCCCTCCTGGGGCAGGCGACAGACAGCTGTCTACCAGATCATAAGACTCAGAGGGAATCCAGGATTGGGGCAGCCATTCAGGTCTCCCTTGGTTTCCCTCCTCTGGATTAAATCAAAGATAAACTTGCTAGTTCCTTTACCGACATACCTGGAAGGCGGAACACCCCTTCCGGTGGCCTGTGTGCTCCTTAGCATAAGCCCCCCTCCCCCGCCCCCTATACTTTTAGGACTTCGGCTCTGTCTACAAACAGCACTGACGAACTAGGCCAGGAAACTATCACGGGTGCTTGTGTGACACAGGCAGGGAGGGGATTCACTTCTAAAGCGTCTCTTTATCTTGCCCCCTTCCTTTTTTAGCCAAGAGGTCTGAGGACCCGAGGCGCTTAACCTGTCATAAAGTGTAGGTGGGACTTCACTGCAGGTACTCCTATAGGACATCAGGAACTTGTGTTCCTAGGACCAGAGTTTCTAACATAAACTAGATCAAACTGGCAGGACTTAGGCATACAAAGCAGGCATACGGCTCAGCTGCCCTACTACGAGGGAGGGAGGGAGGGAGGGCAGGAGGGAGGGAGGGAAGGAGGGAGGGAGGGAGGGAGGAAGGGAGCGGGAAGGGCTTTGAACCTACTTACAAGGTAGTAGAATCTCTCCTTTCTCCCATCCCTGTTTATAACCACTGAACCAACCTACCAACCGAATAACAAACTGAAACCCGTCTCCCCAGGTAAGGGACTTCTTACTTGCTGCTCTTTGTGATGGTGTTAGGAGCCAAGCTGGTGTCCCATTTCCCACCCCCACCCCCCCTCCCGGGAATGAGCCTGGCACTTGTGAAGAGCAGTGAGGTGGTGACTGTGCCCTTTGTCTCTGCTGTCCACTGGCCTGGCTCCCTCCCTTTCTCCCCCTCCCCCCAGGCCTGCCTCTGGGGTTCCTGCCAGTCCAGAGCACTGGGGTCACTGGAGCTGAAGTTTGGAAAAGCCATCTATGCCCAGTCACAATCTCCCCTAGCGTTTAACTTACCGCTTCTCCCATTTGCCTGGCCCTCCTGCCAGTGCCCTAACCTACTTTGTATTTATTTATTTATTTATTTATTTTAAAATCTTTTTCACCCTTTCTCAGCAGTTGAGTTTGTTTAAAACAAAACAAAACACAAAATGAAACAAACAAACAAACAAAAAACCCTAAAATTATTCTATGAAGTGAGGAGCTTCGTGTGGACGTGCTTTTCTAGGTGAGATGAGAGGACACTTCGCCACTCACACTTGTCCCTCATGGGCCAGCAAGCGTGTGTGTAAACTGGCTGGGCAGAGTCAGGGACACAGTCAACTTATGACCACAGAGTAGGAAACAGCCCATTGGCTCTCCCCACTGAGAATTCTCCCCAGGCTCCTAGTGGCACATGCATTAAGCCAACACAGTAAACTCTCAGATTCAGTTAAAGCAGCCGCGGTGAGGCCAGTGATAGCACGCTGGTCTCCCTGGAGCGGCGTGGCTCGTATGCCGGATCTGACCAGATAGATCTTCCAGTGGATACTGAGTCAGCACCTCTGACCAAGGTCAGTGTTCGTAGGAATTTATTCAGACCTCAAATTTGACACTTAGGATATGGGAGGAGAATTTTCATTTTCCTCCCGTCACGGAATGAGCCAAATCGAAAAGTTGAAAAGTGGAGCTGGCCTAGGGAGCACCCACAGGCGAGGTCCTCCGTTTCTTACGTGGCAACTACACAAACCACTGGACAAGCGGTGCTGCACTAGAAGGAATTTAAGCCTGTCAGGTTAATTACACAATATTAGGTACGAGAACAAACAGTGCAACACAAAACATAGCTACATCATTATTTGCAGTAAATGTTAACTCTAAATAAGTGCAACCTGTCCACAAACGCTTGCCATAAAACTAATCAGAAAAATAAAATTTGATGGATAAACATGAAAAAAAAAAATTCTCCACCGAGAATTTTTTTTTTTTTTTAAATATCAGCACTCATTTAGAGTTCGGGGTCCGTGAAAGAGAGCTTTAAAAGGAGCAAACCTGATTGGCTGTGGCTGCTGCTGCGAAGGGGGCACTGGTTGCAGGAGTTGCTGCTGCAGAGACAGTGGCGGACGTAGCGCTGTGCATCATGGGTACTTTCAGGAGGGGAACCATGGAAGCAATGAACAGGAGGGTGTAGCATTATGGGAATAGAAGTGGTATTTTGGCATGGTGAATATCAGAGCAGCAAGCCATCATGGGTTAAACCAGCAGATGGCATGCAGTCACAATGCAAAGCAGGGAAGCATGGGAGAGAAATAAAAAGGGAAAACAGCTTATTACAAGTACAATTAAAGGAAGTTTCCAAAACACAATCAGTGATTCCCAGAAAGGCCAAAGCACACCGCTTTGATCGATGTATTTATAAGCACTTTTGCTTCCAACAGAGCCATTCCCAATTTAGGGGGGTGCACCGTGACTGCTTCTCGGAATATGACAGGCAACATCCAGTGAATGATAAGCAAAGTAAACCAATCATAAATTTTCAAACAGCAAAGGCTCAATAGGCCTAATTTAAGATAAGCTGAGCTTTGGAAATCATTGTCGTTAAACTAAAAAAAATATTTTTCTTTTAAATTTGGAATCGCATCTGTAAACTGGAATATCAGTGGGTTTTTTTTTTTTTTTTTTTTTTTTTTTTGTCAATAAATAGTGAGACAAAAGAAATGGCCTTGGTGTAAATGCTAGAGCCGTTACTATAAAGTAACCAGGTCGATTTTGGCAATGTTTACGTTCTGAGTTCCTAAGTGAAACAAATCAGATGTCCTGAAGACAGACTTTTGTGCCAAGGCCTTGAATGTGAGAGAAGACTCCACTATTAAAATTTCCCATCTGAGGGAATGTGGAGGTACAGAAAACAAACAAACCAACCAATAAAACAAAAATAAAACGTCCCCAAACCATCACAAATACTCTAAAAAAGATAATCAAGCAAGAAAGTTCAGACACTTGATTTTTAAAATACATCCATGCATATTTTTTTTTTCAAAAATAAATACTTCTGGGAAACTCTGATAACTGTAACACACAGCAAAGAGGAGATAGAGGCACACCATGAAACTTTAAAACACCGATGAAATTAGCCTGCCTCTGTTTGCCTCATGCTAAACCAGAGAAACTATAAAGAGAAACAACACAAGTCATTAAAAAGCACACTTGCCCCTTGTGGCTTATGTCTCTGTAGTGACTGTTCTAGCATAAGAGGGCACATTAAAACCATCATTTTCTTAATCACACAAGCATAGCTTACACGTTAACTCTAAAGCCAATAAGCCTTCAGATCTACTTCCTAAAGCATTTTTCTACCATTTCTGAAATAAGTAAATGTCACACAGTGAAGGCATTGTACATCATATAAGAGACAAATAAAAAAAGGTTGAAACCTACCAATACTGGTAGCGGGTGTCATGCACAAAACTGACCCTGAAGTCATGCAATGGGGGGGGTGGAAAAAGTGAATAAAAGGGAAAGAAACAGGTTAGCGGTTTAGAGTTAACATTCAAAGTGAGATTGAAGCACAAGCAGAAATAAATAGGGTTAGTCTACACAGTTCTTAGGGCCGGTCACGCCATCAGGACAGACACAGGTAAATCCAACTTACTTTAAGCCAATAAGATTCCAAGCCCCATCCTTTGGTTTCCCTCCCCCTTTCTGGTCTATGTCGACATGAGTCTAATAAGGATGACATGTGATGGTACCACAGGGTCCTTTTTTAAAGACCTCAAAGTATTTTACAGACATTAATCAAGTTAATCCTGTAAGGTGGAGAGTAGGTATTTTACAGATGAAAAATCTGAGGCACAGTAACTCCTCCAAGGTCGTGTGCAGTGCAAGTCAAGGGTGAGGGGCAGAGATAGAGCTCCATGCTAAATTCAGGTCAGATTTGATGCGTGCTAGGATGCGCTACACTCACTGTGTTAGAAGTCTGTTTGGTGATGCAAGGTATTGTGTCTACAGTGATGTGTAAACAACAAAAAAAGTGACTTAAGATCTCATCTCCTCTAAATTAAAGCCTTGCCAGTGGGGAAGGGGAGTGTGGAGCTACAAGCTGGATGGTGGTAATGTAGATGAAAGCTTCGGATCGGCTATGTAGGTCTGGGATCTATTCTGGCTGTGAGCCTCACTGTGGCAAAGGGATGGCACATAATGGTGACGTGTGAGTGCTACCCAAGTGGCTGTACGGATCTGAGACCTCACTGGGACCCCGGTGAGAGATTTCGAGTTCGGTCACGGCCGTTCCAGGGAAGCTTCCAAGGGATGGAAGAGTTGGGAAATCTCCAGCTGGTGTCTAGGCTGGTGGGTGGGTGAGGGAAGGAGGCAAGCTCAGCGCTTCCTTGGGAGCAGCTGGGTTACCTTTGGGTGCTCTTAACAACGTACATGTCACGCAACTCTGACCATGAACAGTGACGCAAGTCGGTAGGGTAGAACAGATGTGCTGGGGGCGCTGAGGGGTTATCTGGTCCCGGTTATGTTCCTCAGGACGTAAACCAGGCGCTATAAGCGTCCCTGGAAATTCAGGGCCACACAGGTGTCAGTGTGGTGTTTTTAATGAGTGCTATATGCGTCTGTTGAAGGTTTCGGAACTACGCACTGAGAGGCTGGATGTGAGTCTGGAAACTACGTCTCCTTTTTCACTTTGATAAGGGCTTGCTGCTTGACCTCTGTTTTGACCGGGCTGATACTACTGACTTAGGGAAAGGCTATTTACATGGGGCTACCACTGGCTTCTTTAACAGAGATGTGTGCATACATCCAACTTTGCACACGCACCAAGACACTCAGATGTGCTTACATGCTTCAAAACCACTGCAGCTAACGCCATCTCCTCCGGCCCTATCTTTCGGCTTTTCACAAATGTCTAGACAGTTCCTTCCACATCCGTTTTCTACTTCCTTGCTGCCGTCTGTCCTTCAGTCCTCTCCCATATGGTTTTATGTTCGCTCTATTTTGCCCAGGTTAACAGAACATTGTTTCAACTTCATCCACAATTTCAGGGCCATTTTGCACTTGCCTACACCTTGCAAACTAAGCCACTTTCTTCCTTTGAATTCTTAGACGCACACGCACATACTTTTCTAAAAGCTTTGTGATGAATTATATCTATATCTATATCTATATCTATATGCTGGAGATTTTAGATCTGTCCTGGGTCCTTTTTAAATTTTCATTTGTTTCTGTCCTGTGGGCCTTCCAGGTGGCCTTCAACCTGCCCATTCAAAGTTACCAATGATCTGATGTCTTCCACATTTGTGTCCTGCCGGATCGCAGGCCTCTTTACCTCCCTGCTCTGCGGGCTCTCTGCCTGGGTTTCATGCTGATCAGTACTCCTCCCCACACTGTCTCCCTCACAACTGGAAACACCTGGTGGGTATCATCGTCCAGGGTTTCATGATGAGCTGTGCTCCTCCCCACACTGTCTCCCCCACAACTGGAAACACCTGGCGGTATCATCGCCCAGGCAGCGCTTCAGCCTCACTGGTTAAGTGAGGCATTTCCCTCACACTGTCCCCTGGTCCAGCTCCCCAGCACGAGGATGCTTTGGAGCATCTGTCTGGTTACGTCACCTCTGCTGCTCTGCAACTTCCTGTCCCATCACTACTGGTATCAGCTGCAAGGCAGCATCCTGTGGGGCCTTCCTGCTTCCTTCCTACTTCCTTCCTGCTTTCTTCCTACCCTAAGCTCCACTCTGCTGGGACTTACCCCACTTCTGGGAAGGATCTGCTGGCTTCTGCTGCTTTGAGTATGGAGGCTCATCTACTCCAGGCCCTGACCACCTCCCCGCCGCGTCCTCTGCCCCGGTACCCGGATTTATCTGGATGGGCCTCCACTGCTTTCAACTGAGCACATCATCCTGTTAATCCTATATTCGGGATCCCTGCAGCTCCCTCAACCCCTCCTTATCTAGAATGCTCCTTAGTCATTTCTTTCATCTCTCAGGTGTCAAAGGATGTGTCTTTTCTTCAGAGAGTCATTTTGTTCTTAATTTCCCTGCCTTGCCCTGCCACTTAAGTCAGTTTCCATTTAAATTTCTATTTAATCATTTGAGCTCTTTGTTTTTTCACTCATGGTATTCTAATTTTAAAATAACCTATTTATATGAGCGTTTAGCATCTTTCTTATTCTGCTGTGGATGCAGAAAGGCCTCTGCCTTTTGACAAGATGCATGGGCCACCTCGGGGTGCCCCTGTGAGGGGTCAACATTCCCTAGTGAGAAGGGCTTTGGGGGAAATCTGTTCCTGAAATTTACTAAAGGGTCTAGCTTGTAAAATACTTTACTTTAGAGTCTTTAGAGTCAACCCCATGTCAGGCCTCACAGCCACTCCTGAAAAATCCCCCTTTACTCCTGTGTTCCGCAGTGAATGGGCTTTCTCCAAGGGCTTCCTGGGTTACCCTTGTGAGTATCCACAGGGAGTGAGCCACCCCAAACCGCTCCTGCAGCACACAGGGCCCGACCCATGTCACTCTGGCTCATGTCCTGGCTTGGGCCGTGCCTGTACCCTGCTACTTCATCGGGCTCCGTTCTCTATGGGCCAAGAGTGAGTTGAGCATGGGGTGTGTGGAACTTCTGCAGTGTGGATTGCTCTCTTAGGGCTAGATTCTTGTCTGCTCTGCTTGGCAGGCTGCGTCCCATGCTTTACGTCAGTCCTCCCCTCTGTTCCTCCCACAGGCCCTACAAGAACTTGACACTGTTACTACAGGGAACGATGCACTATTCTTTAAGCCTGCTTGTGTCATCCCTGCCCAGGATGCTCTTCTTCTGATGGGAAAACTCTTACTCCTTTTTCAAAGCAAATTCTCCTGCTTTGGAAAAAGTCTTTCTTTCCGGTATTGTTGTGTCACTATCTTCTGACGGTGAACACCTCATGTTCCCCCTTCCCCCCCTCCCTCAACCCCATACTCAAACTCCTGGCTCATCCTTCATACTGTGGACTCTGGTTTTTACCCAGCTCTGGGCCCCTTTGCATTTTCACTCTGGGTCTGCATCTCTGACCATAAGACATGCTCAAAGATTGCTCTCTGATCTGAACAGAATCCATACATCCTGAGCTTAGGCAGACAGTTCCCACTGAACAAACCCTTTATAAGTGTGGGAGAACTTTATGTAACACTGATGGTTCCTCATCACTGGGAAATGCCTGGCCTAGAGCCTTCCACATGCAGTTCCTATGTAATGACGTACTTTAAGGTAGATGAAGGAAGGACTCTGCCCGCCTTCGCTCTGACTGGCTGGGGCATCTCACAGGATGCTGACGCTATGGACAAAGCCTTCTCAAACATTTGCTTCCTCCATTGCACAGATGCATCATCTCAAGTTTCTGTGAGCCAGAACTGTCCGGGTAATTCTCTTAGTTTTACATGCCACTTTGTATGTAAACAGCCTTGGTTTTTCCATCTGTTTGCCACTAATAGAACTGTGATGCCTTGAAGACCAACAGCCCTGTCTACAGGAACAGTTCCAGTAGCTCAGGAAAAACTCATCACAGAGAGGTCAAAGCTACTTACTACACTGCTGCTGCTGGCACCTTGCATGATTTTGCCACTTTCCTATCATAGCAAGGGAAATGTATAACTTCTTAGTTAAAATAACTCCTATCCAAAAAAAAAAAAAAAAAAAAAAAGAAAAGAAAAAGGAAAAAAGAAAGAAACCCCACTCACTATGAATGTGCCGGGGCATCATCCAGGGTGATAATTATCTCACTATGGTTGTGGAGAAGAATCCCGTGCCCTGTGTGATGTTCTACATTAACATTTTTACAGCCTGGAGGCAGATTTCCTAAGATCCAAATTCACATTGTATCAGTGGGGAGATTTTCGTACGTATCAAAGCTTTCCTCTGAATGGCCGTCCACCGCAGGGCAGTGCTCCAAGATGGCACAAAATGCCTTTGGTCCTCACCTATGAAAGCTGCTTATGTAAAAGAACAGAACGACTTTTTAAAAAATTGTTCACTAAAAATAATGGCTTGACCATCTGCTAAAAATTACCATACAACCTCATCACATGTCAGCAGAGGCTTCTAAACAGCCAGGGTAAACCTGGAATGGCTTTCATCATTATCATTTTTTGAAATAAAGTTGAAAACATGGTTTACAAGAAAGATATCCTGAAACAAACAAACAAACAAACAAAAAAAAAGTCCTATCACCACCGTGGAGAACTTTGCTACGGATTTAATTGAGAGAGACCTTATGCTAATTTTATTTTAATAAAATTATTTTCTCTTCTACCACTTCAGGGGAGTGTGATGAATTTCTTGGAAGTTCCAATACCACTCCACACACAAAATCCACAGGGTGATCCACTGTGATCTTTACAGCATATGGTAAATATGCTATAAACGCTTTTAATTCACAGAGCTAACTGGGCTTGCCCCTTACACAGCTGAGCTGTTCCCAGGGAATCCACAAGAGGGCGGGCACACAGGGCCACAGCTAACAGGGATTATCCTTTGATACATCTCCTGCACAATGTCAGGTTATTGCGGAAGCTACACTATCCACCCTTGCTTGGGAAACACCAAAGGGCACCCTGACAGGATCTTTGAGTGAGTTAGCTGACTAGTCCTAACTGGTGTAGAGTATTCACATGTGGAAAAGGGTCCCTCTGGTGCTCCCAGGGGACTGTGAGGTGGCATTACCCATTCTACAGAACACAGCTTCCATGCTTTTCCCCTAGTGATTTCTTTCTCTCTTAAAATATATAATTGTCATGAGGTCTACGAGGAGACACTTGTGGTAACCATACAGCCCTCAGGGAGGGCTCGCCATCTGGTAATTTTGCTATGTCAGGTGGGTTACAACCACAAATTGGGCTAAGCTAGAAGAGGGGGGAACGCCATTAATTAAGGCAGCAATAGGATAAAAAAAAAGTATTTTAAGATAGACCCAGAACTCAGAAACTTTCTGACGTAGTGCATTTTTTATTAATACAAATATAATTTATAGGTTACTAACTCATTAAAAATACTAGCTCACATAAGTTACTATTTATTTATAGTTTTCATACAAAGGCTGCTGATGGAATAAAGTCTAGCTGCCTCCAATCCTAACCGCTCGAATGATGTGGACTCTAAGATTAACATACCCAATCATAAAGATTAGCAGCAATGTCTCCTCGTTATCATGGGATGAAGAATCTGGCCTTGGGAAACTCAGTAGGTGTCCTCCCCACCACGGTGTAAGTCACCTGTTTCTAACAGAGACTAAAGGGTTGGTCAAGTGAGGATGAGCGTATTTGTGAGCATGTATGAGGGTGTGCATGTGGCTGTGTCGCTGTCACTGGACTGGGTGAGGTATGGCTGCGGCGGGGGGGCCAGTTAGAACAGATAAATGTTACACTGGTTTTTTTCACCTGAATCGATTTTTTCCTGTCACTTAAAAAAAAAAAAAAAAAAAAAAAAAAAAGCAAACCAAAAACCACTTTAATCCTATTTTTTGGAGAAGTCTGTAGACTGCGTATGGGGGCCAGTGTGTGTGTGGGGTGCAAGGTTATGTCAATCAAACCAGGCATTGGAACACCAACTGGGCGCTTTTGTCAGCTGTGCCACCTTGGAAAGTCACTTCTCGTTTCTGTGGGAGCCTCAGTTTTCTCATTTGTAAAACAGTCAACTGGATGAGGAACTCATGAAGGCCTTTCATCTTTGCTCTGTGAGACCTGTGTTAGCAGATGGTCTCCAGTGAGTGCTCGGCTAAGGGTGACACTGCCCTCCTCACTCATTGGCTCAGGGATGGAGGGCAAGCACTCCAAATACTTGTGAACTTTAGTGAAAGTTGAGAAGGAGGATGAAGAGAGAGATAGAACGATATAAAATGTGAGTAGAGAGTTGTTTTAATTTGAATAGCCTTAGACTTTTTAGTGCTCTGAATAGAAGCAGGGGAGAGATGGTTAGTATTTACTGGAATTTATATTTTTAGGTCATTGAGTGTTAAGGACAAATTTCAATTATCTCATTTTTAAAAAAAAAAAAAAAATCTTACTTACATAAACTATTTTACAGGGCTTCCATCAGTAGAAGAAACCCAAAACTTTAACTGCCCTGTTTCTGAAGCTAAATTCCACCAAACACTTGGCTTTAGGATGCTAACTGCCTGTAGCTACCAAAGCGAGGTCCACAGGTCTAAGTCTCCAGGGCTGTGGTGGCCAGGCTGTATTTGCACCATCTAAGTGCAAACTAGCACCACCAAACAGCTTAGAGAAATGAGAAGAAAGCACATGACCGGAAGGACACAGGACACGAGACGTGGACGGTGAGGGCACGTACCTGTGGGAATAAACGCCGTGTGCTGCTGCAACTGCGCACTGGTCAGAGCCTGCTGGTAGTGCAGGACGCTGGGGTTGAAGACCGTGCTGGCACCGTTGCTCTTTTCAAGTGCTTGTCTCTTTGGTAAGGGATGAAGAGCACCAGGAGGGAAGGCCTAGGAGGGAAGAATTTGACAGGATGTGTCCAACGTAAAGCAAACGCGCGCTCCACGTCCACAGAGATCATTAATTGCAACATTCTTTTTTTTTTTTTTTTTGGCTTTTCTTTCTTTCTTTAAAATAAAAATGACAGCCGAGGAGATGCCTCTGCCATGCACCTTAATTTAAACAGCGGCAATGTTGAATGGACGAGGGTTTGTTATTGAGAGCAGAAGAAGCATGGATTTTGTAACCCAAAACCAGTAGCATCTCAACTAAGGAAAAGAAAAACTATCAAGCAACAACAATGGAAAAAAAATGGCTTCAGCTTTTAAAACAAGTTAAACTACTCTACAGGGGACGGGGAGAGAAGAGCATTTGCGTTATTATTAATATCTATTCTTCAACTGAACAGCAAATTCTTGAATTTAAAGGTTAATAAGAATTAAAATGAGTCTTTTTTTTTTTTCCTGAGCCACATAATTTAAGTTTGCTTCACTCTTTTGGAAAAGATATTAAAATTTTGTTAGATTTAATTTATTTCCCAGATCACATATGCAAATGAGATGACTACACACCTTATTGAATTTCCTCCATTTTAAAATTAATAATAATGATTGGCTGCAAACAGTATTTTAACATACAAATCTCAGCTGGTTCTCTGAAAAAGCTACATGCAAAGCGAAAGGTGAAAGGTCAAAGTACCAGGTCTACAGTTGCTTCGAGAGGTCGCTTCAGTGCTTTGGCAGTCGACTGAGTCTTTTAATAACAGGCAGCGAGCACATGATGGCAGTGGGCCAATGGGATTCAAGCGAATTAACATACAGGTAAACAGCAAGCAGAGGTGCATCATGGGAGCGGCATTGCATTGTGGATAGGTGAGAAGGAAAAAAATATTCTGAATGCAATATACAACGTACAAAACACTAGGCATGCACAACAACAAAAATGTTCTCTAAAGAAATGAATATTACACCTTAAATTAGTATCGAAGCAAAAAACGCATCTACTATACCTTAGTTAAAAGCATATAAGAGAGTAAAATACAGACGTTTGAAATTCAGGAAAGTTAATTAAAATGGCAGCTTGCATACACACCGTAAGCACTCTTTTATATTGCTTCAGGGGGGCGGGGGATGCCAAACTTTTCAGGCCCACGGGGCTGGAGAACATCTGATAAGTTAGTTCCCTCACGGAGTAATGGAGAGGCCGGGCACCCCCAAGTGGGGAGTATTCATTTGGATGTTCTAGTGCAGATTAACCCAACAGAATGAAGGTGGCAAACTGAGACAAAACAATTCAGGCAAAAAATATTCAAACGCAAGATTATTTAGGCAAAACTGTTTGGGTTTGGGGCATTATTTTTTGGCTGAATCACATGGGTAATTGTCTCAGTTCTTTTCCCCACTCTGCTGGCACGGGTTTCATCATGTGGATTACTGTGACAACGCGGGCACAATTTGAATTTAAACAGGAATTTTCCAAAGTTTTTGCTTTGACTCTGCTCCATTTCCAGGTACTAACTTATCATCCGTTCTCTTTCTACCACATTTGAAATTATACTTTATTTCAAACAACTTACCGGCTCACATTAAGAAAACGCCCTTTAAAAAGGCATTTTGTGTCCTTGCATATAAATTTCTTTTTAGTGATATTATTTGTACTTTTTTGACCAAGCCAGTTAATAACAAGTGGGACTTTGGCTAGAACAAGCAGCTAAGACAGCAGAGGACTGCTCTCAGGCAGGTGAAACACTGCCTTTAACCCACAGCCATACTTATGGGAAGATAGTTTCATTTAAACAACCAAGGTAGTATGGATATAGACTGACTTAGACCACAGTGGAAAAAAACTCCTCTTTCTGGTTAGTTGTTAAAAGGTGGAAAAATTCTATGATAGAATTCTGTGAAAAATAAAGAGACCCTGGAAGCAGTGTCAATGCGGAGAGGGCCATCCCCCTGTTACGGTTGGCACAATAGGTAAATCCCCAAGGCGTGTCTGGTAGAATTCAGTCTGAGCTCTGGGGGAGAGAACTGCTCTGCTCAAGGTGGGAACAATTAGAGATATTTTCTTTGGCAAAGGCAGGGTTGCTCATCACTCGATGATTCAGGATAAAAAGTTGTGAGAGAGGATAGCTTAGGAGCTACAGAACTGGGCGGATAAGACTAGGAATAGAGTGCAAAGAGCTGTGGGCAGAGAATGGCCAACAGGGAACAGAATGTTCTGGAAGGCAGTTTGGATAAAGGTCATCGAATAATAGGAAATTGATTTTTTTTCCCCAAAATGAAACAATATTGAAAATAAAAACAGCCTGTGGTCGTAGATATTCCTTTTTTGTTTTGCCTTTGAAACAGAGTCTCACTTTGTAGTCCAGACTGGCCTTGAACTCACAGCAATTCCCCTGCATCAGCCTCCAGAATGCCAGGATTACAAGCATGGGCCACAATGCCTAGCAACTCCTGGATATTATTAAATGTAAATTCAGTACCATGAAACTACCATGATTCAATTTTTTGTTCAAATCCTTCATCCCTGTACAGTTTTACATGTTACCTAATACAGGGTATGCATGTATATATGTATGTATGTATGTATGTACACATGTATGCATGCATGCATGAATGTACACCTGTACACATATGCAGCATGGCACATGTGCGGAGGTCAGAGGATGACTTGTGGAGACAGCTGCCCTTCCACTATGGGTCATCAGGGCTGGCAGCCGATGGCTCTTCACTGGGTCTTCTTGTTGCCCCTAAGGGTTTATGGTGGGTTTTGAGCCCCAACTCATCTTGATTCAGTAAAGAAGGCGACATGGCGGTTCTGCCAATCACAAGGGGAATGCTCACCGCTGGAGAGTCCAACATCGCTCCTTCCCTAACTCCCCTGGGAGTTTCCCACTCCCAGCCCTCGGGGTCTAGGAATGAACTTCCCAATGGGTGGGTCTTCCTGGTATGCAGGAACGCAATCTTGATTAAACAGAGCAAACTTTAGCGAGTTCTCCAAACAGAATAAATAATGCTAAGTAATTATTTTATGGCAGTCATATGGAACTTTAATGGTCATTTCTTTTGTTTGTTAAATCCTAGTTTTTAGACTTTAGAATAACGTAGGAGTTGACAATTTCTCCCCTTTTTCACTGCACAGTGTATTTCTTTTCGTTTCTATGATACATTGAGGCCTTGAAGTATGAAAGGTTTCATACATATTAAGGCTTTATGTACATTATAATCTCATGTAGAACATTTTTTAAGTCTGTGTAGATGACTAACGAGACCACCACAGGCTTTCTGGCACACTGGAGCTGCTCCAGGTGACGCTGCCTGTGGCATGTTCGCCTGCTCTGAATGATCGACCTTCAGGCTTAGACCTAACCTCAGGGATGGAGGAACGCAGGCTGTGCCCGAGGAGCCTGCTTGGCACCAGTAAAAAAAAAAAAGGGGGGCAGTTGATCTTAAGTCTACTGTATGCCAGGCACGTGGCCTCCGTCCTTGCTGGCCTTATTGGTATTACTGTCCTCTGTGGCCAGGTCTGGATGGATGGACACACACAACAAAACACGTATGAAGATGAGACAAGGACCCACTGCACTGCAGACCAAGGATGAGAGTAAACAGTTGTCCAGGCCAGTGTTACAGGTGAGGACCAAAGCCAGGAGTCAGGAGACCCGGGCAGAAACAGTTCCATTCGCCTCTTTACCAGGGCCATAGAACGAGGCAGAGGAGAGGCGTGGGACTGAGCTCCTGTGCGTGTTTCTGGGAACAACCGGAACTACTCTGTGGAGAGCAGCTTGCCCTGTTTCCTTCTGCAAACTAGTTCTTCCTTTTGTCACCCCGTGTTGGTTTATGGGAACAAAGACAGATTACACACGGAGATCGATCACTTTGTGCGGAAACTACCAGGGGCCCCTCAACTAGCTTGGCCTCACGTCGGAAAAACTCCGGTGAGCATTGTGCTTTACGATGGCTCAACTGGAGACAAAGATCCTCTTCCTTTCAATAGTCAGAGCTTCAAGTTCTTCCTTAATGTCTGATTATTTAAAAGAAGGGGGGGGGGGGTCCTCCGGGCACTAATAAGGAATTCCAGCGTGGAAGTGTGCTGCCTTCAGCTCAGCAAGTTCTACTGCAGCTATCACTCCCGGTTCTCCCACTAAACAAGGAAAGGGAATACCAGTCTTTTCTGCGGTGTTCCTGGTAATCTCTCTGTAAGGTTCATCAAACTGTGCCTAGGCTGGTTTCAAATGAGCCTCTCACGTCAACTGGAGAGACATGACAGATTCAGTAATCTTCCTGTCACTGTCAGGAAGATGCTGGCATTGTTCTGCAGCTACATCGCTTTGGGCCGCCGCCTCGGAGGCTGCTCTGAGATCTTGTGACTTCTCAGCACTCCAATTTTGGGCATGGCGTAACAACCCAAGGAGCTATGGTAACTGCCTCTCACCGCAACTACTGCAGTCACCTTCGTGCATTCTGATGAGCTCACGTGAGTACGTGGGCGAGGCCTGTGGCAGAGCTCAGCTGTGGCTTCAGACTGCGAGGCTCCCGGACGACCCCTTTGGGTAAATGGAAATTTCTGCCCATAGCCCCACCGCCTTGCCTCACCTGACATTGACACTGGTTAGGTACATGGTCCCTTCAGGACTGAACTTGGTATTGACTGTGTGTGTGTGTGTGTGTGTGTGTGTGTGTGTGTGTGTGTGTGTTGGAACGCCTATTTCTGAGACATAAACAAATAAACCCGGAGCTGGCCAAGTCAGGGAGGAGCACGATGGTCATTGTGACTACCGTGGCTTCCAAGCTTTACAGGTATTTCAGTTAGAGACACAAATGTTTCCACGTTCATCTCCAGAGCGTATTGTGTCTCATGCTAAAAGAGGACACAGTGACCTAGAATCATCAGCTCCTTTCACTTTGGCCACAGAGAAAGCCACACAGATGACAAAATGGCAGCGATTTCCCCCTTAATTAGAACTTGTGTCGAAAAAAAAAATGTTTTCTCTCTCATCTGATGTAAGAATGTGTCCTTACAGATGTCTCAAGCCATTGGCAGGGTCATGGGAAGAAGCTGGCCTCAGAGAGTAGAAACTGTATTAGAAGGGATGCAGGAAAGTCTGGCTCAGCCAATTAATCACTTCAGTCAATTAACCACTGCTCTGCACCTGAGTCCTGATTGGCCCAAGGAGTGTCCTAAGTCCCTAGTGTGGCTTCTAGAGTGAATGACATGGAGAAACATGACCTTACGGGCCAAGAATCAACACCAAGAATCACACACGGCTACATGGATGGAAACAGCCCTCGGCACTAACACACATGTAAAGGATACATTCCTCTAAAAAAATTCACTTTTTATATACTTTTAATTATTGTATTTTTTTTTAACCTTTCCATGCCTCCTCTAGTTCTCAAGTATAATGTGTTTTAGAGGTCTCGCCTTCACTAAAGCCTTAGTTAACGGGAGCGTTTCCCTCTCACGTGGATACGTTTGGCCCCACATGCACAGGAACACAAGGACTCAGTGTACTGTGTGAAGACAGACATAGAAAAGAAAGAATACCAGAAACTAGAGTGTGATAGAGTCTGAGGGAGAGAAAACCCAGCAAGGCACACTTTGGAAGATGCTTGGAGCTCAGACCATCAAGACCTATATAACACAAAAGATTGTGGCGGGAATCTCGGAGCACCTTTCTGTCGACACACCACCTCTTGGGGCTGCTCTGAACCTCCAGAAACCCTCATGTAAATGGGGCTGGGTGGCGAGGAGGAGGCCTTTGGGTGGTGCGCTTCCTCTTCCTTCCTTCTTGGTTGCTCAGCACTGTGAGATGGTAGGTATCTGCTAGGCCAGAATATGCGTTTGAGACCACTTTTGAAACCTTTATTCTTATTTTGTATGTAAGCGCGTCTGACCTGTTTGTGTGCACCACTTGCGGACAGTGCCCACAGAGACCAGGAGAGGGCAAGAATTGGGTGCCATGGAAGCAGCCTGTAGGTGGCTGTGAACCGTGTGGGGGCTTGGGATAGAACCTGGTCCCCTGGAAGAGCATCCAGTGCTCTTAACCACTGAGCCATCTCTCCAGCACACAGGCTGGGCTTTTGGGTTGTCCCTTTCCTCTCTGAGGGCCTGTCCATCCTTTGCCAGGAAGGCCTGGCCTCTGTGCCCTTCCTGCCTCACGAGCCCATGGTGTCTCCATCCTGGGACTGAGAAGCACCACTGCTCACACTCACACACGCCAGCTCTTTGAGGGCAAAGCAACCTGTCTCACTTATTGACGCTATCCAGCAGGTGCTTGGCAGCTGGCACTGTGTCCACTGAACATTAGAGTAGGTTTCTGATGAGCTAGACGTCTCACTTTAGAGTAAACTCATTGGAAACGTGTGCGACCTAGCCCCGTGGTTCTTAGTTGTGGGTGAGCACTGCAGTCGAGCCACCTGGAAACTTCAGAGGGGCTGCCTGCTCCTGGTCCTGGCCCAAACCACACTCCAACAAGCTACTCTGGGGTTAGGCATCAATCAATGTCAGATCCTTTTTTAAACCATTCAGTTGATTTCTAAATACAGCTAAACGCGAGGAGTGGTCTGGACACGTGACTCTCAAACATTAACATGCGTATAAAGAAACTGGGTTTTTAAAAAAAAAATGTTACGTGTATATGTGTGTTTGAGGGTCTGCATTTGCCAGAGTCAGATGCCCTGCAGCTGTGAGCCACCTGAGTGCTGGGGGTCAAACTATAGTCCTCCCAAAGGCTGTGCGTACTCTTAACCATCTAGCTATCTTATATCCTGGGCCCTAACTGGGATTTTATTTTATTTTTCTAAAAGTTAACTTCAGATCCTGAGACTCTGGGTGAGTCTCAGGGTTCTAGAGTCTTTGTAGAGAGGCTCCGGCTCCGAGGTGGTCAAAATGACGCTGCCCCAGGTGGTCAAGGGGAGACTGGAATTCAGAAGCTATATCAGCACTGGTTCCTGAGGGACAGTGAGGTGAAGCAAAGGGCTAGCCTGGATTTTAGGTCTTTTAGTTCCTTTGCTTTAGCATCGGCTAGCTCAGTGCCATACTCATCATCCTTTCTTGAGCTGTCGCTGGGCTTGACATTTCCCTGGGTTGTTGGGAAACAGGAGAAGCTAGTGCCTGACAGCATCAGCGGTTGTTGGCCATCTCTGAGGGCTACAGCTCCCCCTGCCCTCCGCCCTGGACTGACTTCAGTAGCAGGCAGCATCTTTGCTTTCTCTGTTCTGAGTTCTGAGTCTGGTTCCCTGCAATGCCCTAGGCCCAAGGTCCCAGTTAAGGATGGAGGAGGCTCACAGACCGGATCGCCCGGGGACAGAGCTCATAGCTTGGGTTCCCTGCACCTTGGGGATTTAGTTATTGCGAAGAAGGGACGGAAAGGGAAAACACAATAAAACAAAAAGGGGCGGGGTGGGAGGGGCGGGAATGACAACAGAACTTAGGCAGCGGAGCAGCGGGAATGCAGCCTTGTCTCCCAGCTGTCCGGGGCACACCTCCTTCCCACCCACAGGCACCACCCGCGCGCGCGCGCGTGCGGCCAGGGAGGCGCAGTGCGGGGCGGCGCGGGCGGCGCACTTACCATGACTGTGGCCGCGGCCGCGGCTGCCTGGGCGGCCACCGCGGCCTGGTTGGCTTGGTGCTGCGCAGCTTTGATTTTGGCCTGCAAGTGTGCAGGAGGGTGAAAATATTTGCATTTCTCCCTCATGCAACGCCCCTTTATGTAATCCATACAAACGGTTACGGTGTTGTCGTTTGTGTCGATCATGGTGCTGTCTGCCGGGTGTGCAAAGCGGCAGTCTGTCTCTCCCCGGGCACAGTTTCCTCGCTGGAACTCCCTGCATACCTGAGACAACAGCAAAGAGCAGAGTGCTGCAGAAGAAAGCCTGGCGGCCAGTTGCGGGGGGGGAGGTGGGGGAGAGGACCAGGGCCAGGGAGAGGAGGAGGGAGAGGAGGGGGGAGGGGAAGAGGAGGAGGAGGATGGAGAAGAGGAAGGAGGATGAGGAGACGCCATTTCCACTTCCTCTCACGGTGTTTTTGGGTTCACAGAGCATAAAGCTGTTTTGGTCTAGCACCCGAGTTACAGAGATTGTTAACAAACTGACTTGGGTTTTGCTTTGTCCCTTTTTCTAGGGTGAACAGTGAAATGGAGAGATTAATCTGAAATCTTTTCTTTACCTAAAAACAACAAAGGAAAAATAATTGAGCAAAGCCACTGTTGTTCCTGCAAAGCACATCGTATTTATTTTTATTACCTACATATGTCTTTGAATGCCTGTATGGACATGGTTATGTAACGCACGCACATACTTACTAATCACATAACACGTGTGTGTGTGTGTGTGTGTTTGATTTATTTATCTCCCTATCAATCATCTACCATCCATCTATCCATCCATCCATCTATCTATCCATCTATCATCTATCTATAGTCATTCTTGCCTCCTTTTTACAATGCGTATGTGGCCAGTTATGTAATTCACACACATTATCTTTTCTCCTTTCGTTTATTTTTCCTTCTCTTTTCTTTTCTCCTCCCCTCCCCTCCCTTCCCTCCCCTCCC
>OU015748.1:3738815-3749754 GCA_907169655.1 Acomys percivali
AGAGAGAGAGAGAGAGAGAGAGAGAGAGAGAGAGAGAGAGAGAGAGAGAAATACAGCAAGAGGGAAAAAAAGGGTAAAATAAATGGAAGGAATAGAGTAGTTAGAAATGCTGATTTCTATAAATTTCTTAGCTCCTCTGTCTCCTAAAATCTCAAACAACTGAACCTTTCTATCCTCTGAAAATTTCAGTAAGCCAAGACTGTACTAAATGCAGACGGATTTCTGTAGACGTGGAAGAGTATTCTTCATTCTAGATGGTATAAAATATTATTTATGTAATTCATTCCTGCTTATGCATATCAACAGAAAAAAGCCCGGAGAATGATGAAGCTGCTTCTTATGGGCTCTGCCCTCCTCCCCACGGCCAGTAAACGTAAACAGGTTTGTTTCCTGTCACTGTGATGTGACTGAAGGGACAGAGATATGAAGCCCAAGTCTGTAAAAGTCAGTCATTTCTGGGAAAGCATCTCGCTGACCCGTGGCTGAACCTCAAAGTTTTCCACAATTTCTTCCTACGTGGGTACTGGCCAAAGTTCCACCATCAGTACAAACATCTCTAAACTAAATTCTAGTCAGATAGACACCTAGATTCTGTTCTTGTTCATTCATTTTGTTTTTGGATAGATTCTCCTGTCGCCTCGGCTGGCTTCAAATTCACCATGTAGCAGAGGCTGGCCTTGAACCCCAATCCCCAAGCCTCTACCTCCCCGGTGATGGGATCACTACAGTCAGGGTTACCCAGGTTCTGAGCTGCTCTAACTGACCCTCACAGGTACAGCTGGAGCTCACCCAGGTGTACTGGGTGTGGCTGACGTCATTTTCTGGACGCAATGGCCCATCTGTGAAGAGCAGATGCCTTGGCTACCAGTCCTGTTGGTAAGGACCATTTGCTCCAACCACTCTCATTTCACTTGGTTTTCTCTGTCCTACTCTGAGCACCTAAGCTCCCTCAGCCTCAGCAGGTGGAGCCCCAAACTTTTCCATTCTCAGGACAGATCTCCGTAGCCACAGGCTAGCCTAAAGTTTACCAAACAGTAGTGACTAGAGTTTTTATTCTCTTCATCTAGAGAACTACATATTCTAGACAGAAGCTGGGTGGGAAAAAATGCATCTATGAAAATATTTGTAGTTTGACATCCTGAATTCTGAAACATTTGCCAAGGGCTAAGCAGTAAACATTTCTTGCCCTCAAGATGTATTTGGTTACTATGTAAGTGAATGCACACTGGAAAGATATTCCTTAATAGGCCTGTTTTCTAAGCATACGCAGATTACCTAACAGTTGTAGTCAATAATGGAATTAAAGGATGCCTTTCAAAAATCTGTCAGAATCTTAACAAATGCACCCTCTTTTGACTACCACAGGGAGAGTGAGGCGTGGCTAGTAGGAAAATGCTTGGTTGGCTCTGATTAAAGAAAAACTTTACTCAGCAAAGTCCAGGGGGATTTGCTTGATGTAAATGTAAAAGCGTATGTGCATATTTAATCCTTTAAATTTTTACAGAACATTTGGATTTACATTGAAGACAACATATCAACAACACATTAACTCAGCCTAGACTTTCTCCTATTTACTAACGAAACCACTCTGACCTGTGGTGACTCCGGAAGCACCCACACTGGAAACACCCACACCGGAAGCACCCACACCAGAAGCACCCACACCGGATTCACACAGCTGCTGAGAGCTGAAGTCGCTTTCACTCCCACTCTTGTCCCTGAGTGCTCCCAAGTCCCTGGCTGCTGGGCTTCTGACCATTTCCAGAATGTTCTGGAGTCTGGTAAGGGTTACTGCTGCTGTGAACAGCAGGGGAGCACAGCAGGGGACTGCTACAACCAAGAGCCCACTCTGATGGCACACATATTCTGTCCATGGATATTTATTTAGTGTTTTGAGACAGGGCCTTACTACTCTGTTAGGCCACACTGACCAGGAACTTCTCTGTGGCCCAGTCAGCCCTTGAACTTGTGGCAAGGCTTTTCTTGCTAAACCTCCCTGTTGCTGGGGTTACAGACACAGGGCCACCATGTCTAGCTTAGTATTTCCTCCTTACGCACAGACCCCATGCCACCTACTTTTGCTCATTCCAAGGTTATTCTTTGCCTTCGGGCTGGTTTCCTTTACACTCGGCTTTAACTTTACAGCCCAGAACTGTGAACACACATGTTTGCGGCAGCGTGTGCACGAACGTGTGTGCGTGGATTTTCGGCACGCATCCATCCACTCCCACAGACGTAACGCTGCTGCTCCACACACAAACGTAATTAAAGTACCTCCAGTTTATCCGTCCTGAGAAGTTTCTGAGTTGCAGTCGAGCCCGGGACGGTGACCGGCGGGCTTCCGGGAACAATGACGGGCGTGGTGGGTAGAACCTCCGTCGGGACCAAGCCAACTCCAGGGGTGACAGGCGCTAAGTAAGGAGCAAAGCTAATAGCCGCGTTTGTCCCTATGGTGGGACCTACAGGAAAGGTGGGCTGCAGGGGGGAAGAACACAGGAAAACCCTTCTTAGTACAAACCTTACCAGCAAGTAGCATTTGAATGCAAATTCACAAAATCACTAGGACATGGTCATTTGGGAGAAATTTATCCAGTGCCTAGAGTGTCCTTTGTATCAGCTATAAAACTCAACTCTGAATCGAAAAAGTTCATCAAATACCTCCTCTTCTATCTTTCTTCTGCTCCTCAAAAATGAGAACATCCTATGTCCTCTCTTGCATATCAAAGAGCATTAAAGAGACCCAGGGTCTCACTCTCCACTCAACGGTGGAGAATATCCTGTTCGTCGGTTGGGTCTTGCTAGGGGTTCGAAGTTTACTGCCTATATTCTCCTTGGCTGGTGCCTTAGTTTGAGGAGGACCCCAGGACCCAGATCTGCCTGACATAAAGTTCTTCTTGTAGGTTTCCAGGACCCTGTGGGTCCTACTATTTCCCCATTCTTCCATGCTACTCTCGCCTAAAGTCTCAGTAGGATGTCCTCTCCTCTGACCCACTTTCCTGGTAAGTAAAGTTTTTCATGGGACGTATCCCTTGGACTAGTGTTTTGATATAAGTGAGTATATACCATTTGTCTCTTTTTGCTTCTGGGTGAACTCACTCATTATGCTGACTCTCACACGAACTCTGGTGCCCCTTTTCTGACCACGTCCCCTGGATGGGGAGGCCCGGCGGCACTCAGAGGAAGGATAGCAAGTTACCAAGAAGAGACTCGATATTCTAAGAGCATATATAGGGGGAGGAGGTCTCCCTCAATCACAGACGTAGGGGAGGGGAGAAGGGGGGAAGTGGGAGGGAGGGAAGAATGGGAGGAAACGGGAAGGGCTAACAATCGAGATGTAATATGAATAAATTAATAAAATATAAGCATGTTAAAAAAAAAAAAAAAGAAACCCAGGGTCAAGGGACAGGTTAAGCACACTCTCCCTGTGGTAGTGCCCTCATCTCCGCCCAGCCTGTCACTCCAAACCGCTGAGAGCTGTCGCCCAGAGGCAGAGAGGCCTACCGAACACAGACGGCCGCCTCTGCACTTCCCTCTAGTCTCCATAAGGCACATGAATAGAACACCCCTTGATGACAGACAGCCTGATACTCAAGTTAGCCAGATTCACAATTTCAAATGGGGAGCTTCCTAGGGCTTTATTGTCCGGACGCAGGGATGTTTCAGTCTTTCATCATTAGCAGGTACATCCCCAACTCATAGGCAGCTTTCATGTGGACCTAGTACGTGCCGCTCCGCCTTATTGTGTGCCAAGGTCTACCATATTCTTGAAAGGCTAGGTGGGAGATCTTGCCCTTTTCAACTGATCAGCTTCTCACATGATGCTGAAATTTAGTTTTATTTCCTGGTCACACAATCAGAGAAGAGCTGACTAGCACGCCCAGTGCCTTGCCAAGTGTGTCTTTCATCACCCTAGTCTGGGCTAAGAAGAGTTACACCATGGGTTGGTAGGATAATTAATTTTAGTTGTTCCATCTAGTAAGTATCCAAATAGTGCTATCTTTCAGAAAAGATATTATCACACTTAGACAACAAATCTTATTTCATATTTAATATTTAAAAAAAGTTTCTGCATACAGTCCAGGATAGAAGGCTACTAACTATGTAGCTCATGCTTGCCGCACACCTGGCAGTCCTCCTGCCTCAGCCTTTCGCGTGCTGGGATTCTGGTGTGAGTCACTATGCAGGCGCTGCATTTTTGCCTCTGAAGAACCACGGTCAACATGGTCTTCAAAGATTTTTCTAAGAATAAACTATACATGAACTGGACTAATGGCTCTTTATTTGTTTGCTTGGTTTTTCAGTTATGGGTTTTTTTTTTTTGTGTCCTTTTTGAAATGTTGGGCCTTGAACCTAAAGTCTCATATGTGACAGGCAAGTGCTCTTCCATTGAGCTGTCTCCCCAGATTTACAGAAAATTTCCTATTGTCCTACAGACAAATAACCTATTTGTTTTCAAATATTCCCAGTCATATCTAGTGTGGCTTTCTGGCACGGAGCTGTATTGTTGACACGTGTCATAGCATTGCTCTGTTTTTGCTTCATGGGTAATGTTCTTGTTGTCTGTTTAGGCTCTAGACAAGTTGTTTAATACGTGGGGAGAGTAGCAGTCTGTGTTAGTCAGTGTTAGTTTCCTCTAGGACAACAGAGCAATGTCTGCTATGAATGACCACGTTGGGAGATGGCAGATCTTAGTAGAGATTTCTAGAGAGGATGCAGCGTCTTTACAGGAGAGGTCGCAGGCTGCAGGAAGTGATTCCAGTGGTCATGGAGGGACGCAGGGCAGTTCTCCATGAGGAAGCCTTACATCTTTATGGTTCAGAAATAATGTTTGCCTTGGGAGAAACTGCACCATGATCTCGGCACACTGGGCAGGGACAGCAGTTTAGCATGTTTTCTTCCCCCGACTTTCGACAGAATTTTCCATGGATGTGCTGTGTTACCCATTGGAGTCAAAATTATAGACCGCTGTGGCTTTTTAGTAACTGTCACTTTGGTAATTCAGTACCATCGAAGAAAAATAAAGTAATTTAATAGTATAAGGACGACGTTATGCTAGGATTAAAAATATCAACCTTGAAAGGCCACACACATGAGCGAGTCAATGGGCCCGTTGTATCTGAACTGCCTTGGTGTGTGTGTGTGTGTGTGTGTGTGTGTGTGTGTGTGTGTGTGTGTGTGTGTATTTTTAAAATGGTAAATGCTGGTGCAATAAATAAGTCTTGGCAGGAACCTTCAGACTCTCATTGAAAAGACTTACTATGTGAGGAGAGGAGTGTGCGACCAAATTTGGGGACCACTCGCATAAACGAGGAATGAAAATAGGTTTTACACTTGTACCGCATGATTCAATTCAGAGAGGAATTAACAAAGCACGTATTTAGAAGACAGAACTTCCCTGCAAATCTCCGATTTGATTTTTTATGAATATAAAGATTTCTTATTTTTGCATTTATTATTTATGTATTTATTTACACACACGTGTGTCTAAAGGTGCCTTTGAGGCTAGAAAGGGAATCAGATTGCCCTGGCGCTCCAGTTCCCACAGTTGTGAGCTGCCCCACATGGGTACTAGAAAACAAGCTCAGGTCCTTTAGAAAACCAGCCAGCACTCTCCACTGCTGAACCACTCTCTAGCCCCCCGCCTCCCGGCCATTTAATGCATGTAGAATCCCATCCCCCTCTTCCCACAGATGAGCACGGCGATATAACTGCACATCGACCTTGGCATCTACTAGTAAGATCGCCAAGATGTATTTTCCAAAGTCCCTTTTGATACCAACAAATTTATTCTAGTAAAAGGCCAAATTGTGGTTGGCTTGTTTATCCAGCGTTAGGCTCTGAAATACATCCAGCATGTGTTATGGAGAGTGGAGGCAGCATCTCACTAAGACAGTGCCATTTAGCACTAAAAAAAAAAACAAAACAAAACTATAGGTGTTGGATGTACAGAGAAGTACATTCAAATCCAGTCCTTTCCCACCAATTCTTGCTTCCTGAAGAGGAAATTACCTTCTTTGGGTTTAAGTTTTCTCATCTGTAATGGACAGGTCAAATCACACAACAGGTCAGCTAAACAAATGGCGATTTCTCTTCTTTTTCCCGTTGTCTCAACTCAATAAGTAGCTGCTCTCATTGGTAGCAGCATAAATAGTCATATCATTCCAGCGTTGGCCTCAACTTAGGCCTCTCTAGCATGAACATAACCAGCAGACAATGCACGCAACACATGCAGAGCGAGGACCTTAACTGCAGCCAATGCCTTGTCTTCATTTTTTTAAAATGTGTGCTGGGAAAATACTTTCTGTCGTGGGAAACTCGGACATTTCAAGTTCACAGGCCTTACAGAGGCCGATTCAGTCAGACACACGGCAGCTTCCTTTCCGTACACAGTGTTTTTCACTGAAGTTGGTGAGTAAAAGAAACGCACTTCAGGTCATTTGCTAAGATGTGTATTTGCTAGTGGCACTATGACAATATCGGAATACTTTGCATCTGTGGATGGTTCTAGCATAGCCAAAGCATTGTCACACGTGTAGTCTCCTGGACCTAGCCCACAAGAAGCAAGCACAGCAGGGGCAATTACACCTTCGCAGGTGAGAGCTGGTC
The DNA here is from genome assembly GCA_907169655.1 of Acomys percivali. Lineage (NCBI taxonomy): Eukaryota > Metazoa > Chordata > Mammalia > Rodentia > Muridae > Acomys > Acomys percivali. The sequence goes on from OU015748.1 coordinate 3,745,422, forward strand.
AAAGGCAGATCCAGGGTGAGCCAAAGCAAAGGCTCCCAGTGTGGGCTGACAGCCTCTCTGCGGAGTTCCACGGACTGTGTCATTTCTTAGAGCAGAGCATGGATGGGGGAAGGCCTGGAGCCCACACGCCATGTCCACATGTCTGTGGAGCGTTGACAGAGAGCACCGTTTGCCCCTTGCTTGAGTCTTCCACGGATAGGGTGTGTGAGTCTGCCCTGACCAGCTGGACTGGAACCAGGGACGGTGGGTTCTGAGATCCTAGATTAAAGTGGGACTCCTGGGATAGAGCCCATGTCAGCCATGGATCACGCCGTCTCTGCCCAGTTTCCCACAGGCAGCGGAGACACGAGCAGCACAGTCACTCTGGGGGGGGGGGGGGGACTCCCTTCTTAGAAGCACACCAGCTCTAGCCTTGATGACGAGCTCGTAGTTTCTGCATGCGCTGCTGCCAAGAGGTCCAAGACACTATCCGTTTGGTGCCTGTCCACTCTCGGTGCCAATGTGCAGCTGAAGAGGCCGGAGGGCAAGAGCCATGGACAGCTTCTTGAAGAAAATCTCTTCTGAAGGGCTGTTCTTATTTTCTCTTCCCCCCTCCCCCCACCCCACCCCGTTCCCTCCGTACTCCCGCTGTCCACTCCTCTTTCCTAGAATGGTACACCAGTGGCTCTGAGGGAACCAGAGCTGCGTGGCAAGTGGAATTCACAGGACTTTATGGGCCACAGTCAAGTTTAATATTTAAGTCACTGTCCCCAGTGACATGGGGAACATTTGGGGTCCTTAGGTACTTGGGGGGTGAGCAAAAGGGAACAATTTTAAAAAAGAGGGGGGTAGAAAGATGAAGTGGGGCTAAAGGGCGTTGGTGAGGGGACCCCCGCCAAAATGAAAGGCTTGCTTTCTAAGCTAAAAATAAAATCAAGGGAGTTATAACACCCTGTTTATACTTTAAAAGGCCCTGACGATTTACACAGGAGACCCTGGAGGACAGCAAGAGTCGACACTGAGACTTTAGAAGGACAGTGCTTATGGAACACATTGACAGCCAGCTTAACGGTGGCTCGGGTAAGGGAGATGGGAAGTGGAGAGGTGGATGGCATTGAAGGACAGGACCTGAGGTGACCCGTAGGCCGCAGAGCAAGCCTCTGCTGGGCTCCGCTATGGGGCTGCCGCTCGATGACGGCTACATTTACTGAAATGGGGATGCAGTGGAATGAAGGCTTCGGCCTCGAACACATGCTTAAGGCGAGCTCAGACAAGGACGGTTCTACGAGCCTGGGGAGAGGGTGGGGCCTGGCGATGTGAACACACATTTGGGGTCTTAGCCCGCAAAATAAATAAATAAATAAATAAATAAATAAATAAAATAAAATAAAATAAAAATCACAGCTTTTGGAATGAATTAGGTTACCAAAAAGAGGGTAAATAGAAAAGAAATATTTATTCTGGAAATTTCACCATAGAGCTGAGAAGCATGAATTAGGCATAAGGGACAGAGATGACAGAGTGTGCGAGGGAGAGGGCTGTGTACCGGGACGGGATCGCGCACGTTTGCCGAGTGTGGCTAGGAGGTCCGGCATACTTCCACTCGTGAATTTGGTCTGCGAGGGCACAATACCATAAACTGGGTGGTGTTTACACACCTGAAATGTATTTACCACAGGCCCAGAGGCAGGGAAACCCAAGGTAATGGCACCAGCCGATTAAATGTATAGTGAGGGTTCACATGCTGGTTCATATTACATGCTTAATGTGTGTGTGTGTGTGTGTGTGTGTGTGTGTGTGTGTCTGTCTGACTGTCACACCCCATGAGTCCATGTGGATAACTTGTGTGAATCAGGTCTCTCTTTCCACTATGTGGGTGCTGGGAATCAAAGTCAGGTCCACCCTGGTGGCAAGTGCTTTAGCCACTGAGTGTCTGGCTGGCTACTGTTAGGTGGAAGATGGTTGCTTCTGGCAAATCTCTTTTTCTCTGGACGCCAATCCCGCCCCTTAGGGCTCCTACTTCCTCTTTGGTGGTCGGCCCTCAATATCAATTTTACTAAGAGATATTGAGCACTGGTGAAACACACCCGCGTGTCTGTAGGACATTTCCACACAGGGTTGTTATATGGGACGGTGACAGGCCAAGGGTGGGGGCATCTTCAGTGTTGGCAGACGCTTCCCAGCAGGTGGTCCAGATTTTTAAAAAAAGGAGGGGGGAGGTGGAGGGGCTGGAGAGATGGCTCAGAGGTTAGGGCACTGACTTCTCCTCTGGAGGGCCAGAGTTCAATTCCCAGCAACTACATGGTGGCACACAACCATCTACAATGTGATCTGGTGCCCTCTTCTGGCCTACAGATGTATGTGCAGCCAGAGCACTGTATACATAATAATAAATAAATATATCTTAAAAAAAAAAAAAAGAAGTTTGAAGCAAAAGCTGAGCATGTGTGCCGCTGCGGCCCCTCCTTTCTGGGGACGTGCACTGCCTGCCACGGCAGCCCCAGTTCTCCATGTGCACCAGCCTCCAGCATCTTCCACCTTTCAACACGAAGTTAATAGCCACAGCTCTCAAGGGGTCTCCTAGGCTTTCAGTGCAGAGAGGACCTGCACCTGACTAGGACACACCCTCATTTCTAAAACTCTGAAGACGTTTGTTGGTCGAGCAGTTGAGGGGAGACTCGGGACACTCTCTACCCTGAAGCCTGTGATAGTCAAAAGGCAGCACTGCAGTATTTATCGGGCCATCCCCTTTTCCTAGCAGAGCGGTGACGACTAACGCCAACTCCTAATTCACATTTGAGGCAAATACATAAGTGTTACTATGAAAAACAGTTCAACTAATACTTAATGACATGAGTAGGGTTTTTTTTTTTTCCATATTAAAATGAACATGACCAAGTACTAGGGTCAATTCTTATTAATTCTAAATCAACAGGAAGTATATATTTTGGATGACTGAAATGCGTAACACACTGTTGTTACATCGACCTGGCTCATATTACATTTATTGCCATAGACGTTATTCAATATGGATAAGTATATTATTTTTAAAACTTAAGTAACTTAATGAAATAATTTATATGTGCACATCAAAAAACGAACCATAAATTATGCACGTGTGCAGTTTTAAATAGAGCCACTGACATGGCTGGTGCTTAGGATAAAGTGTATTGCGCTGTCCTGCGCTTCTGGGAAAGCTCTTTCCAGCCTTGCGTGATGACGTGTTTGATACTTCCTTCCTGCAAGCAACCTTCTCTCCCTGTCAGTGCGTCTCTATCCCAAAAGGCTAGATCTGTCTCACCTTGGAATCGTCTGCATTTTTTTCTTCACTCTGGGTAAAGCTGGACCTTGGAGTCAGTTTCTGCCTGGAGGCTAGCGGAACTGCTAAAAACGGCTGGAGTGTTTCCACTCTTCCTGCCCACCCTGCCTCCCCAACCCCTCTCACAGGAACACAATAGAGAAGACGGTTCTCCCTGGCCGCCACCCTTTCAATTTAGCTGCGCTCAGTCACACAGACTTTTAGTACAATAATGCTGATTTTTTATATAATAGTCTTTTGTGAAAATTCACTCACGTTGGCTTTTTTAAAAATTAGCTTGTTTTTGACAAATAATTCACATTGTAAGTGAGACCCGCTGAAGTCAAATGCACTCCTTTCTCCCTTAGGCCCTTGGCTCTGAAGCAATTTCTAGACCTCTAAGGAGGCAGTCTCAAACACTGACACCGGGGAGGAAAGATTGCAGAATCCATATTCATACGCTCAACTCCCTGGGGCATCGAATCCGTGGCTCTCCTCGCAGCAGCTGCCACACCCTTTGCAGGCTTGGGAGAGACAGGAGATGGAGCGACCGAGCCATTTCCTGGTGCTCTGCTGCTTGTGACATCATCCCGACACGGCTGCTGTCTGCTCCCAGCTGCAGCACACTGTACAGAGCCAGCCTGGCTAATGACCTAGTTCGAGTTCAACTCATTAGCTGCATGATAGCGGGGGCCATTCGTCTCCTCATCCCGAAGACGATGCCGCTAGCTAAGCTGCCCGGAGCATCTGTGGCACTGCCAACCTTGTTTTAGACACCACAGCCCAAACTCTAAGAAAAACGAGGGCAATTCCCACATGAAGATGGTTTAAACACAGAGTTCACCAACAAGGAGGAGCTAGTGTAGTGTACACTTCCCCGGTATTGATTAGAGGCTGCCCTTGTCTCATTTCCTTTTTTTTTTTTCTTTTTTCTTTCTTTTTTTTTTTTTACTTCTTTTTAAAAATTTTATTTTATTAATTTATTCATATTACATCTCCATTGTTATCCCATCCCTCCTATCCTCCCATTCCTCCCTCCCTCCCATTTTCCCCTTA
>OU015748.1:3749764-3764710 GCA_907169655.1 Acomys percivali
TTGTGTATATGTGTGTTCATATGTATATGTATGTGTGTGGATGTGTGCACTTGGGTGTGCATGTCTGTGTGCATGTATGTGTGTTATAGGAAATGAATCAAATATTGCAGGATTATCTAAGTCCTTGCCTTTCCCTCCCTGCTCCCTGTCTTCCCCTCCCTTCCTCCCTTCCTTCTTTCTTTATGTTAAACCTAGATAACTCATTTCAAAGAGATGACAGCTGAGAGCAAGGAGAGGGGCATGCTTATCTCGACCCGTGAGTCTTTGAACTTACTGCACACTGCTTTGCACATGCTAGAGTGATGTGAACATGTGAGTAGTTGGCTGCCACATGTGTGCCATGAAGATGTGTGTAAGAGTGTTAAGTGTGGGGCTGGAGAGATGGCTCAGAGGTTAAGAGCACTGTCTGTTCTTCCAGAGGTCCCGAGTTCAATTCCCAGCAACCACAGAGTGGCTTACAACCATCTATAATGAGACATGACGCCCTCTTCTGGCCTGCAGGTGTACATGCAGGCAGAGCACTGTATACATAATAATAAATAAATAAATCTTAAAAAAAAAAAAAAGAGTGTTAAGTGTGTATCCCAGACAGGCCGAAGATATCAGTTTGTACTGTTGATGGTGAGGCAACAGGGACAGGGCTCCTGGGACTGCTTATGCTACCACCCAGGTGATTCCCTGGGGTGAGCTGGGATGAGTGTCTGCAACTCCGATTTGTAAACAAAGATGCCCTCCTGTGCCTCACCCTTCCCCATGGCAGGAGACTCATGGTTATGCTATCATTGGGACACGGAAGCTGGTAACAAATGAGAAAACCACGAGGTGACGGGTGGGTATCCAAACAGCCCTGGAAAGCGATTGCATATGGAATTGCAAAATTAAACTTGTGTGTGTGTGTGTGTGTGTGTGTGTGTGTGTGTGTGTGTGTGTGAGTTACGCAATTTCCAGAGAAAGAAGAGCAAACTGTGTTAGTCAGTTGGGGTATCACCATTCCCTGCAGAATTAGTCTACTTGCAACCAGGCAAAGAGAGTATGGGTTTATTTATCACATTAAAAAATAAAAAATTAAAGCAACTTTGGTGGAGCTGGAGGAATGAATTCCTCTATAGCCATTCTGATATATAACATCTGGAGTCCTCTCTCTGTTCTCTAATTCCAGCTGCACTTTTGGCATCTCTAGCCTCCCCTCTGGTGAGGGTTTCCCCTTGAAGCCACGGTGATGGGCAGAGCTGAGCCCCAGGCTCTGTCCTGGTGGTCCATGCCATCAACCCATGCCACCCTGAAGCTCAACAGCATGACAAATTGCCCCACTGTCTTGGGTATCTCATGAATCCTTAGCAAAAGCCACACCAGCTTCTTAGCCCCAAGCTCTTGCAGATTTCCTATTCAGCTTCCTGTACGCAAACAGACATCGTAAGGCAGTGCCAACAGTAAGGACGTCGGGGAATCGCACTGCCACAGAACTCCAGGCTCTACTCAATGCTCTGTGACTTCCCAGGGCCCCATCGTGCCTAAGAACTTATTTCAGCCATCTCTTACTTTACATCTCTTTTCTTTTCTCTCTTGACAACCCCCTAGCCTCCTGGTTTGTTAAAGTTTAATCTCCGGGAGAGCGGGCGTTCAGATGGTCCAGCAAGCAGCCAGTCAGACAGCCAGCACCTTCACATCCGATGTCATCTGCCAGGGGAGGCAGTGACGGGATCCGAAACACAGACAGCTTGGGTGCAGAGGGATTAAAATGAAGGGCATTTCTGGTATAGAAACTAAAGGCACCTCTGCCGCTCTCAGTTCCAGCTCCTCAGCCATATACGCTGCACTTGGCATGTGACACCCAAGGAACTGTTCGCGTGGGTCTGTGTGCACATGCGCAGGGGCTTGGAGAAGCAGGATTCTAAGGGGGCGGGGCGGGGCGGGGGATGAAGTCAGCAAGTCCACATGCATCAGGATGGGAGATTGTCGGTGTATAATTATCAATTGGATCACTAATCTTCTCATCTGATGTTTTGTTGTGACTCATACAGGTTTCAACTGGCTGGAAATACAGGTTTCTGCTAACGCTGCTGCCCTCTGCCCTTTCTTACAACCAGAACCTTGGGGGAACTCTATTAATCATTTTTTTTTTCTGGTGACGGAACATGGTTTGTAATAGAACCTTCCTTTTCATGAGAATTACTCCAGTTTCCTACTGTCCTCACTTACACACCCAGAGTATTATTGATCATCAATGCGCCAGGCAATTTATAAGTGGTTATCTCAGTTTCTCCGGACAGCAGCAGCGACGGTTCCCCACTTCACGGAATAGCAGGCAGGACCCGAAGAATAAAAGAACACTTCCAGGTCATCTCTCTGCTAAGGAGTGGGGCTGTACTGCAAATCCACGGCTTGCTCCACTCAGTCCTACCACTTCAGTGAGATAAAAACGTAACGCTGTCCTTCACATAGCAACATGAAGCAGAGCAAAAGTTAAATATAGCGCTTTACACGTGTGTGACGCTCTGGGGCCGAGAGACAGGTACTATGCTTGGAGTGTGCGAAAAAGTAGTGAACATCCATGTTTTAGGCTCAGAGCTTAGTTCTGCCTTTTTCTACATGTATGAGGTGGAGCGACTGGTTATTTTTTTCATTTATACTCTGAAAGTAATGCCTGTGCCCTCCTCTTAGCACTGTTATTCAGCCAAGTAAATTAAGACACGGATAAAGTTCCCAGAGCTGTCTGGTGTTCAGGAAGTTCTGAGAATTAAAATAAGTATAAAAGAAAAGCAATTGTAATATGGTATTGTTTAGAGTTAAGTGTAAGACCACAGATTCACTACTCTCTGACTAGCTCTTTGCTTCTCCCGTGGATAAGCTTTCAGATAGACTAATTGATGTTATTACTCAAATGTCGTGTTTGGATATCTTTTCAGTTCTATGGAGTTTTTTTTTTTTTTTTTTTTTTTTTTTTTAAACAACTGTCCCTATATAAACAAACAGCCTGAACCCTAGCTCAGGCTGGCATTGGGTGTTTTAAGGAATGTTGTCTGTGGCTATCTGAGGCATTCTAACACAAGCACTGCAAGACTCTAGGCGACAGATTTTAATAAGGGACCCTATAGAATTCCCAAACCTTAACGGAAAAGCTGCTGTCAAAATATAATGAGCTATCTGACACAGTAAACAATGTGTAGAAAAACTCTTGTGAAGGCCCAAGATTTCTCGGGACATGCATCTTTGCACACAAAGCTGCCGATCCTCAAAGAAGGTTGTCCTAAGTGACTGAGAGGGGCACTGTGGAGACAGCAAAGCATCTCCACAGACCACCGTGAAAAGAAAATACCGAGGTGTCAAAGACAGCGTCTCCTGAGGTTAGCCCAAGAGATAAAAACAAAAATGTAGAAAATTTCCCTGTGGCTGCTAGGCCTTGTTTCTCATTTTCCCTGTGTTCTGTGCTTCCTGGTGACATTTCTCGGGGCCTGCAGGAAGCAAGGCGCAGCCCTGGGACAGCTGAGCGGGACGCAGCTAGAGGCCCACGCTGAGGACTCACGGCTCACATAAGCTTTGTTCACCTCCTATGAGGGGGCCTGCTAGGGGCAGGGACGGTTGACGGCTGTCAGGGTCAGGCCAAGTCACGGATCCACTCCACAGACGTTTCCTACTAAATATTATGCTCAGTGCTTGTCAGACGTGAGCACAAACAAGACACACTGTCTTCCTTCACGACACCCGTGGGCTGGTGGTAAAGGTGATGCTGACCAACGTCTGTGCAATCAAGTTATGAGATGTACCCTAGAGATGCTGAGATGCTGAGCAATGGTTGTAGGAGAGGACCAGAAATGACAAGTGTTATCCAAACTGAGAGCTGCAAGATGCACAAGAATCCAGCAAGGGAAGGGTGGTGGCCGATGCCTGTGTGTTTAATGTGTCATACATGTATGTTGAATGGCCGGTGCACGTGATATGTGATTATACACGTTGTGCTTGGCATGCTCATGTGTACCGAGCATGTTTGTGGCCTGTTGCTGCTTGTAGTGGGGGAGGAACAAAATTTAAGAACACCAGAGGAAGAGAATATGCCATGGGAAGGGATGTCCCATCTGGGGACATACATGTGGTTTCCCAGGCTGGAGCGCCCAGTGAGCATGAGGAGGAATTGGGGGGTGAGAAAAGATGAAGGAGGAAGAAGTGGGTAGAAAGCAAATCACAAGAGCAATGCGACTACAGTCAAGGGACTTGGTCCTCGATGCCTTTAAAAGGTTTAGGCAGGAGATCAACATGTCTGAGTTGCACATTACATATGGTACATTTAAGTGTGGACCCTGATTATTCAGTTTTTACATTCTTAATTCTATTGTTGCTGGTATGACTTGTTCGAAAGGCCTAGCCAAATTCTGATTGGATTTGTGTGGTTTGCTTTACTTCCTCAAGCAAGATCTGTCCCAGGAAGATTTAGATTAGGGACGGTGGTTAGAAAGAAGTTTGAATTTCAAGCAGAATTGAATTTATTAAAATAAGCAACCACGGTAGGTTCCAATACAGAGCCCCCCATGTCGGTCTGCAACAGGATGAAGGAAGATCCTAACTGAGTATGTAATGTGTCTTTGGCAGAAGAACAGACGTGAGCTATCAGCATTGCATGGTGTCTGTAAGTTATATGGCTGGGGATGGAAAGAATTGTAGCCTAGGCAAAGAAAAGACTACAGAATCAGTTGGAGTAAGTAAGAAAGAGTGTAATAGAGAAATAGGATTTTAAAAACTGTCTTTTTTCTTTTTTAACAAGTAACTTTCAGAATATGGAAGCAGGATATTAGCTAGGGAGCAGAGGACCTGCCCTCAACAGCGGGGGCTTCTGCCTGCGGGAGCTGACAGACAGGATCCCACTTCTCTCCCTGAGTTAGTGGATTTACAACTTGAACACAGACCCCTAAGAGAACCAACAAGTTGATGACTTACAATAACTGTAATTGTGTGTTTGCCTCAGCCTCAGTGGGTCCTGGATTCTGAAAAGGTCCTTTAGGGAGCTGCTGAGGACCAGCTCCCAAATTACTCTTTTGATCTCTGCCCCTCCCAACCTTGCTTGGCCACGGAACTCTCAACAGGTACGTGTCCACGCGGTCAGGCCACAAGAAGCAGAACCATGCACAGGCAGGCAATGCAGACTGCAACCACCAGGGCAGGTGACATGTGTCTTCAAAGTGGCAGTCTCCCCGGTGGGGGACACTTGCCTCCTAGAGGCCACTGCCGCCACAAAGAGTGGTTCCTGGGCCCCACTGACCCTAGTAGAATGGTCACCTCAGGGCCTCTCAGATTCCTGACATTCCACAGACTCCACTTCCTGAAACCTGCACTCAGGAAGTCCGCCCTAGCCCTTGGCTACATTCCCTCTGTGGCCTGGAGAAGCAGTTTAAACTAAGGATTAAGAAACAGACCAGGAACCAGACTACCAGGTTTCACAAACCCTCTCTACTCTTGTTGCTGGGGGGGAACGTAGGAAGTGTGACCTATGGCTGCCATTTGTCCCATCTGCAAACAGAGACACTACCTGTCACTAAACTTCATAGCTTCTCAATAAAAACCCAGCGTCGGGGGGGGGGGGGGGGGGCTCCTATGAAACGTTGGCACAGTGCCTGGCACACAGCAAGCCCTACCTAGGCTTTACTCTCACAATTACCATCTTCACCACTATTAACCCCTTCTTTACTCAACGGGTAATGATACTATTTTCTCTGCAGCTGTGTTTCTGTCTGGGCTGTGCACCAAGCTCTTTTTTAACCCCTTTGTTACTCCCGTTCTCACACTCGGTGCCAACTTTGGATATTTATCTTTTCAAAGAGCCTTAGGCCTGTCTCTCTTTAATATGTGTCTCCTCTGCCGACACTTGCCAGGGCTGGCCCACACAGCATGACTCACCCAGAGTTAAAGCGGTCAGTGTTGTAGTCGGAAAGCCCTGGGTGTAACCCCCTCCCCAGATGGCTGTGGGAACTTTTACTAGTGCCTTATAAAAGCCTGCGTCTTGGTATTCTTGTCTATGAAATGAGGGCGATTCTATTCTCCTATGTTAATGCCTTTTAACAGTTGCTAGGGCCTGACGAACAGCAAAAGCTGACCCAAAAATATACATATAAGGCCAAGTATGGTTTCTCTAATTCTCTGTTCTTGAATCCTCCCCACCTGGTAAGGACAAGAAGCCACATAAACCAAGGTAGCTTTGGGGGGCGGCTGCTGGCCGAGGTCCTTAAAGGTTCTGAGAATTATGAAAAGTTGATACAGTCAGTTGTGAGGGATATTGGCAGCGAAGGATTGAGTCCAAATTAATTAGGACTAGGAGGATTTATTAGGTGCCAACTGTATACATGGGTTGGAAATGAAAACCCTCATCTGACAGACCACCGTCTCCATCCTTGTGCCGGAAGTAGCTCAGCAGATATTTTCAAAGCGGCTCAGCTGTCTGGGTGGGCCAGATATCCGCAGCCTCAATTTCCGTGTAGTTTCAAAACCTGTGACGTCGGGGTAGTGTGGGGTGGGATGCTTCCCGCGAGTACACGTTTACAGCTTCGTTGTTCTTAGGGGTCGGAGTCAGGAGTCAGATAAGCCAGGCTGAGCTGAGCGTTCTGCTGGAACTCCTGCAAGTGGAAGTGTGGGGACAGGACGGCTACTTGCATCAGCCGTCACTGAAAACAGTAACTACGGGCCTGAGACAGCTCTGCTCAGGGCAAGTGACCCATTAGGCTTTGAGCTTTCTTTTGAATTTAAATAAACTAATCGAGCCACATGAGTTCTTACATTATTAGCGCCAACCACACGATACAGCAGATAAAACATAAGAACACAGGGTGTTGGGATGAGGAAGGAGGAGGCTGGAGGCTTGGGAGCGAAGTGACAACCAGAACAGCTGCTCATGTTGCTGGCATTGCGCACAGATCTAAAATGGGCCTTTTCTGCTTATTACTTGGTTCAACTTATAATGCAGTTCATCTTTTGTAGACTTTATATGCAACGATTTCCTGGTAAATAACAAAACCGTTACATTTATTAAAGATATTAAACTGGGATCTTCGCAGCTGCCTCTCTTCTGGGACATTGTGCCTTCCCCACCGTGTCACTTCTCTGGTGTGGAAGCAACACACAGGAAGCTCTGAGGAAGATTTGCAGAGGAGGCTGATGTGTAAAGGGACAAGCCACAAATGCTAGGAGGTAGCCTTTAGTGACTCCAGCTGCGCCCCGACCATTGACAGCACAGTTGGAGTTCAGCAGAGCAGCAGGCTGCGGACACAGGGGGCTGTGCATCTTGCTGTCTTTTCCTCCCAGAAAGCCTACAGGTGTCATTCGGCCGCCCAGGGTGCTCGCTCTACCCCACAGGGCTGGAGCCCTACTCCGGAAGGAGCTGAATGTCATTGCTGCTGCTCTCTACATCCACATCATGGGCAGATGTCCTGACTAGAGGGTGGGCAATGGAGGCTCTCTGTCACAGGTGTGGTCTGCAGGCTGACCGCCAAGGAACTGCCCGCTCTGGTGGAAGCTAGTGGTATTGGTGCGTTCCTTTAATTTTGTGACAAATTTAAATAAATAAAAGCTTAAAATAATAAACAGAGAACAAAGGTAAAAGAGTCAACCGCTCGCATTCAGCATCAAAGCCTATGTAAGCATCGTTTCTGGAAATGAGTTTTGGTTGCTTGGCAGCACTGGTTTCCCACACTACTGTGCCACGTGGTGGAGAGTGTTCACTGTTGTCTTGATGTTGAGCTTTCTCCTCCTGCTCCTCCTCCTCCTCCTCCTTTTATATGCTAGAACTGAAAACCTGGCAGTAAGAAGAAATCAGTGAAACCAAAAATAACCCCCAAGGTCTCCAGAGATTCAGGGAGACAAATTTCTGGGCAGCAAATGCCTCCTTTGAAAAATTTCTGCTTCTATTCTCCCATCCCCTGCCCTCACCCAATTAAAATGTGTCTTCTGAGTCACAAGGGGATGTTTGTTAGTGTGGACCATGATACACACCAATCTAGCAAGAAACCTGCAAATGTGTGCAGTGCGGAGGGCGAAGAACTGACACCATGAAATAGTCACAGCCTGGCTCTAGGGTTCTTCCTGTGGGGAAGGGGAGGCACTTTTGTTACCTCATCCGTAGAGCCCACATGTGCAGGTACTCACACTCACTGTCACATGGTGGCATGCACTGTATGTTATAAATGGCCTTCCTTCCTCTTTTCCACAAGTATGTGCCAAGCCTATCGTGCGCCGCCACACTCTATGGTAGGAAATGATAATTAAGATTCAGAGTGGTACAAAGCACACACTTGTAATCCCAGTGCTGGGGGCATGGAGAAAGATGGGGACACCCTTGAGACCCCATGGCTAGCCGACCTAGGCTGCTTACCTGTTCCTGACCAATAAGATAGGCTGTATCGAAGTTGATGCTGTCCTCTGGACTCTACATGTTCACGTACTCATGAACACACAGGAACATTCATTGACACACGAACACACACACACACACACACACACACACACACACACACATGCGCGCGTGCGCAAAAAGTTCAGAGAGGTGAATGCCATTGTGGGTTCTAGGTGTCATGCGAACACGCTGCCAGGAGCTTGCCTGCCAGCCTTAGCAAAAAGGGATGGGCACTGATGTTACAGTCTAAATCAGATTGTCTAGTTGAGAGCACAGGGTCCTGACAGAGAGTAGGGCACAGCTATTCGGAGAATAAACGCTTGGCTAACGCTGGCAGCCACGTCTATCACCAGTTATTACCCACCCCAGAGGCTGCTCGGTCTCCAAGGATGTGCTGTCTATACAGAGGCACATGATCTTACCCACACTACCTGCTAACGGAACCACTGTCTGGAGTCTCCTGGCCACTCCGGTTCCTGGAGCTCAGACCCAGATAGACAGCCGGCCTTTAAGGCCGACGATTAGCGAGTATGCAGTGGTGTGTCTGTGCCATCTTTCAAAACACAGGGAATACTGTTCTAGACAGAAAATAGCCACTTTCCCAAGCCTGTTGTCAAATAACTTTGCCATTTTTTTCTGACCACTCCTCTGCCACCCCCCAAAATTTGAAACCAGACAGTGCAGGATCTCAGCCATCAAATAGTTAAACTCAACCTAGCAGGAAGCCTGAAGCCCAGTAGGCAGGCACTTAAGGTGAACAGGTCTGAATCCTGAACCTGGTGATGAACACATTTGTGACAAAGTGACTGGGCATGGCTGCTCCTTGTACTAGAGGTGGGTACACTTTCATGAAGAGGGGGGAGGGGGCTGGGTGTCATATGGATGGTGCTCCGGGAAATGGGGGGCTGAAGAGGGAGAGTAGGGAGATGTGGGGAGAAGGAAGAAATATGGGAAAATAAGAAAGCAGAGGGGAATTTCCAACAGTGCACTCTTTCTGAGTCACAGAAGCAACGGACATTCTTCTCAGGTGGCCTCTGCACTATTCCGTGGCCAGGGACCAACTGAAGTGGTCGGAGCCTGCACTTTGTTCAGAAAAGCCAGGCTGGGTAGGTGCAGGACAGGGCTTGCACCATAGCACATGGTGGAGTACTGGCTGGAGAAGAAGCGCAGCAGTTTTGGGGAGGGGTGGGGGTGGGGGTGAGGGTGGGGGCTAGCAGTGTGTCCATCCTTTTATCTCCCCACCCAGATGGTTTCAGAGCATCTGTTTTATGCCAGAAGCAGGAGTGGAACTGCACACGGGACATGATGCTGTGGCCTTGTCCTTGACAAAAATAGCAGAGTTATGTAATACTGCACCTATCATGTAGCAGGCAGTTTCCAGGCAGTTTCTCCAAGAGTGCTCCTATTTAATCTTTACTACAAGCTCTTAAAAGAGGTACTGTTAACAGCCCTGTTTTATGGGAAGGGACAGGGGCACTGGGGTTGGGGGGGTGGGGTGGGGTGGGCGTTGGGGTAACAGCTTCCCAAGGCCACGCACACAGCTCATAAGCGGCAGACCTGGGCTGCCATCCAGGCAGACTGGCCTCCGACCCGTGCTGTCTGCCCTCTGCAGGAGAGCCATTTTTAAGAGACTCACACCGGAGCACTCACATCACACTGTACAAAGCAGTCTTCACAGAGGGCACCTCACTGCTGCTGCACAACACTCCTGTAATCTGTTACCCCAAATTCAGGGCAAGGAAGGAAGAGACGCAGAGAGAGACTTACAGGCACTTGCCAAGGTCGTGTCAAAGTTAAACAAGGGTGCGTTTTGGTTCTGCATTGCTAAAACACAAACCCTCTCCGCCGCCTCTTTGGGACAGTGGGAGAAACTCCCAAGTGACAGATTTTTGGCTCAACATTTGAAAGATTAATTTAAGAAGACAAAGATTATGGTCTGGCATGATTTAAACTTTTGGGTGGGCATACTATTGGGCGGTCAGCGTTCTGCATGGAACTGTGTTTCCAAGGAAAAGATATACTAAAGCCCTAATGCCTAGGACCTCTGAAAGTGAGTGTGACCTGGACCAGAGCCTTCTCAGATGTGACTAAGGTGAGCCTGAGCCAGAGTGACTGGGGATCTAGTTCTTTTATTTTCTTTTTAATTTACCTTTTTTTAAAAAGTAGTAAGAATTATCTTTGCATATACTGGGTAAGTCAAGTGTCCTGCCATCAAGCTGCGCCCTCCTGGACCTCACTTCACTTTTATAAAACAAACAAGGTATGAGGAAGAACTCACTAAGTTGTCTGTATGCCCGGGCAGGCATTGAATTTGTGATCCTCCTGCCTCAGCTTCCAGAGTGGCTGACAGTACAGACCCATGCCGTCAGCGCCAGCTTCTTGTCAAATAAGGGAAATGTGTACAGGGAGAGTGTGATGAGGCACAAAAAGAAGATGGCAACTCTAAGCCAAGGGACAGCCAAGGTCACCAGGTCGATGAGAGAGGCAGGACAGTGATTCTTCCTGTACGCTCTGCTGACCCTGACTGTGGCCATCCAGAACAGCGACAGCCTAGACTCCCACTGCTCTCAGCCACCCTGTGCCCAGGAACTGTTACAGCAGTGTGAGAAGCTAACAGCCTTTAATGTGCATTTTTCCTGGGAATGGGGACTACAGCACCATACTGCAGTGTTTGCCTCTGTAGATGAACTAATTTCTTTAATTATCTTGGGAGACAAGATCACCTTGCTTGTTTATAAATGAAAGGCCACTGTTTGTAAATCTTTATCAAGTACAGTGATTTTCTACCAATGAAACCAGTCAGTCTAAATGCTACCCAATTTTTCATATGGAAAAATCTAATAGGAGAGATTTATTTTAGTAACAGACAAAAATGTTTCACTGAGGATCTCATTAGTAATTCAGGAAGGCCTACTGAGCCTCTGAAGATCTGTTCTCCAAGAGAAATGTTGGGATAATTTTTAAATTCTGATTACAGAGAGTGACTTGATAAAAATGGTCCTCGATATTAAAATCCCCTGGGGGGAGGGGGACTCTGCAGCGAGAAGGGAGGGAAGGAAAAGAGACTTTGTTTGGGTAGCAAGCATTCTGCAGTCGCTTTGCGCAGGGTGCCACAGTCTCACGCATGAGGCGAGGCCACCTACCTGGGCAGTTTGAAGCACAGAGCGGAAGTTGGTACGAAGAGAAAGAAGGGAAGACTTTCTGCTGTTTAATGTACAGTCACTAACTCATTAATGTCTCCTTGTCCTGACTGACCTAAGGTAGGTCCAAGTTCCCAGGGCAGCATGAGCCGGAAGTGACCCTGAATCTCCGCCTTGGCTGCTGCCGCATTGGTATCCCAGTTTTGAGAAGCACGGGGCTATTTTCTTCTCAGCCTCAACGTTTTGCCTCGCATCAGGCACTGGATAGCGAACATCTCATGCCGAACACTCCACAAGGCTGCTTTTGTCCTTGCTGTCAGGTGTGGGGGGCTTGCACACCACAGATAGCCCTGATCATACGCAGGTTTTTTCTTTCTCAAGACCCATCTAGACAGCTCTTGCTGTGGCCCGTCTGGACACAGGTAACCGGGTTCCCCAGCAGCAGCTGAACGGAACTAAGTCCGGATGGAAGTCATACTCCGAGCAACACATCACTTCCTCTCATCAATTTCAGGAATCAATTTTCCTAGCAAACTCTAACTGTGACCCATCCACCATTACCAGTTGGATATTTGATTGAGAACAGTCCAGAAATTGACTGTCAAACTGATTTATTTGTAAACTGAACTGATCCATTATTAAAAATATAATACTTTTGAAAAAGAGCATTATGTATACATACCCATTTATGTGTGTGTGTGTGTGTGTGGTGATAACGCTTTGTGACATTTTGTTGACTAATATGCAGTTTTGTTATTAGTTATTAAATGATTCTTTTCAGCTACACACTACATATTATGCCAAGTGCTTTGCTTAGTGGTGAGAGCTGGAGACACCTTCACTCGACAGATGGCAGAACAAGGCCCTGCACAGACTATGGCTCACACCCTTGTGAACACACACAGCAAGAGGCACAGCTAAGATGTGAACATGGCGCAGTGACCCTGAAGGCCCTCTTGGCTACTGCCCTTTCACATGTTCACGTAATTATCAGAAATTATGTCGATCGAAACCTTGCGCCAAGCAGAGGGTTAAGTGCTCACAGAAACGACCTTACTAAGGCCCATGATTCACCTGTGTCATGGGGTTTGTTTTCATCTTCAGTTTCAAGTATGGGAGCTGAGACGCATGGAGGCCAACTGGCTCAAGGTCACACACTGTAGGAGTAAGGTCCCAGGCCTGATCCCACTAACTTGTCTAGTCCGAGGACCAGCTCTGAATACATATATCACTGGCTCCTGCCTTGAGTCTGGAACCACACTAGGCCCGAGGGCAGGCAAGGATGAAAAACGAGATGGCCTCACCCATGAGGAACTGTAGACACACAGACCTGTAGTCTATAGACATGGGACAGTGAGGAAACACACTGCAGTGATAAGTTACACGTGAGCCTAGCACATTAGCCGGAAGGGCCCCATCTAATGGCCCATAAATCATCCATCTTTACAAACTCAATTAAAGTGATGGAGTACATCTTATACATCTGGTTAGATTTTAATACATCAAACTAATCATCAGAGAGGACGACCCTAACAGGCTGCTCTGGTCTCTTTTTCATTTGCTGGAGCTGAAGGTTCTGGTAAACAGGCTCTGGGCTGCCCCCACTAAGGGGCAGACCTGAGGCCCCAGGTTTCAGGCATGCAAACCTGGAGCAGCTGCCTGAAGTAAAGTTATTCTTTTACTCGTTCCTCTTATACACCCATCAGTGTTGTGTTTACTAACACCCAGGAGGAGGGTGTCTCTCTATGAACGCAGGTGACAGTCTCTTCTCCTGCTTCCCATTTGGAAGCTGTCTGCCAAAGTCTAGCTCAGCTGACCTTCCTCCACCTGACTGACTCCCCAACCAATCCCTGGAGTTCCGGGGGAAACAACTTGTCCTTCTGTGCACTTCTCAAACAACTGGCATGTCTGGGTGGCACCTGACCCCGGATGGCCGCCCTTACCATGCCAGCCTCCATCTTGGCTACACCCTCTAAGCTCTTTGTAAGCAGCCGAGCACTCGAGCCTCCACAAACAGCTGACAGTGAGGAGCGGAAGGCCCCCAGGAGAGCAAGGCTGAGTCTGCACTTGAGATACAGATGAGCTTTTGAAACATAGACTTCCCAAGGCAAGAGCCTTGCAAACTCTGGGGTATGAATGAGACCTATGGGTGAACAAACAGGCCTTGTGCAGATGTGGGTGCTGTTTCTGTGCATTTGGAGGTCTTTGTGTTGTGTATATAGTGATCTGTCCTCCACCAAAGCAAAGATACTAGTGCCAAAAGTTTTATTTTTCTTTTTTAGAAATAGATTCAATGTACTCCCTAAAGTACAACTGCCAACAAGGAAAGAGGTTCCCACTTGGACAGTATTGCAGCCGTCTGCACGTTAATTCAGGTGTTTTTGAGCAGGAGCATGGATCTCGAGTCCACAAAGGCTTCTTCTATGCACTCTGTTTTACATAGGCTGCTTGTGTTTCTTACAACAGCCTTGGGATCCTGAGTCCTCATCTCTGCTCTTGCTTCTGCTGGGAGCTAAGGCTGGGGAGGAAGTGGCCTAAGGCAGATAGCTTGCCCTGGCTCCAGAGCTGCGGGAGGTACCATAAAGACTCATATGGGCTTCTCTACAAAGCCAAGGGCAAAAACTTCCTCACGCCCCCCCCCCACCCGCCCTCCACCCCAGACACTAGAGCTCGAACCCCGGTGTTCACAATGCGATTAGCTCAGTGAAGGAAACTGTGACAGGAAGATGACTGCAACAGGAGTGTCCTTGCAGGGACTATGCTACCAGGTCCACTTCATTCATTCGTTCATTCGTTAATTCATTCATGCATGCATGCATTCGTTCACCCACTCATCGTGTATTTGACTGTGGTCTGTGGCAAGCACTGTTCTCAGCATCAGAGGGAAGGCAGCAATGAAACAATGCAAAAGTTTTCTCTAAGTGGAACTTAAATTTTAAAACAGGAAGATATGCCAGACACAGTGGCACATGCCTATAATCCCAGCACTTGGGGAGGCAGCGGCAGGTAGGTCTCTGAGTTCGGGCCAGCCTGGTCTAAAAAGCAAGTCCAAGACAACCAAGGCTACATAGAGAAACCCTGTCTCTAAAAACAAAACCAACAACCAAACCAAACTAAAGCAAAACAAACAAAAACAAACAAAAAACAAAACAAAACAAACAAAAAAGCCAAACCAAACCAAACAAAACAACCTCCCCCCCCCCAAGATAGACATTCAACAGGATCAATAAGTAAATTAATAAACAAACAGTAAATAATTAAATGATTAATAAAAGAAACAGTAGGCAGTGAAGGGCCAAGGAGCTGTCTCAGTCATCAAAACGCTTGTCTCACAAGCTTGAGTGCCCTAGCACCAAATACAAGGCTGGGTGCTGTGGGTGGGTGGTGCTGTGGGTGGGTGGTGCTGTGGGTGGGGGTGCTGTGGGTGGGTGGTGC
>OU015748.1:3774082-3790194 GCA_907169655.1 Acomys percivali
AGCTAAGGGAGGACCACCAGGGAGGAGTGGAGCTAAGGGAGGACCACTGGGGAGGAGTGGAGTTAAGGGAGTACCACCGGGGAGGAGTGGAGCTAAGGGAGAACCACCAGGGAGGAGTGGAGTTAAGGGAGGATCACCAGGGAGGAGTAAAGCTGCCACTCAGGCCCAGAACCAATCGCTCATCCTGCAACATCCTGTGGCACACACACTGCCGTCAGCTTGTCCCAGGTGATAACGGAAGGCTTCATAAATATGTACCAGGAGAAGCAAAAGCCAGGCTTGAAGACAGAAAGAAAGCTAGAGCCCTTGGTACTGTTAAATACTGTGCAGAACTCAAGGAAAATAAGGGTTTCAGAAAAGGACCACGTAAAGTGTCGGTCAAATCCATCCTGGTGATCAGATCAAAGGCAGGGCTGCGAGAGTTGGGAGGCAGTGGGAAATAAGGCTGAATGATTCTTTCATCTGAAATGTCCTATTAAATTAGATTTTTCTGGCCAGGGAGGTTGGAGGATGGAAAGAAAATGGATTTTAATACTATAGAGAAAAAAATCTCCATTTTTCAACCTTTCCTGTATGTGAGTCGGGAAGGAAGAGATGTGGGCTAGCCACAGAAGCGACTCAGTCAGGGCACTGAGGGCCAACTCTCTCCAAATTCCTTTAATCTCTCTACACACATGGGTGTGTATACACACACATGGACAACAGCAATCGCTCCATTTATTATGATCTTTTTTTATTTTTTAACCCTGCTCTCCACCTTTCCCCTTGTTCAGGTCTCAGTAGATATAATTACTGCCTGGGCCAAATGCACTGAACTTTTCGTTTGCATACACAGAAAGAGAGCTTGGATCTTAAAGTAACGAGCTAGGCTTTCAGGCAGTTAGTCTAAATTTATACCAGCCCAATACTGTCTGAGCACTGGGGACCAGTTCAGTTGCTGATTTCTCCTATATTTATGTACATCTTATATTCCATTCTCATTGCCAAGCATTAGGCTGCACTTAGTTAAGGAGGAAACACTCCTATCAGAGAAAGGTCTTAATTACACATAAGAGGAGCAGAGAGAGAATTTGAAAATAATAGTAATTCATGCAAAAATACGCTTTAACTATTGGTATTAGCTCCAACCAGAGAATGCAGCCCGGATACTGAGGAATGGAGGCAGGAAGCTAAACAGAATGTTATCTTTTTGACAGTTTCACAAAGGTCATAATGGACATTTCCTTGCTTTCAGGGAGAGGAAATGGTAATTAAAAGAAGGAAGAATATGGGTAGAAAGCCCAACGGACACAGAAGGGGGAAATTCCCCCAGAGCCCCAGGTGGCTGATCAACTTATGAGTCAGAGAGCAGGCCTGAGGCTCAAAGGCGGCCGAGTTCAGCAGAGGCCGACTCTCCGATGTCCTCTTCCCAAGACCTGTCCAGAGAGCATGCTACTCTAATCCTATGTAGTGATGTGCTGTATTTGCAGGCATTTCTAGGTCATCATGTCACCTTTATAACAGCTGACGGAAGCTATCACTGAAGCACGTCACGATGTCATTTACCTTATAAAGGGTAAAGGTCCAGGGGCCAGTGACGGCATCAGAGGAAGGATGACAACCTGGGTCCAATCTCAGGACCCGCATCGCAGGAAACAAGCCACGCCCACTGGCTGTCCTGTGACCTGCATGGCACAGAGGCATGTATACAGGTACACACGCGCGCACACACACACACACGCACACACGCACGCACGCACACGCACTAAAATATTTTTATCTAACTGAATAACTAAAAAAAAGTTATTAAAAATGTAGGTTTAGCACGCAGAAGGAACCATTTAGAAAGCCACTATCAGAGCACATAGGTCGAGTACAACTTAGCTGAAATGCTTAAGACCAGAATTATTTATTATTTCAGATGGTCTCAGGGTCTAGATTACCTGGACCTAAAACCCAAGCCTAAACATGAGAATTCTTTGTTTTATGTGCATTTTATATACATAGCCTGAAGGCAGCTATATGCCGTAGTAGTAATTTCGTGTATGAAGCTAAGTTTCAGGGTGTACAGTTACCCACTGGTGACTTTGTATGGCATTTCAGAGGCTTAAGTTTTGTTTTGTTTTTTAATTTTGTAGATTTGGGACTTGGGGTTTGGGGAAAGTCAACCAAGGCTAAGGCATCTGTCACCCCTCAGGGTCGTTATACCTTCAGATGGGGAACAGAGAACACAGAAAGCAAAGGATATTAACAAATACTATTACACAAAAAGTTGGCAGCCTGATGCAGTGGCACATGCCTGTAATCCCAGCATGCGGGGAGGCAGAGGCAAGTGGGTCTCTATGAGTTCAAGTCCAGCCTGGTCTACAAAGTGACAGTAGGACAGCCAAGGTTACATGGAGAAACTCTATCTTGAAAAAAAAACAAAAAAACAAAATACCACTCATAAAAGTTAGTAAAGTAAATAAGTTTGCTTCTAGTGTTGACTTACTTAACATGGTATGTTTTAAATATAAACTTGAACTCAGACAAACAGCTAACATAGGCAAGAAGAAATTGCCTTTGGCACTTAGTCCCACTGGCTGGCTCAATTCCTGCAAAGTTTAAGAGGATAAAACATATGACAACGCTTTCTTTCCTATGCCACTTTCCAATCGAATTAACCAGAGAACTTTTAAAAATGCAAACCCTTGTTCAGTCAACAGAAGATACCTATCAACTGTTCTGAAATCACAGTGATTCTTTGACTGAGGGCTTAGTGTCAACAGACGTTATTACGACAATCACACGATGGCCTCAACTTCCCAGTCACTTTCTAATGGAGGGCTGAAAGTTTTGGGAGAGGGTTTTTCAGGTCACAACAGTACTATTTATTCAATTATGGCATTAAATTATATCCCAGTGACCCGAAGGAGCTGGTGCATATCCAATTATGCCTAATTTGTACCCTGGGATGTGCCAATTCGGTCTCCATGTAAAATCCTAGTAGAATTGCGATTTAACAAGCTTGACAGGATATCAAAATTGCTATGTTGTCTCCAGACATCATTAAATGGAAGCCTGTGTTTTCCTATAACGTTCAGTGGGAGTCTAAACTATTATTATTTTTCTATTTGTTTATGTAAGGTAAATGTGCAGTAACACTTTATTAGGAAACAATACGCAGTCAGAAGGAGCCACCGTGAAACAGAGCGTTCTGTAACCACAGCAGTGGGGCCTGGGAGAGGAAATACTTCATTGTCCTTCACAGCTCTGCATTTACCGGAACATAATATAATCCTAATAAATTTGACGTAATCAAAAACATCATGGTAGCATCCTAGGCTGGCTAGCGTGAGCTAAAAGCTGGCCGGCTGGGCCACGCGCGAGCTTGGAGTCTTGCTTATGTGTCTCCTGCCTTGAGTGTCTCTGACCTTGGCTCTCTCTAAGTTTTCCCCGTGATGTCAACTGTCTGCCCTCCATTGTTTTGTTTTGGGTTTTTTTTCTTTTGTCTTGTTTTGTTTTGTTTATTTAAACTGGCATTTGTGGTTTCTCCTGGGCTCTATGTGCGGGCACACCTTGGTCTGTCCAGCTTATGCTGCCCTCTATTTGGTTGGCATTTCCCTGGGTATCTGTCTTATGATGTTTGCCACCCAAACCTGCTACCTCTTGTCCGCAGACACTTAGGAAAGTTCCTACTTGAACAGACTCCTTCCGACCCACCCCTGTCAACATTCTATGCTGGCCACCCAGTACAATTTCCTTGTTCAGGACCCAAGCTTGGAGCCACAGTCGAAACACTGCAGTGAACTGTGCAAATACTCCAGATTCGGTGGGCAAGAGACCTGGTTCAAATCCCTCCCTAGCCACCTGGGAGCTGTGGTTACTTCTTGTCTCTAGCCTGTCTGCAGAACTGCGGAAGTGACGATGGGAGAACTTTTCCACGGAGTTACTGAGTCACTGAGGGAACCTGGTCTGGCCTTTGGTTAATGTCTTCTCTGCCATTTTTCACTGTCCTCTAAGGCTCAGCCAGTGGCCCTTCCTTGAGGTACCCTCCTCTCTCCTCTCAGCCTCGAAGCCACCATTCAAATGCCATGAATGCCTCAGGGTGTGCCCGTGTTTTCTAACCGCTGAAGGGGACAGCAAGGTACTTACCTCCATCATATTTGGGAATCGCGTTCTGTGGGTCAAACACTGAACCTCTCTAGGCTTCTGATGCCTACAAATGGGTATGACCTCAGTGTTGCATATAAAGATTTTGAGAATTGATGCTTTTCAGGAGCCTGGCATGGTGCGGGCCATATGCTAACATCCCACAAGGAGCAGCCTGTGAGGAACGCCAGGCGTTACGCTCGGCGAGGGCTTCTCCTATCCTGCACTTCTGGTCAAAGGCCTCTGAGAAGTAGCAACTCCTTCAGTGGAAACACTTCTGTCAGCCAGCTTCTCCATATTACTGAAAGCTTTGACAAGAAACTACAGCCAGGTGGTGGTGGCGCACATCTGTAATTCCAGAACTCAGGAGGCAGAGGCAGGCGGATCTTTGTGAGTTCGAGGCCAGCCTGGTCTACAAAATGAATCCAGGATAGCCAGGGCTACACAGAGAAACCCTGTCTTGAAAAACCAAAAGAGAAAGAAAGAAAAGAACAAGAAACTAGAGGAAAACTCTTTATAAAGCCGAGACTTGCTTATGGCTTGGGTCAGAAAACAAACAAATAGGACACATAACGAGGAGAACTCTGGTTCTCGGTTTCCACAGGAGGGGGGCAGCTTTGTAGGGGAGAGACAGGGCAGAAGCCAGATGTGCCAGGAAGGAACTGTAACCTCTGAGTTCGAGGTCACCCAAGAGTAGCCCTAGGAAATCGTGAGGACATTAAAGAGTGTGAGCACAGGGGAAACAGTGACCTCAGGAAGAGCCTGAGCCGAGGAAATCTGAGAGGCGCAGAGTTTACCGCTTGGGGGCCAGGAGTTCTGGAAACAGGAAGAGCCAGCCTGCTCTTGTTTCCAGGGAGTGACCGCAAGTAACAGGGAGGACCCAGTGCTCTCGCGACAGGAAGGCTCCGGGACTCTTTGGCAGTCTTTGCTACTTCAGAGCGAATGCAGGCTGCTCCCTTTCTGCCTGCTAAAACCTTCATCAGGACTGATTTGCGAAATTGGGCCAGGGAGCCGCACTGCCTTATAGGGTTTCTTTTCCCTGGGGCTGAGGGAGAGCACAGAGCCAGGTGGAGCCTGATACAGCATTTCCTGTGGGTAACTCAATCTTCCCGTGCCACAGCACCTCAGACACCAGGGTGACCTTCTCCTAAGAGGCCTCAGTGACACCCTGCCACGGGCTTCTTGTCTCCTGTCCACCTCACACGCCATGGCATCACTGAGGGTTGTCCAGTCTGAACCGCTCGAAGGCGCAGTGAGGTAACTGGCACCCAT
Organism: Acomys percivali; assembly: GCA_907169655.1. Lineage (NCBI taxonomy): Eukaryota > Metazoa > Chordata > Mammalia > Rodentia > Muridae > Acomys > Acomys percivali. The sequence goes on from OU015748.1 coordinate 3,779,465, forward strand.
ACAGTGCGAGAACTATTTATAGCTTTGATTTCGGTCCAAATCCTTCTTCATACTTACTTATGTAATCCTGAATCGCTAATGTCAGCCATTTCGTCTAATTAAACTTTGGAGTCTTGTTCATTTTTACTTTATTCATACGGCTGTTTTGCCTGCATGCCGTGTGTGTGTGTGTGTGTGTGTGTGTGTGTGTGTGCGCGCGCGTGTGCACCATGTGCATGCAGTACCCACAGAGGCCAGAAGAGGGTGCTAGGTCACCTTAGTAATGGAATTGCAGATGGGTGTGAGCTGACTGACATGTGGGTGCTGGGACTTGAACCTGGGTCCCTCTGGAGGAAAACTCAGGGCTCGTAACTATGGTTCCATCTCTCTAGCCACATTTTACAGGTATGGAAAATTAGGCTATCAATTCTAGTGATGTGCTGAGTTACATATTCCTGATACGTATTGACGTCTTTATGGTCAAGCAGTTCCGGTCTCATCTCCTTAAGCAAGCATCATCTTCTGGTGCGCCTCATCACCTCCAGCAAGCGTCACCTGACGCTCCTCCTCACCTCCACTCTCAAGTCCCACTTAGCTTAACAGGTTGAGTGTTGGCTTGAGCACACCACCTGCCGTTGTTATTCATCCATTCTGACACAGCTGTCTTACACGGTCTCGTAGGTGGGTGTCTCTGAGGGGGAATCCAGTGCAAATGCCAATTCCAGCCTCTCGCTCTATCTATCATTATTATGAATGACCAGTGTGTTTGTGGGGGCCAAGAAACGAGTAGGAAAATGCCAGTGAGCGTCAGAGGTTAGCAGCAGCAGCAGCAGCAGCAAGCCGACTTCCTGGTGGTTGTAATCAGGTGCTTTGGGGCAACCAGGTGCTTTTGTGCATTCCAACAGTGGTTAACATGTGGGCATGGGATAAAAATATTGGGAATTACAGGTGGAAAGGGAAGGCAGTGTTATGAGAGTCAGTTGTAAGGTTAAATGCGCTGCACAGAGCCACAGCATGCTGACTCAGACAGGACCATAGGCAGGGAAAGGTGTGGGCCCAGTCATAGTCGGCCCGAATCACAAGAAGGAGCCCAAGTCCTCCTATTATACCACGCCTTGTTATCACCTTAGAATAAAATCTCATGTGCCTTTCTGTTTTATGCGTGTAGCTTTGGGAGAAGGGTGAATCATTTTCTTTGTTCCTTTTACAATGCAGTTGTGGTTGTATAAATGGTCATTTTGCTAGGATCTCCAAACTCTAGGTAGAAGGGAGTGTCCTACGGTCTGAAGAATTTCAGAGCAATGATATGGAAGGAACCTGGGCCTTTAATTGTATAACAGCTATCATACATCCTCTGATGAGAGAAGAAACACTTATTCATGTAAATCATATGATTAAAAGCTACATAACTGTTGGGTCCTCTGCTACTGACATATAAGGAGATGTAGATATTACAAGTAATATATGTAACTGTAGCCACACACTTTCTGTATTTTAAATACAAACAGATTAATAGTGGACAAAACATTGCAGCCAGCTTCATTCTTTCTAAATTATATGTTTTGGCAATTCTTTTTTACTGGCCATACAAGTATATGCATGCTGTAAATGACAGATAAATACACAAATAGATATGTAGAATCATAAAAATTTGAACTGTCTTATAGATTTCATCATACTGATGAGCCATGTTTGGTCTAAATATTCCCTTTGTGGCTGCCTTCATTTGCCAGCATTGTAACTATCCACTTCTCACTATTATCAACACCATTGGCACGGACACACTTTGTGCACATGTACAACAGTATTCCTCTAGAAAAAGTCCCTAGAAGTGGGATGGACGGGTGAGCTGAAGAGAAAAAGTGTTGGATGATACAATGTGTTTATAAAATGTTCTACTAGTGAAAGCCAATTTCTATTTCCATAGAAACAAATAAATGCACATATGAAACTGGATAATTCCCTTTAACACTGTTTATCCATGGTCTTCACATTTTATTCAGCTCATAGGAAAACAGAGAAACGAAGTTACTAGATAGTAAATCAACTATTTAAAAAAGTAGTTGAAGTGTAGCACTGTGAGGGGCACAAGCTACCTCTGCCCACACCACTTCAACCATTTGGAACAGCACATGGTTTTGAACCCCTCCCTCACTAGCACTTCTCAGGACGAGACCTGCAATCCCCTTCTTCCCCCAAACCATGCAGGCACACTCTGAGTTCTTCGTTTCACTGTGCCCATGCGATACTACAGGGCTACAGGGCATTTACACACTAGTTTCCCAGAATGACATTGGGCAGTAATGAGGACCAGCTTTCCTGTGCCAATAGGTTCAACTTTGCACTGTGGAGAATAAGCTCCATTGTTGAAGGCCAAACAATCTGTCCAGCTTCTTTCGGCACAGGCAGGAGGAGGAACACACACTCACCCCTCCTCACTGTAACCCCCCAGTGTCCTAAAAACGGAGTCCTGTTGGTGAGTAGAGAGAGAAGACAGTATGTCTGGATTTGAGAGTGGCCCGTGAAACTTAGAGAGCAGCTGTGTAAAGTAGGGGGAGACAGCCAAGCTGGTGTTTAGCAGATGGTGTTTGGAGCACGGGTTAACTGCTCATCAAGTCAGCGTCATCCTGGCTCCTCTGCAATTCTGCACCAAGTGCTGAATCCTGTCAAGCCTCCATTTTGCCATCTTTTAGGTAAGGCAGTACCATTAGGTACGGATCTTGAGGCAGCCTTCATTCCCTGTGCCTGCCTTTGAGAAACATCTGTTTCCAGGGAGGAGGATGGGGTGGGGGATACATTCCAAGATACAGATTCATTAATTAACTCAAGAAATAATTAATGAGTTAAATCCCTGTCTTAGTCAGTGTTCTGTTGTTCTGAAGAGACACCATGGCGGAGGCGGCAGCTCTCACAGAGGGAAACCATTTAACTGGGGCTGGCTTCCAGTTCAGAGGTTCGGTCCATCGTCACAAGGGCAGGAAGTACAGCATCAGGTAAGCAGACTTTGCCGCTGGAGAGGTAGCTGAGAGTCCCACATCTGCAGGCGGCAGGAAGTGAGAGACACTGGGCCTGGCTTGAGAATTTGAAGCCCCAAAGCTCATCTCCTATTGACGGACTTCCTCCAACAAAGTCACTCTCTGATGACTAAGCGTTCAAATGCATGAACCTATGGGGGCCGTTCTTATTCAAAACAACACAGCCCCCCCCCCCCCATTTGCAACTACTATCCATAGAACTGAGTTTTGGGTTTTTTGTTGTTGTTGCTATTTTAGTTTATTTTACCACCTTCCGAAATTGTTTGAAGAATTACAAAAAGGCTCCACCGCGGCCACTACATCTAGTACCTTCTATGGAAACGACATCTGTAAGTATCACTCCCTCCCTTGAATAATTTTATTTATTCACCTGTGTATTTGCTTATTTCTTTCACTATTTATTTGTTTGTTTGTTTGTTTATTTATTTATTTATGTGACTCTGGCCAGTTAATCATCTTCTTTTTTTAAATTTTTTAATTTTTTTTATTTTTTAGTTAATCATCTTCTTTGCCTGGTTTTTAACACTACAGTTTTTTTTTTTCGGGGGGGTGGTGGTGGTGGTGGAAAAATACAGAGCCACAGTTTCCTGGAAATGGGATGCAGACCACAGCAGGGGAATGGATGCTCTGTCTCCTCTATAAACCACAGCGTGTCCATTAAGCAGCACATCATTCTGTAATGAAACATAATGGTCCATGGGTGGTCCTCGCCAGTGACAGAGTGATGATGGAACACCGATGGAACAGCAATGGAACAGCGATGGCAGATGCAGGAGACCAAAAGTGGGGTGGCCGAGGACAAGCAGCCTCCTAAGACTTCGACACTGCCCTTGAGTTCATGTCTGCCCCGTTCCCCCAGTCCGTGAACCGTTTCCCCAGACTTCTCAGGGTTCTACTCCTCACTCATGGGTCTCACCAGAGCACACTTTCCATCTCCCTGATGGCCCTCTTGGTGGCCTCCACCCTGACTGACAGTTACCTGATTGATACTCGTCTCTATCTCCTTTGAGAACAGTCTGTCACGTGTGGTACCCTCAGACAGAGCTGGGCACCCAGCAGGCCTCAGTGCGTTCCCCCACTAGATAGTGAAGGCACAGGGAGAAGTAGGGAAGTCCTCAGGCGAAGGCCCCCAGGTAAGGCACAGACAGAAAACAAATTTGTAGACGAGACAGAAAAGCGACTCTGACCTTCAGACGACTCGTCCTCCCTCAGTAAACAGGAGCGAGGGAACCAGCCCCAGGGTGGGGGTCCCTTTCCCATGAGAAAGAATGAAATCGGACCCTGGTCCCCTGAAACCCACTTACTGGGTTCTTCATCCACTGTATGTCCAACCAGTTAAAGGGACTGACTGTTCAAACTGGCAGTGAGCTTAGTTCATGCCAGAGCTTTACCAAGCTAACCTTTGTGGCTCTGTGTCTTCATACATTGTGTCAGACCAAAGTTCTAGAGCGTGTTTGTAGATGCAACCCTCTTCATTTTCCCGTATGTGGATGAAGATTCTCAAAAAGACCATCTCAACTAAAAATAGCATCTGACCTCTTACCAGAATCCTTTGCAACCAATCTGCAGGTTTAAAATTAAAAAAAGAAAGAAAGAAAGAAAGAAAGAAAGAAAGAAAGAAAACCCTTTTGATAGCATCACTTCTTCTGTCTTATTCAACCATAATTCTATTAATGATGAATCACCAATGGGCCAAGAATAGACACATGCAACCTTCTTTAGCAAGTTAATATGTTAAGCATCATGCCACTGAGCTCCTAATGTAAAAAGGGCTCCTCTGGGTGGGAGGCGGGACACTTTAATCAGATTCTTTTTATAAAAAGCACCTTGAAAAAACTTCCTGATGTGCAGACCCCAGTCTTGTTCTGATCCCTTGTGCATATCCGATTTAAAGGTTAATAAGTAATTAGGAAGAACTCTCATCCCCAAATTACCAATTAATGTGCCATCATTTTCATTAAAAATGTGATTAATTCTATTGTTGCACCAATGTCTTGGACTGGCTAATAAAAAGTTACCTAGAGCATCTCTAAATCTTTGGGGTGGGGGTGGGGAGGGAGGGAGGGAAGGAGAGAGAGAAACTACTCAAAAATCAATCACTTTCTAAAACTATACTTTGGATTTGCGAGATCATACAAAGGAGTGGAAATGAGTGTCTCTATTATTTAGTGTGGACAGACAGACAGGTTCTGGGGTTTATCTTATGTACTGAGTCATTATTGCAAAGGAAAGCTAAGGAGACATCTTGGCAGATGCTTATTGTGGAAGTACGGCAGATCATAGTCCTTTGCTTCTTATAACATAAAGCAGCTGTTTATAAATGAGATCAAACTCTTAAATGATCCAGATATGTTTTGTTGGTTTCCTAGGAGACCATGAATGGAAAGTTACAACTTAAAGTGCATTATGCGTCTACACTCTGTTCTATACCTTAAATGCTGGTGTGAGTCATACGTTAAGTATTCACAGCACTCCAAAGTTGAAGTTCATGATTCAACTTGTGCCACCAATCCAAGAACTTGCCCAGGTGGGACCATCTTTAACAGCTTTGAAGATGCTCTCGCTGCCGTCTCACCACTGTCTGCTTGGATCGGACACATTCCCCGCGGGTGCATGGCGGCCACGCTGACAAACCTTAGACGGTACCAGTTACAGCTCGATGCCATTCTGACATATAGCAACCTCTAGTGGGAATCTTTGTGAGGACTGAGATGAGCCACTGTGATGTCAGGAACCGCACAGTCAACGCCCGCACAAACCAACCATTTTCTGATGCATGGCAGATATTTACTTTGTTGCTGGGCAACCAAATATTTCAAAACGGACACACCAGAGGAAATATGTACTGCCAAGCTAGGATCAGTCGCTTTAGCAATTAGCTCTGCATGGGACTGTCTCTTAGTGGCCCTGGTGAAGAACAAATTTTAAAAAGACACTTAATCCAAAAAAATCAATCCCAGGCATGTACTTGAGTGGTTCCCAAGACCAGAACGTTCAGACCCTGAGGCCTGCTGCTCCTACACACCTATACTGAGCAAGGACCATCTTTCTGCGGATCTTCTCCTTTGGCCCCACTCTTCATAGAGACCAAGCCTCCTTATTCCTCTACATGCCAACTCTTGGCTCTCCAATACCACATGTGTTCTCACAGTGACTGTTCCCCACTCCTGATGAATGACACCATTGTTATTTTGAACCAGTCATAGCTCTGGGACTGCATGCTGCTGCCCGGAGTCTTAGTCGGTGAGTTATAGGCAGTAACCGAAACTGACATAGGAGGAAGATGTTAAGCGGTTTGGTGCTTGGACTTACTCGGAAAATGCTGTGTTTAGTTATCATGGTTATGTGTCTTCTTTGAACCTTGTAAGACTAATAATGGAAACAGCCAGCAAGATGCATACAATGGATTTGCACACTGTAAAAGCAGCTCCAGGGTCTGTGATGAGAGCGTGTGCTTGCTAACTCTGGCCATGCATCGAAATCCCTTGGGGAAACTACATGTAAACAGAGTCATAGAGTCCATTCCTGGACCTGACCAATGAACAACCCCAGAAGCCCCCCCTCCCCCACAGCAAAGGCATTGGGAGGCTACTGACATGGGGTCACGGGGTCAACACGAAGAGCGTTCTTATGCCTCAGCTAAAACCCACCTGGCCCCTAAAGCTTTCTTCCTGGTCATTCTTTGCTGACTGTGGTAGTTGATGTATCTGTTTCCTTGAAGACCTGCTACTGATGCTGCGTGTCCAACAGTATGACATGTAACCACTCACAGTTAGTGTGCTTTCTATGTTAAACATAGCATGCTTTTTATGTTAAACATACATAAACGTTAGCATGTTTTCTATGTTAAACCTACAGAAGAGATTGAGGTCAATGAGCTCTGTCTCTTTGGGTGCGAACCTCTCAGCTGATACAATATGGTGGTGACTCACCCTGAAGGTCCCTGACAAAAGTGTTCAAATAAGCATCCCGGGTGTCTCAGATTGTTAGGTAGCCTAGCACCACAGTGACTGTGAGTTCAAGATTAATGACTCCGTGTTGATTCAGGATCAATCCCAATTTTAAATGTCAAATTCAAAAAAGGATGCTCACATGAGTTAAAAGTCAATATAATGAAGTTAGAAATATCACAATGGAACGAGATATATCAGGAAAGCATGAATTTTTTTTGTATACTCATGTCAAGTCTTTACTCATGTCAATGAATAAACTAAACCAAAGGTCATGCTCATATTGATGTGAGGCAGAACCTTAAAAACACTCTGAGAACATGGAAACACCAAGCACAGGGTGAGACGGTATCAGGCTAGGAAAAGTTAATGTTAGAGGCAGAAGAAAGGAGTGATGGGAAATTTGCAAGACAACCTCAGAGGGCATAAAATGAACTCTTGTGTGCACCCCAAACACACTGTAAGTGCCCACACACCTGCTTGTATCTGCCCCCAGCCACCCAGGCAGGCCCACTGCCCATCTTAGCTCTTTGTCCGAGATGCCTTCTGTGGCTTCCCCAGGCAGAGTGGCCTTCCACAAGGCAAGTCAGGGCCTACCACCCTGCACTGCGGTCCTGTGTCAAACAGGAAGTGTTAGCTCCTGCACGATTTTTCTCCTACCCACTGTCCAGGCATCTTGCTCCCAGGCACTGGCAAATACTGCCATGTCTGGCTGGCTATTTCCTTTTCTCTGTACCCGGAAAGTCCCTCTTTGCAGGGCATCCTCCTCCTCCTTCTCCTCCTCCTCCTCCTCCTCCTCCTCTTCCTCCTCCTCCTCAAGGTCTCAGCCCCCAAAGCAACACCTTGGAGGTGGCACCCTACCCACGGCTTCTGCACAAAGCTTTCTCTAAGGACATTGTATCCAGTGGTGCTCTTTGCTTCTTTTCCAACACAGAAGGTGGGAAACACAAAACATATTCTTGGAAGGGGAGGAAACCTACATCCGGTTTACTTGCATGTAGCCCCCCAATAGAGTGACGGCACCCTACGAGGCCAACAAACTACCTCCAGCGCCTGGCTCAAGGGCGCTCACACTGTGGACACGCTGTATTCGCTCATTATTTCATGAATGAATAGTGCCTTTGATAAGTTATGATCATTTTCCTTTGTTAAAAAGTAAGCCGAGGAACAATGAAAGCTTAAAGCTTTTATTTGAACAAAGAGCAATTCAGTTGCTGGGTGCTTCGGATTGGGTGAGCCTGGACTCCCTTTTGCTTTAGTGGAGGCACTTAGAATGACTATCTAAGTGCTAAGGTTTGCTTATGTTTGCAAATTAAACAAAGCCAAGGTCACATGCGAGGCTCAGGTGTGTCTGCTCAGCAGCTTTTCAGGACCGGTGTCTATTTCAACCTGGTCTGCTCTTGTGTTGCAGCTGTCCCTGTGTCCCCCCAAACCCTGCAAACTTCATGACAACAAGGTCCCCCAGCTCTTGTTCAGGAACCGAATACAGTGCTCAGCACCTAGTAGGGGCTGAAGGGTCGTTTTGCAGACCTCTTAATGAACACGGGTGTCTAAAGTTCTCCACAAAGTGCAGTTTCTTTGTTCTCCACCTCATGGCGCATCTGGAACGCACCGGTTTGAGTGGACTTCCTCCTTAAGAATGCTGTAACCTTGCATTTCCCAGATGTTGCAGCTTCTGTGAACAGCCGGTGCCCAGTGGGGATGGAAACTGAGCTCCATGAGTTAGCCGTCTCCAGCGAAGCCTACAGATGATTAATTTTAGATTCCAAGCATCTGGGTCAGAGCCGAGTTTCACGGCAGGTGTGGAAATAATCTCTTTGGTGTCATTAATGATTTTTCCTAAGGGCTGGGAGCACTCAAAATACTCCTTCATATGAGATTTGGGCCTGAGCTGGATGGATATTTAATAACAACTTACATATTATGCGGTCCCCCAGTGAGCGCTTCCTATTTTTAAGATGATGATAAATGCATCTTCTGGGCATGGCATGGCTTGGCGGGGCATGCATGCATGTGTGTGGACATATGTGGTATACATGAAGGCCTGAGGTTACCTCAAAGTGTCACATCCCAATCATTATCTGGCTTAATTAATTAATTAATTAATTAATTAACTGAGATAGGACTTAGCAGCCAGTCTAGTGAGCTCCTGTCTCAAAATAAATTAACACACTAAATATTCTTGTTTCTACCGCCCCCATGTTGGGATTACACATGCTTCTCTTCACACCTGACTTTTACACGGTTGCTGGGATTTGAACTCGGGTCCCCGTTCATGCCCAGGAAGCACTTCGCCCACTCACTTCGCCCACTCAGCCATCTCCCCAGCACTGGGTTATCCACACATCTTCAGCAGCCAAGAACTCTTCAAGTCAAAAACTACGTGTGCTAGTCTGGTTTTAAAAGAAGTATTCCGTGAAGATGACGGTAGTTCAAATGAAATGAAAACCAAGTCGGAAGTTGCTCTTCGGCTTTAACTAGGCTTAAGGCCTTGGAAGGCTGTTCTTGTCCCTCATCCTCTGGAGAGACCTCGTCTGCTGGAAGGCTCAACCCTTGGTGTGGTGCACAGCCTCACGTCACAAGAAAATGGTTCTGTCAGTCGGTCACACCCCTAAAATTCTAGTTGATCGGCATCATGGCTCGGCTAAGTGTGACAACAAAGAAACCCACTCACTCCCGCTTCCGGATCCTAAAGTCAGCACTGGGGAGGGACCTGTCCTCAGCGTGCTGTGCTGTTCCAGCTCAGGGCGCTGCTGAGAAAGAACAACGCAGACTGCACCGGGACCTCAGAGCCGTAAGAAACAGAATCACACCAAGTGGGAAGGATATGCTGTTTAGCAGTAGTAGGGTCAGTTCATGGGAAAATGGCAAAGTAAGTGAAGTTCCTTGTTGGTGTAGCCCCTGCTGAGCAAGCTTGGTCTCCACAGCTCCAGGACTGGGCCCCTTGGTATGGAATAGACTTGTCATTGTCTGACACCTGCCCTCGGCATTCTGAGTATTTGTTCTACTATGTAGGGACAGACACATTCCATGTTTCAGGGTCTCTGTAGTGAAGGTAGGGGTACAAGGGGATCCCCCATTCTAAAATAAAAATTTACTGGTCTGATGGGCCAAACCATCTGTGTTTACAAACAGCAAACTGCTCAAGGAACTTCCAAAGCCCTCTCCGGTAGCGCGCAGTTTACCAGAGGTTTTGTTGTTGTTTTGGGGTTTTTTTATGTATGACACAGGGAGAGAGCTAAGCCACAGACAGACAGCTCACTACAGGCTGTGCATGGGGCAGACCCTTGCCTTTGGGTTTGTGGTGCAGTACTCTTTAATAAGAGTTGGAAGTGAACAAAGCATTGACTGCTTTTGGTAGTGCTAGTGCCCAGGCAGGGCACTGAAGTAAAAAAGCAACGTCAGCTAAAGATAATGACTCTAACTGGGAAAAATAGAAGAAAAAGACCTTAGAATTAACCTCTCCCCCACACAAAAAAAACAAAACAAAACAAACAAACAAACAAAAAAAAAAAAGAAACCAAAAAAACCAAAACTTCTGAATTGAATGAATTTAACTTCAGAGAAAATAACGACATAATTCAGTGAACACTAAGTGGTGAAAAAACTTGATCAAACACTAGCTTTGGTCTGTTGCGAGTTTGGAGAACTGTAGAAATGCTCCATGGTGATCCAAAAAGCCACTCACGCCCTGTACTCCACGCCCCACCGTTTGTGGAGTGTGTGTGTGTGTGTGTGTGTGTGTGTGTGTGTGTGTGTGTGTGTG
>OU015748.1:3794601-3824461 GCA_907169655.1 Acomys percivali
ACACACACACACACACACACACACACACACACACACACACACACACAGCCTGCCAGGTATGCTAGCGTACACCTTCAATTCAAGCATGCATCCAGCATCCAGGAGGCAGAGGCAAGCAGATTTCTATGAATTCAAGGACAGCCTGGTCTACAGAGCAAGTTCCAGGCTAGCCAGGGATATGTAGGCAAAATTTATATGACTAAAAATAAATAAAATATACAACAACAAAACAAATAAAACCAAACTTTGTATATATCTTACCTTTTCCTTATAATTTCTCTCTTGTCTAAAATTTCTAGCATGTAAAACATTTTATGTTTATTCCTGGGGGCTTGTATGTTAAAAAAAATTCACTTAATGTACTAAATTCACTAAATACGAATGTTGTTAAGATAGTAGGAATTCTAAAATTAACCACACCAACAGTGTATATTCCACAAGCAGAGTTGAGAGAAAAGAGTGGATAATATCAATTTTGGAGTCACATTTGCCTGAGGTCATGTCCTTTCTCAATCATTTATATGTTTCATGGTCACAAGTGAAACATTTAAAGTTTTGAATCTATATCCCCATGTGTCACATTGATTAACCATATTTGCCCAGCAGGGTTATGAGACAGCACAGAAAGTGACTGGTGTGAGGCCAGTACCATATGCCTGGACTGCATACTCCTGAAAGTCAACAAATGCATAAGAGTGTATTGTAACTCTGGCCAAAACTGGGTTTACAGAATATCCAGGTAATTATTGCCCATAATTAGCCTGAATTCTAGAGTCCAGCAGCAATTCAAGCACCTGACCTTTGGGGCAAAGTCAATTATACATTTTGACAAGGTTTTAAACAATTTCTCACTTTTCATTCTGAAATTCTTACCCATAAATTATAAGCCGAAATTATATTTGCCATCAGCTAGCTTATGACTAATATCCTATGGATAAATAGTGAGGGTTTTTTTTTTATCTTAAAATTTAGAAAGAATTAAGAGGGTAGGAAAAGGCAGATGTGACAGCAACGCACACAGTTTGCAAAAGCAAATGGTTTGTTCATTTTTCAGCGAGGCCACTGTATTTCCATAGCCACACCTGTCTTGAGATCCCTGCAGCAGCCTCCTATTTTTAACCGCTACTGTGATGTTTGCATCAAGGCCGCAGAGTACTGCGTGGCAGTCAGGGGCCAGGTCACAGACTATAGTCAGAGCATACACCTGAAGTGCTGCACACTCCAGACGCTCAGACGTTGCAACTGTCCAAGAGGCTGGTGTGCCTTTGCGATGCTACCTTTCCGACAGACTTTTATCTACTATACGTAAGACTCCATTCTAGGCCTGGGGACACTGCAGTGCTCTCAGCTTACAAGACTGCTGTCCTAACGCCGTCTTGGTTCCCACGGGATCGAGGTAGTAGACTGATGAAAGCCACTAAACAGAAGGCCCAGGGACGGGGCAGTAGGACCCCAGACACAGTCGAACTGGCAGAACGTTTCACTAACAAACTGACATGCTTTAGAGAAGTTGCTAAAGGACACGAGAGGACAAACTGTTCCAGAATTTGAGGCACAAGAGCCCTGAGGAGAGCAAAGGTCAAAAACAGCTCAGAAGCAAAGCTTGCTGGGCACTGAGAGGAGAGCAAAACCCCTGCTGGTGTAGCAGACAACAGTCACAGGAAATCTGGGGCTCGGGTGGGTGCCGACGCATCTCACTGCGGCCAGAGATGTGTGGCTGTATTTTCTGAATGACATGAGAAGCCACTCCAAGATTCTGAACAAAGAGGAGTAACATCCGACTGAGGTGCCAAAAGAGTCACACCATCTTTCTTGGAACCAGCATGTTTGTGCAGGTGCTTGTGTGCATGTGCCTAAGGGATGCAAGTATGCGTGTGTGCACGTGGAGCTTGCCATTTCAGCTAGGCGGGCTGGCGAGTGAGCCCCAGGATGCACCTGCCTCTGCCTCTCCAGTGCTGGGGTCACAGAGCCACAAGGTCATCCTCGGGCTCGGCTTTCATATGGGGGCTGGACTCCTCCTGCTTGTGTAGCGGTGATCACTGCACAGTCAGCCAATCCCTAGCCCATCAACTCAGTTTTATTTAGAAAGGTAACGTCTACATTTCCAAAATTTGTGTAAACAGTTTCCCCAGCTATTCTGAGAACATTTTCAACCTAAATTAGCGATATGATTTTATTAGCTGGTTTCCCACTTAAAGGCTGAATTCAACTGTTTAAGAAAACTGAAACCCTTAGTCTCAGTAAACATTAACGTTAATTCATGTATTTCTTTCCAGATGTTCCTATTTGCAAAATAGCCTAGATTAATTCCTGACAGTTACAAGAAAAAAAATATAAACACAAATTCCCGAACATGGCAACCATGACAGAAAAGCAGCTCGTGGCTCACAGAGTCCTAGCAGATGGGTTAACTGATCAAGGTCAAAGCCCTGGCAGCCGATGAATTCTCTGCCCAGAAGATAATTTTGTCCAGCTTGCCTCTGTGGAGTCACACTAGCGTGAGGCAGTGCTCCAGAGTAAAAACAGCCCCTCTGGAAAGCGTGTGTGTGATGCCAGTTCACAACTGAACCGGAACTTCCTGTAGCGGTATGGTGCACAAACGCCACCATCAAAACTATGACGTTTTTCTTTTTCTAAAACAGATCTTATTAAAGCATCTTTTTATATGTACCACTTCCCTTCAAAACACCTCAGGAAACTTCTTTCAACGCCCACAAACTTGTTTCAGCGTGTTCTTACAGAAAGTTTAGCCAGATGTGCAAATATATCAACACAAGAGAAAAAAAAAGTGTGGCCCCTTTATCGACACAGCAGCAGCAGAGATTGCGCTCACGGTCACAAGCACCCCGTAGTGTTTATAAGACACCTCGTGGCAAATGACATCAACATCTCAAGTCTTGTTACTATTATTTTTAATCTCACGAGTGACTTGTAGGACTTGAGGAGTCACCATCCCTCACTCAGGTGATTCTGACATTAGACACAGCTGCCCTTTGAGCCCGTCATCAAAACCAGAGGCGGTACTGGGAAACTTCTGGAAGGGAGAGAGAGAAAAAAAAAAACCGCAGCATTGCTGCGTCCTTATGTGTACAGCCCTGGGTTAAGACGCATAGACACAGGGAGTCAGGTCAAATGTGCAATAACCTTACGAGACAGGAATCACATCAACTCTTTAAAAAGAGGAAACTGAGTCAAGGAGAGAGAATAACAGTCTTGAAGAGAAGCTTGGGGCCAGGGAGGGGTGGCTGAGAGCAGCTGCCCATTGTTTCCATTCCACTCGCCTTCACTCAACAATGCTCTCCCACTCAGTATACAGCTTGAATATTCCTCACCCCAGATGCCTGTCTAGAAGCATTTCAGATCCCCCCCTTCCCCAGATTTTAAATCTATTTTTTAAATTACATTTTACTGTAACTCATCCCATGAAGTCTGACATAGAATTTTCCATTGGTGGAATTAGGCCCGTGATGGAAGGTGTGCACTTCTGGGGTCTGGATAATAAGGAGAGGAACTCCAGGGGGTCAGACTCATCATGTCTTGAGCTACTGTTTTCTGCATCTGTGAGCAGTGTGTCCCGCTGTAGGGACTTCTAACCTTAAAACAATGCTTCAAAATCCACATGCTAGCGAGCCAGGTGCTCTGCGAGCCTTGGCAGTCTTCACCAGTATCTATTCCCACTGCTGCTGAGTCGTAAATCACCCAGGGAAGGCAGGGAGGAGGTGAGCAGGTGTTCAGACCGAGGTCCTGTGCCTGTAGGCTCCTTTCACATTCTTTAGTTTGATAACTCTAAACGTATATAACATCACATTCAAATTAAGTCACCTGGAAGTCCACAGTTCTCAAAGGGGACCGGTAACCTGAGGCCACGTACTGTGAAGCTCCCACATTTGAAAAGGCGCACCAGACACTTCTGAAAATGAATCTGGCAGTCTCTTTGCACTTGAATAGTGCTCAACAGCCTTGTGACTCCTTCACTGAGTTTTGTGCTAACCATAACGTCATGTATGGGTACACCCAGTACAGTCATGGTGAACCTGTGGTGATGTGGTAAAGGACCCAGTGCAGTCCTGGTGAGCCCGTGGTGATATGCAAAGTATAAGGAAGAGGGCTTTGGATGGGAGTTTTCACTCAGAGGTCATTAAGGGGCACTGAGTCTCGGTGGTCAGGAAGATTCCCTTATATTTCTCTAACTATAAGACACTTACAAACATGATGAGATTTAATATTATTGGTTCGCCTAGAGAAGGCTAGACCAGCAGAAGGAGTTACAGAAGACCTGACAAGTTAGATTCCCCTTCTGGCCTGTTTCTTCATTTTGTTTCCTCTTTCACTGGGTATTTTTAGTGGTAACGTCAAAACAAACTAACATATACCTTTACTTATACAAACAAAGAAATTAAAATGAACAAAAAACACCAAAAAAAGATGTCAAGATGTCACAAGAGCGCAAAAAGAAAAAAGAAAAAAAAAGTCATCGAAGTAAAAAATATCAGTATAGTTTCCTAGAGGAAAGAGCCGGAGGTGAAGCTGCTGCAAGCTGCGTGACCCTGGGTGACTCACTGGTTGAGGTCCTAGAGGTACCTCTGAGTGTGCAGGCGATACGACATGTTTTATGTGCATGACGTCAAGCCAGTGAGGTGTCTGGGTTGTGTGGTCTCCCCTGGTCTCACAGCTGAGGCTCATGGGAGCCAATTGTAGACACCCACTGCTTTTCCCAGGGAGCACGTCCACTGGTGAAGAGTGAAAGGCAAATTCAGATTGCCCTTCCTTCTCCAGCGAAAGGGAGGGAATATGAACACTCAAGAGGACTTCAGCGACCATAGGTGCGACCGATTACGGCTTATCGCCCAGCTTTGCTGTTCGTCTCGTCTGGCAACTAAGCGGCCTCCCAACTATGTGGCGTGCCTGTCTGAATTGTCACGTTTTTCTTCTTCTGTTGGGCTAAAAACAGGTTCTTCTGCTTTTAGAACAGAGGCGGTTCCTTTCTAAAAGAACCATACATATTAATACTGGTTTGAAGACATTTGCAAGAGTGGTAAGTGTGAATTATAAGTCTTTTAAGACGTAATTTGTACATGTTTGATGCATGTGGTATATGTACTTGTGTGTGAGTGTGTGTGGTGGGTGTGCATGAATGTGTGCATGGTGCGTGTGGTGTGTGTGGGGTGTGTGTGTATGTGTGTGTGTGTGTATGTGGTGTGCATGTAGATCCAGAAGACAACCTAAAGTGCTGGTCTTCAGATTCAATCTACCTTTTGCTACAGCATCTTTCATGGCCTGGAACAGGCTAACTAGGCTGTGCTGGCCACACGCATCCTCCTGTTTGCACTTTCCAAGCGCACACTAGGATTACAAATGCATCTTTCCATGCCTGACATTTTCCCCCTTCTCATATGACTTCTAGGCAATAACTCAGGCCCTCACAAGGCCTTTCCAAACTGAGGTATTTTCCTGCCTTGAGACATAATTTTTGACATATGATTTAATCACCTTAAACATCCAGTTTCTTCAACACCCTGACAATGGGGTTGGATCACATTGGTAAACTCATAGCACCACAGTTTCTCAACAGGATATCACTGAATTCTCCCATTTCTTCAAACCCAAACTCAACTCATCCGAATATACAACTGGAGCAAGCTGGTCTCCACAAAAATTTCTGGCCAGGTGGAAGGCAGCTCTCTCGTCAGATCTCCCAGGGAAGTATTTTGTCTTCCTCCCATAAAGTACACATCTTTCTTCCTGTACCACAATTATCTGCCACCGTGCCCTACTTTCCTCCAGACATGAGCTCATCAAGTGGACATCTGAATCATGATGATTCTTTCACGACGTTTCTCACAGACAGTAGAAACAGAACTGAGTGTGCGCTCAGTAATTCCCACCAGCCATCAATCATCTTAGGAAGCATTTTAAGAAGGCTCTAGTTGAGAGGGAGAGCCACCGAGGAGAAACTGAGATTTGAGTCAGGGTGATTGGCACAGGGAAGTGACAGGTTTCACTTTTTCACCTTTATGTGACCCGGAAAAGATCAAGAGCTAATAAAATATTTCCTGCCATTGTCAATAGCCTGACTTTAATTTGAAACTCTTGGGTACCAGAGTGTCAAGCCAAACCAGAAATACACCATCATATATTTTTAATTTAAGCACAGATATGTAAAAAAAAATTATGTATGCCTGGTATAAATAAGTTTTAGTGAAAACAAAAACCAATAAAACAAAACACTCACTCCCCCAGCAGCCATCATAAGGAAGACAGGACCAATTTGAATGGTAACGTCTGCAGAGCTCAGTGCAAAGTGCTCCCTTCGCAAACCCGGCTCGGCCCGGAGGTGACATGTAAAATGAGTGTCTTACCTTGAGGGAATCAAAGCAGGCAATTACTCTTCCATTTTCAACCTGGCAACTTTTGGGGGGATGAGCAAATTTGCACTCTTCATCGGAGCGGGAGCACGTCCCTCTCTGATATTGTCTGCAGACTTCCAGCGTCAGCCACTTTGTGTCTCTCACTGGGGCAACGTTCAAGGCCATGATGAAGACTACTTTGGACTCTGTTCCTTTCTGTTAAAGGATGAAATCAATCCAAGTCTCAATGATCTCAAAACTGCTGTTGTGGAAACTCCCACATGTAAGTCTGGAGGTAAGCAATGAACTCCTGATTGCAGTTCAGTCTCCGGGGAATGGGGAAGAGGGAAGGTCTCAGCAGCAGCAGTCACTGATCAACAGGCCCCACTGGAAGACTTTGAGCCACAAGCAGCGCCTGCTCACTGTCATCTCTGGCTCTCAGGGTCCTAGTCTCGAGACTGTGTTGCTGATAGACCTCTCCGTAATAAAGTGACTTCACTACAATGGCACTCTTTGGGAAAATGTTGCTTCTGATGCTCACAGCTTTGAGAATGCTTCTTAGAGATTTATATTTCAGCGAGATGGTGTTTTCCTTCCTTCGTCCTTTTTAAATTCTGAAATTAAACGATTAGCAAAGTCAGATCAGTTCATTCTTTAATAGGGTCAGCGTAAAGTGTGTTCAACAAAACGAATCGACAAGCCAGCCAACCAGCCAAACAACAAGCTAGCCAGCAATCAAGCAACCAAGCAACAAGCTAGCCAACCAACCAACCAACCAAACAGCCAACCAGCTAACCAACCAATCAACCAACCAACCAATCAGCCAACCAACCAACCAACCAACCAGCCAGCTATCCAACCAATCAACCAACCAATCATCCATCCATCCATCCATCCATCCATCCATCCATCCATCCATCTATCTATCCATCAAACCAATGAACCAGCCAGCCAGCCAACCAGCTAGTCAACCAATCAACCAGCCAGCCAACCAACCAACCAACCAACCAACCAACCAACCAACCAACCAACAGCCAACCAACCAAAAAACACAACATGTGAACACAAAAAGAGCTCCCTGAGGGCTGATGCCAGCAAAAGTGATAGTACAAGGCAATTTAAAACCATGGACCTGCAAAACACAATACGACATCAACTTGTATCCAAGCTCAGAGGAATCAAACACTTGAACTATCTACTAAGCTTGGGTCTAGAATTAGAGTAGAGTAGACCTCTGCTTCTCAGTATCATGAGGGGCAATGAAACAAATGACACTGTATGGCAGAATGATCTAGGCAGCAGCCCAAGAGTTAGGAGTGACTCAAACAGATGAGTGTGGCAGACACAGTAATTAGGCCCTTTGAAACAATCCCATCTAATGTGCTTAGTCACCACACAGTGCATTGGGGTTGTGGTTCCCAATTAATTTCACATTTAGGTCATTGATCGTACTGTGGGGAAGTCCATAAACAACTATAGGGATGTGTCTCTCCTACAGGGTGAAGATAATATTATTTTGGAGGATGCTCCCTGAGTTCTTTTGAGTTTACAGAGATTTGATGCTGGGGTAGGAAGATGGGCGTCCTGAGATTTTTCTCTCTGAACGCTAATGCTTCCTTGCTTATGCTACTTGGGTGGATGCCCATCTTCCCTGCAATGTGCTGTTAGGTAAGTCTCTGTTTCCCAGATGCCATACTTCATGGTTTCTACTAGGACCCCAAGAAATGCTTGTTGACCAATTGAACTTAGGACGGGATGAATGCACATGAACTTCAGTTCGGTTCAGCTTAGTTAAAACTGAGACATAACCTAACATTATCCTCCCCATGCTGGTGAGATGGCTCAGTGGGTAAAAATACTTGATGCCAAGCCTTACAACCCAAGCTTGATCTCTGGGAACCCATCCACCCCCCATTGTGTGAGGAGAGACCTGACCTCTGAAGGTTGTTCTCTGACCTCTCACACACAATAAAGTTTAAAAATGTAATAAACTTTTTAAAAAATGTTCTCATGTATTTAGAATGTGAGGATTAAAAATCATACCTACAATAATACTTTAGGTTAAAGTTCAGATGTCTAGATCAACAGATTGCATTTGTTTTCATTTTTCAAGGATTAGGAAATTGGTGTCATTAAAATAGAACATTATCAAGGTAAACACTAATAAAAGACTATAGCCTGTTAATTGACCATTTGCAGAAATTGTATGTAACATAAGCCTTGATGTCCTCCTAAAAATGTATAGCTAAGGGCACTTCATGAAGATTGGAAATAGATTAGTCATACTAAACCCATAAGGAGATTTCTATCAATGGCATGCCCACTTATAAGGCATTGTCATAAAATCAGATTGGGTATTAAAGGTTCCCAGGGCTGGATGAAGTCTTGGTTGCTGTTAACTTCCAAGATCAACTGTGATGTGCTCCTCATGGGTTTGCATGATCCTGGTACGCTGTCATATGGAAGCACAGCCTTAACATTGATGGTCAGGAATGAGTCTGTGACTGTGTTCTGAAGTCACTGCACCTCACACCACTTTAGCAGGCACTGTTTGTACTTACGAAAAGTATTTATTGTACACCTCATGCCACATTGCATAACTGGTGGCCTCAAACATTTGTGTTTAACACAACCTTCGATTGCATCGAAAGGTCACGTCAAGTGACTGGTCTACATCATCTGGGCTCACAAGAATACCTTTGATGACACGTGCTCAATGAGATCACCCAATGATGCACTTATCAGAATGTATCCCACCACTTAGTGATGCCAACTGTGTTTCAGAATAGCATGTGCTAAGTAAGTTCAGAGGGCAGTAATTGTTAGGTGGTTCACAAATGTTCCCAGAAAAAGCGAGTCCCCGAAATGATGAAGAGTAGTTATCTTCAGGCAAACCAAACCAAACAGGTTTTCTTGCAGTTGGGGGTTTCCCATCCTGGAGAGCGCTGCCATGACCCTCACAGGGGAGAGGCCAGAGCAGTGTTCCATAAGCTATCTGATGCTTTACCTTGATTTAGCAAGACTCTCCTCTTGGGATGGTGGGGACCTGCTTTTTCTTCCCCATTGGTCTCTTATTTGTTTGTGGAAGTTCTGGTATAAGTTATATGTGCGTGCACATTAGAGGAAACGGGCCACAAGGAAAGCCGTGGCACATAGCTAACTTCAATTATAAAATACTTGAGGGAGTCAGGCAGGCTCCTGCTTGTCTGTTTGGCAGTGTGCGTTCGCAGCAGCAGCACCAAGTAGCTTAGGCTAGGGAGCTTAAGAGGATGAGTTTAATAACCAAATTTACCCTGTCTCAGGCTTCACCGACTGGCCTGGACCTGCAGCTTCGTTCCCTCCTCTCCACCTCCAAACCTGGCGGAGAACAAAGGACGACGGGAGCAAGAGCCAAGAACTGTTTCTGCTCATCAGTGGGCGTGGCGCATCAGTGATAAGAGGACCTCGGATGATGTCCTAGACACACTCAGTTCACACTCAGAGCCATTATACAAAGCCCTCAAGTCCTAGGCAGGTTTCAGGACAACAAGGATGAGGCTGTCCTCAAAGGCGGGCGCGTCCCCCAGGCCTCCCAGGTAGGACAGAAACAGGCAAACCCAGGCATCTCTACATAGACAACAAGAAAAGACTCAGGAGTCTTTATTCACAAAAGCCACACAGTGGTGCTTTCAGTCTAGAAAAAGGGTTCCCATTTAGAGTTTGATTTAAAAAAAAAAAAAAAGCCACAAGAATTTGGGCTTACAGACTATCGTGACAAACTGGCCCCTAAACGTGTTTATTTTCACTGGCCAGTGGAACAATACATTTTATGGAGCATGACAATGTTTTAAATAATCAAGCATACATTGCAGATTATCGACCACCCACCACTTCACATACTTTTCTGTTTTTCTGGTGCGAACACTTAGCATCTACTGCCAGCCATTTCCAAGAACTCCGTAGCTAGTTTTTTAACTATGGCCACTGCACTATTGAACTTCCATTCCTATCAAACTGAAGCTTTCAAAATTTTGATCAACTTTCCCCAATGCCCTGTTCTATAGTCCCTGATTAACACAATTATACGTTTCCCTTCCAGAAGTAGTTTTTTGTTTTTGTTTTTGTTTGCAGGGGAGGGGTTAAGATTCCATGCATAAATGTTTTTTTTAAAGATTCCACATGTAAATATTTAATATAAACTTGCTTTTAAGAGCACAGCTGGCAAGCTTTCAGATGTCAGTTACTTTATGTCAAAGAAAGGGGCGTGCACGCTGTAACAGGAACACACTGCTATTTTAAGTCTGTTATCATGAATCTGCAGCATGTGTCCTACCCAGCATGCTCTGCTTCTATTCTAGAGGTTATAGAGCTAGTTAAGGAAGGCACTGCCTCCTGTTGTCATAAGTGGATACAAGAAAGGAGCTGTGGGACTCTGGAAGACAAAACAGACTTAAAGTAGGTTTGGGTGAGGCCATCATAGCTGATGACCAATGATGATAAGAGATGATGGAGAAGACCGAGTTTTAAGTTGTTACCAAGGGACCAGGCTGGCTATGCCTACACAGAGACCTAATTCAATAGTGGACCTGCTAGGCTGGACACAGCTGGGCTCGGGCTAGGCTGTCCAGCGGCCCCTCCATGTGGCTATGTGACTAGTGTGACCGAGGGACTACACTTTAAATCTTTTTTTTAAATCTTTTTTGTTTGTTTGTTATGTATACAGTGCACATCAGATCATATTATAGATGGTTGTGGGCCACCACGTGGTTGCTGGGAATTGAACTCAGGACCTCTGGAAGAGCAGTCGGTGCTCTTAACCACTGAGCCATCTCTCCAGCCCTACACTTTAAATCTTTACCCTTTCGTGTAAATACAATTTCAAGTTGACCCTTGAGTCAGCTATTGGGAAAATTGTTCAAGTGTGATTGCTCCAAATTGGGTATATGAGCTCGAGTTTTCAGTTTGTAAACATTATTAAATCTAAATACACACTGTATGTGCACAATGAAAATTTAGCATGCAAACAAACACCAGTGTCCCTGATCCTCGTAAGGTAACGACTTTCCTCAGTTTCTCCCACTTTTTCATGGTGGCTGCCTCAGGACTGGTTGGAGGAGAAATACAAATGCACACTGTAAACAGTATGGTACTCCAGTGCAAAGCGCTAGAAAGGTCCTGCCACAAATGTTCATTGATGCAAGCCACTTTCAAGTCTCTTCCTCCCCATAGAAGCTCTACGATTGCATCTGGGTGGGATCTTTGTGAACAAGACACTGTCTTATAGATGACATGACTGCATGGGGGCCCACACCTGTAACAGCCCTGAAGCCTGGTCATTTATTCTTAGACAAGTATAAATACTGATATAACAGGAAATGCAGACTTATCATCTCACCCCAGTGAAAACTCTTAGGGATTTGTTTTGTGTGTATAGTACATCTTGGCTCTTATTTTAAATCCCTTGAACTCAGCTCAGCACTTGGTTTGTAGAAAACGCTCTATAAACGTTTGTTGAACGAGCTCCTCCTCTGATGAACATCTGCATTTTAATGCAGACCAAACTCAAGACTACAGGAATAAGGTTCTGAGGGGGTCATCTGGCTCTAACCTATAGCAACCTCCCAGCAAGTGCCTGCTTCATACTGCTGTTGTCAAGCAGATGGAAGGCAGGCAGCTGCCCCAGGGAGGACCATTGCAACCTCAATGCCTGGTCTCCTCAGCCTAGTGAGTGTCAATGCACCGGACCCGAGCCAG
This sequence comes from Acomys percivali, assembly GCA_907169655.1. Lineage (NCBI taxonomy): Eukaryota > Metazoa > Chordata > Mammalia > Rodentia > Muridae > Acomys > Acomys percivali. The sequence continues at coordinate 3,806,682 of OU015748.1, forward strand.
CAGCACTGCAGCCCCTTGAAGCTTATGAAGAAATGTACATTCCTGGGTTCTCCCGCCCCCACCCGCCCCCAGAGACCCTACACTGGAAGCTCAGGGCAGGCCAGCAATCTGTGTTCAATAAACCCTTTGGAGTGACCAATGTGCAAGCTTGAGAGCCACTCAACCAGCTCTCCTTGCTGCCTTGCTCTGTGTACCGTCTTCCTCTTGGATGCTGAAAGAACAAAGATGGCTGCCTCAGGCTAGCCAGGGCAGGATGTCTCTGAGGTCACACAGTCCCAAAGAAGCAGCTAAGTGGCTCCATGTCTAACCAATCAAAAGAAAGCAAAGCTGGCGAGCAGAATCACCCAGGAGAGCTGTTCCACCTGAGTGTCCTGGGGAATGAGGGTTCAGATCAACACATTCCACGCTCCGGGCTCAGGCCTTTGGGGGAGGGGTGGGCATTCTTCTGGTGACTCCGTTGTCACCGAGGAAAAAGGGCTATTTTATGAAACACATGCACACATCCTTCCTAAGCCCAATACCCAGGCTCCCTACTTTCAAAGGAGAGAATCGCTCCCTCCAGGTTCAAAGACAAATGGCTTTCTATAGTATTTCTTGGAGTTCAGGAGGCCTTCCATTCAACTCCACACACGGATGTCAACTATTTTTAGGATCCTTTCCTCAGACGGCGCTTCCGTTTCTCAAGACTTATTTAAAACCCTTCTCCATGTTAGCTTTTTCGAGAGCTGTGACTCTGGACTATATTTTAAAAGAATCTGCTGCTGAGATTCTATGACAATAGCTAAATTATGCAGCCAGTAAGTCTGGAATGCCTGGCCCTCCGCTGTGGGACAGGAGGAGGTAGGTGGCTCCCCTGTGTTCAGCGCCCTCAGACAAGCCCAGGCCGAGGACCCGCCAGGTGTCCCACTTTGTGGGTAATTTGCACATTTCTGAAGGTAGAAAAGTCAGTCAGTCACGTCCAATCTTGAGGCAGGGCCTGATCAGAATTTAAGACTGCCTGAAGGGAAACTGCTCGGCACTACATACAGTTCATCCCTCCCGGTTCCCTCTCTGGTCACCTGGGCTGCTTTAGCTGTCTGCCAGACAAGGCCTCCCTTGGCACTGATTGAAGGATCCTCACAAGGTAAACCTGTTTCTGAGTCAGACAAGCAAGGACTCATTAACCATTGAGAAGCTCACAGGATAGGGCGCCTTTCACTTTATTTTGGAGACATCTAATTACGGTGAAGAGCTCTTGCCTCCTTGACTTCCCATTTCTCATGTTTACAGTCTTTGGGTTTCCTGTTTTTAACATTTAAAATCTTAAGACACGTTTTGTTTGTCGGTTTGAGCCAGGGCCTCTCTATTCCCTGTAGCGCTGGCGAGCCTGGAGCTCACACTGACCTTTCCTGCCTGGGCCTCCTCCAGAGGGCTGTGGCTATAGGTGTGTGACACCCCGCTGAGATTTTTAGGGGTGGTGGTGGGAAGCAGGAGAGTTCTTTTCGACAGGTTCTTACTCTGTAGCCTTGGCTAGCAGAGTATACAGTATATAACCCAAATGGGCTTTGAGCTCTGGCAATTCCCCTGCCTCAGTCAGCCAGGACTGGACTTATAGGTTGCGCCGCTGCACGTGACTTAAATATATGAAGAGAAAGCACACTTTCATTTCTAGGAGTAGCTCAACATCCGCACATCCTTTCCTCTATGTCTACGGACTGGCTTAAAAGAGCGCAGAGTGAGCTCTGTCCGCAGGTCAGTGGCATAGCCGCATGCCTGGCCCGCCAGGTGCAGACACCCTGATGACTTGGGAAGGTTCTGGAGCAGCCACCAGCTGAAGCACCAAGGTTGAGAGCCACTTGACTCTGAGGAGTGGGGCGTGATACCGTGCAGTAATCACGGCCTTGGAGAAGAGATGTCAAACCAGGCTTCCCTCAGTCAGCCCAGGGGACAAGAGACAGGTGACAGTGAGAGGCAGTCAAAGAAAAGAGCCAGAGGGCAGCGGGCATTGGTTATCTCCACAAGGATTTGTTCTTCCAAACTCCTTTAAATTGGTGTCTTTTTAACTTATTTAAAAAATTATCTATAAAATGGTGCTTTGAGAGTTAAGGGACGAAAAGCAACTCTGTTGGCCTGGCTTCCAGTCTTTCCTCCAGGTAACTGCGAGTCAGATGAGCGTTCTGATGAAGCGGGCGACCTACTGTAGCACAATCAGGAGTTTATCAGAAGGCTGCTCTTCACGGTAGCTAACCTATATTCATTTAGATTCTTAGAGAGACCTGCATTAACTTTTACCACGTGAGCTGTCTTAGTAGACTCATATTTTAAGAACAAGGCAATTGTATAAACTGGCATAAAGTTGTGCATTGCCTTGTTGGGAATGTCACTGGAACGAATTAGGAGTTTTGAAAACCCATGTTATTAGGTGTTAGTAAGCACAAGTTCATTCAGACACACAATGACAGGTGGACAGATCCTGTGTCACTAACAGCATTGAAGGCCTCTGAAATATGTATTATATTTAAACACACACACATACCCACACATGCATGCACACACATACATGCACACGCATGCACGCATGCACGCATGCACATGTATGTGTGTGTGGAGAACTCTCTCTATGACAAGAGATATGAGCCATGGCATCCCGCCCCCCCCCTGCCCCGTGAGCCCCGGAAACCTTTGACAAAGGTTCCTCTGAACAATGTGAACTCTCATTCTGCGTGGGAACAGAGCTCTGACTGTCAGCGGCATCTCCATTTCACACGCTGCTCGGTTCTATTGAACACACTTTCTGATCTCCCTCTGAAGGAAATGACACAGAAACCCCCCAACACACACACACCGAGGCCACACAACAGGTCAACATTATCTATGACAAAGGCAATGAAGGAAAAGAATATCAGCTAGACATGTTTTATCTGTGTGGCATGTCTTAGAGTATAAGTGAAGAAGCCATAAAACCCAGGGCTCCTTTAATATGAGAACATTTCCAATCTCCTTCCATAGCCAGTCCCAGTAACACCAGAGACAGGAATCTCTTCTTTAATTAGAAGAAAGAAAAAGTCTAAATATACTCCTAAGCCCACAGCTAGAGAGAATATGTTCAGCACATGTTTGTATTCAAATTGCGTTTTTTCCCTATTGTTTGTGTGTGTGTGTGTATGTGTGTATTTTTAAATAAAAACACAACTCAGGAAATGCTACGATTAGAAGAAAGGCTATGTACTAGGTCACGTGTCAAGAGTGACACAGCACAACCCCACATTAGGTGACACGCAAGTGTGACATTGCCTTTGTCTTCTGGATGGCTGCAGCTAAGCAGGGTGACTGAGCTCCACAGGTCTCTGTAGAATGCCCCTTTCCTTCTCTGGCCACAGTCTACAGTGAACAGAACTTGGTCCAGGTGACCTTTGTCCTTTTCTCTCTCTGCTCCTAGACAGCTGCCCCATGGTGACTTCCTCTGCCTGCTGTTAGCACTGGAGTGCTGGAGTCTGCACACCCCCTACATACGTCTGCTTTTAATGTTTTCTCCTCAGCTCCTTTGAGAGGAGGCAGGGCTTCTCAATCAGCTCCCAGACTGCTGGGATGTGAGAGGCTCTGTCGCATCCTCCCACTCACCCTGAACTGAGAGACCCACCATGCTTTCCCCAGGAGGACTTATTAAACGCCTGGAACCATGAGCCAAAACAACGGCGTCTTTCCGTAAGCTGTTTCTGTCAGGTGCTGTAGGGACAGGGAGACAAACAGCTGACAACAAGCAGCCCTACAGATGCTGGGGCTCCCTTAGACCTACTTTAATATTGCCAAATGGAAGGGATGCCTCATGAACTCAACGACACACGTCCAAAACAACCACTGCACTGCCATGACGGCAGGCGATCAAGCTATCCAGGCACATGTTAGCGGACAATAGGAAGTGGTCAAAAGCTGATGTCTGCATGGATGGGGCATATGTTTGGTGGGCACAGAAACAGGTTGTCACAAGCATGGCCAGCGGCATGACTTTTCCAAGCTGCACTGATGTCAGATAGTTACGCTGGGCAGTTCCACTTCCAGAACCTCAGGGCTGCCCACAGTAGTAAAGGGATAATTCAGAGAGAACAGGTTGTGTGTGTGTGTGTGTGTGTGTGTGTGTGTTTGTGTGTGTGTATGTGTGTGTGTGTGTGCATGTGTTTGTGTGTGTGTGCACGCGCACAGCACCTGCCTGAATTAAATTCTTAAGCAGTTAGGAAAAACAGTTCAGATTGTACAGTTGCTGCACCTTTCAACAGTTCAAGACCCGAAGGGGAAGCATGGAAGAAGCCACTGGCCCCTGGGATGAAAAGGCAGCTGCTCACTTCTTCCTCATGGGTGGAAAGAGGGCAGCTGGAAGCCACACAACTGGAAAATCAACTCTAAGTGGCTGGCTGTGTCACAGCCCTGCCCTTCAGTCAGTTACACTGCCTGTCTGCCCCGCAGGAGGGGTGGGGCTGGGCCCTCAGACGCCTCAGAGAGTGAGACCGTGGACTTCAGGTAGAAGTGCAACAGGAGAGGAGAGCAGAGGCAGAGCATCAGCTGAGTTAGAGCCGGGCTTCCACGGCAACGCTGGTCCTGGACGGAAGCCTCTAGACTTGTCTCTTTCCTTACCCATCCCTGTGGCTCAGAGCAGCGACAGGAGAGGAGAGCAGCACACTCAAAGGGTTAGGGGCTTCAGGATGGCCCGTACACTACCAGAAGGTCCAGAGGGCTGGGGAGACTAGTGCGCGGGAGGCAGCAGCTAAGGTGGGAGGGCGAGTAGGAACCGCGCATGGCATCGCGGAATCCATAAATGCTCCATGTGTGCATATGTGCGGCTGTGCACATGCTGAGCAGCCACAGGGAGTGGGCGTGGCTGATATCTGTCACCAGGAACGGTTAGAGAAGGGCTCAGCACACCACAATGGCACACGCTCAGAAGGCACAAGAGTCTGCGGCTTCCCCAAACACACAAGGTGTCACCGAGAAAAAGGCACCAGCTGGACAGCTTTGCAGGAAGTGTGGGACTGGCGGGTAGATAACAGCTCTTGCCCTGGGGTTAGCATATTTAACGGAGAGATAAGACCAGGGTAGAGCGTAGAACAAACACTGACTGAGCATCATCCGCGATAAAGTGTTCCAGGTGGGAGGTAATAAGGATGAGAACTGTCGCAGGGTTCACGCCTGGTGGTCTGTGCTAACTGGAGGGGGAGGGGACGCATGTGGGAGCAGGAAGGACTGGGTCACGAGCCGTCAGCAACACACACTAGGCCTCCGCGTAAGCACGTCTCTGTCCAGTTTCACGTCAGCTTTTGTAACTGTAGACAATGATGTCTCCCAGACATCTATTCTCTCTGTTCCTCTCTTTCTCTTTAGTCCTTCCCTTCCTCCCTCGGATACCCTGTACATAATACACAGATGGCCAACATGGATGCCACCTTCCTAGGAGATCTGGGACCGGGAGGGCTATCCATCTGTGCTTCTCCATCACCCACACCACCTTTACTTCTCTCCTGTGTTTATTTCTGCTATAGCCTCTCCAGCCGTCTACCCATGCTACTTCCTGCCCTCATCCCTCCTTCCCGCCTCACCCCTACTACCCATCCTCATCCCTACCTACCACCTCACCCCTCCTTCCTGCCTCACCCCTACCTCCCACCTCACCCTTACCTCCCACGCTCACCCCTACTTCCTGCCTCACCCCTACCTCCCGCCTTACCCCTACTTCCCACCCTCACCCCTACCTCCCACCCTCACCCCTACCTCCCACCCTCCCCTCTACTTCCCATCAAACAAATTAGCATAAAGCAATCTAGTCACGAAGGTAGGCAGATGGGCTCACCTCCCTGCCCACCCCTCTCCCCATTAGATGTGACAGCGAAGAGCCTTGCAACGGTCTGAAATGACCGTCATGGTTGGGCCCCATGACTTCACTGACCACCAGTCTGCAATGACCTTCATGACTGGTCCCACAGCTTCTTCAGCAATCTCTCTCTGTGCTTCCTTCTGGCCTTCATCTGGGTCCTTGGGTGACCAGATACAGCCTGCCTCCAAGCTCTAACCTCATGGATCCTTCTGCTGGGAACACTCTCCCACACAGTCACACCTTGGAGGTCACCCTATAGGGAGACCTTTTCTGCTGTAATGTTGCATCAGTCCCCCTGGCTCCTGCCGGCTCACCCTACTGTATTTCCCTCCACAGGCCTTGTAGTAACTTTACAGCTGGAATGTAATGGCTGGGAGAAAGATCTGTATATGCCTCCCCGCCCCCCTCCCCCGCCGCCTTTTCCCCCTCTCCTCCCCCCACCCGGTGACATCTAGTAAAAGCCCTCACTCTGGGCTCTGGGACATAGCAAACACTGGGCCAATGCTTGCTGAATGAGGAGTGAGCAAATGAGCGGGCAAACATGTGGCGAGACATGCCCCAGAGCTCGCCACCTGCGCCCGCCCTCGCTGTGAGCTTTGCTCCGTCCTCAGGATGGGGCTGGAAATCGTCCTGGGCCACTGGTGCTCTCCCTGTTATTTCTGCTCCTCAGGAACCCCAGTCTCGAGGCGGAGGGGGCCTGGCAGCTTCTAAAGTCACTTCTGTCCCTCAGGTTCTGCGGCTGTTTGGTGACTAGCAAGGCTGATTTAAGGAGAAATGTATTTTTAGGGACTCTTGTGAAAATCTTATCAAGTCGACTGCATCTGGCCTAGATTTGTTAGCAGGCCCTTTGAGCCCTGGGATTTAACAGGAGCGTATGTCACAGGAAGGGGGACATTTGCAGAGTGTAGACTGGAGGGGTTAGGACGAAAGGGAGTCTAGGGGTGAGTGGAGGTAGCTCAGCACCTGAGGAGGTCGGGAAGGAAGAGGGCTGAGAGGACGGAAGCCTCTGCTGCCTAAGGGACATGGGTCTGGACACCTGGCACCTCGCTGGCGGAAGTGCCTTTCCTCCTGTTTTCTCTCCCACCAACACAGGATAAGGGCTGTTTCTGCATGTCGGGTGCCAAGCAGAGCCACCTCAGTCTCCCTCATGCAACGGGGGTGGGGGGGGTGGGGGAGGTGGGGGGGTGGGGGTGGGGGGATGGCAGGCGGTGCTGCTGCCTTGGGCTGCCTACGGGCTGGAGGTCCCTTCAAAGATGGCGTTCCACAGGCCTCCTTCTCAGCTTGGAATTTTCTAGCAATCTGAGCAGCAGCTCAGAGTAAGCAACACCCCGGTAAGGGTACATCTCTGAGGATACCTGGGAGAGTTGGCTCCCGAGAGACAGGGCCAGAGTGTGCTCCCTGAGGTGAAGGACAGCCCAGCTCTCGGCCTCTCTCCACATCTAACCCAACCCCACGACTTGTGCAGGACACAGAAATCCTGGAACAGAGCCAGATATGAGATGTGGGGATGAAATTTCCATGGGTTTCTGAGGCCACAGAAAGACAGAAACCTGCTCTCTCATTTGAGGCATGCAGGCCTCAGCATGGACAGACCTGTGACCTACAGATGACAATACTCCGATAATTGTCCAACAGAGCAAGGCTTCCCCCACACCCTACCATTTGACTTAAGATTCCCGAACCCAGGGGTTCAGGAGCACCAGGAAGAAATGATTGACAATAGCTATATATATATTTAAAAAAAGGTTTTGCTTGCAACAATTTCACTTAACTCCAAAGGAAGGAGGACATTTCCAGCCATGTTGCTTTCAATTGCCCTTGACACGGAGTGACTCAAGCCATGAGAATTAACTGAGCTACAGAAGCGGGTTTGAGTCAACAGTTTGTCTTATCTTAAAGAAAACTGAGTTGTTAGACTCTGGAATCAACAACCGATATTTACTATGTTTAAAGTCCAAACTCTGAGGAGTAAAAAGACCCAGGCCATTGTGTAAAACATATAAGCCCAGGCGCACGTGGGCACTACAAGATGACGTCGGTGAGACGGAGGGAGCGGCAGTGACTGGCTCCTTGCTGTGGGCACCTCTGTCTCTTCCTTTCCTTGGGCACAGTTGGTTCCTTTTGTTACTTTCCCTCAGACCCAGGCACTCCACAGAGGCTAATCACCACCCAGTGCTGCTTCCTGCTTCCCTACTGCCACCACTTGTCATGATTTCTAAGCAACCTCACTGTGTCACCATGGTAACCATGGGCCAACAGTTTGCCCATGAGAAGCCAGGAGAAAGAAAGCGGCTGTTCTGGCCCTGGTCCCCAGTCACATTTAGGAACCAAACAGGCTTCTTCCCACTTTATGGAAGGGGAAACTGAGGAACAAGAAGTCAAGGGTCTTCTAAATTTTGTCCACGGAGGATGAAAGCACCAGGGACAAGCCATGCAGCCTACAGTGAAGCCGAGCCTGCACTGCAGCAAACCTCTCTCTCAGCTTTAAGGTTTTGTCTGTGAACCGTGACCCCTTGGACTGCAGTGCTCTCAGCACAACTCACTTCACTGTTCATTTCCCAACACACAAGCCGCGCCCAGATGTAAGCGCATTTGGGTACCCAGGCCCACGGTCTCAGGGACTCGGTCAGCCCTGATACTCCCTCTACCCAGGGCATTGCTCTTCTTCTAAGAACGTATCTATTTCCCTTTAAGTTGGTTTTTTTTTTTTTTTTTTTTTAAGAGACACACTGCTGAGCTGGAAAATTAATAACCCGGCATAACCTGTGATACCACCCTCAAGACAAACTCTCAAGTTACTTGTTCATTATTTTCCTGAAATGATTTTATCACCCATGTTCCCATGTGCATACCTCAATTGCTCCTCTAAGCCTGCCGGTTCCTCCAACTGGTCTGACCTCTTTCTCAAGAGAACCAATGGCTTAGAATCAAACCAAACCTGACAGAAGGAGGGAGGGAGGGAGGGAAAGAGAGGGAGGAGAGGGAAGGGAGAGGGGGAATAAGAGGAGAGAGAGAGAGAGAGAGAGAGAGAGAAGACAAAGGGAAAGAGGGGGAATATGAATCTAAATAACACTTTTCTTTGCTATGCAGATTGTTATATAGCTACTTAGTTAAAGTGCTTTGGATATGTGCCTGAGATGTTCCAAAAAAGCGAAGTGGTTTACTTCTGTCTTGTTTTTGTCATTAGCCCATGTCTGAAAGGACAATCGTGACCACGCATCACTCCTCTGTTTTTAAGTGTGACTTTGCTGACACCACCTATTTTTAACTAGCAATGGAATGTGATGTGATTGTTATGATTAGAATGGAACTCCCCTGTATGAGGACATGAACGGCATTTCGCTTACTGAAATGTGTCTTCTTGGTGGTGGTCAAAACACCCCACGCACAACTTATCAAAAAGATGCCTCCGATGAGGAAAAAAAAAAAAAAAAAAAAAAAAACCACACACACACACTGCTCAGTTAAATTCACAGTGCTGAGAGAGGCACAACCAGGAACCCTGGACCTTGAAACTTCACTAGCTGTGTCTCTACTCGCCACTGAGCCCCAAGTGTTACGCCAGCCCATGGAAGACTCTGGAAGACCTGAAGACTAGCACAGGCACTCTGGCAGCCGAAGTCATGGCGGGGAGGCTGCATCAAAGGCCGATGGGACTTTGGTTGAGGTCACTGCCCAGCCCTGCAGCAGCAAGGCCGGGATGGAAGTCTCTGCCTGTCTCTGCTTTTCCAGTAAGAATGACTCATGAGCTGCAAATGCTCAAGTCAGCTATCTCTTCATCACTCGCAGCAGCTGCTGTGACTAGGTCTCCTCATCACTCAGCCAGCAAGCATTCCAAACCTTTGCAAATTATGGGTTTTATATATATATTATATTTTTAAACCAATCAGATAACAAACATCTATGACCCCAAGCTAGTCCACTGTTAAGGATTCGCCGCTCTCTGTCATAAACTGGTGGCCTAGTTTCCCTTGCTTTCCTTCCAAACAAGGAGCCCTTGGAATGTGTGAGCCTGTGTGGATGGCGGATGCTCCACAGAACACTGACTCGGCTGCCCTCTTCCTCCACCCTGAACACAGCTCATTAGGTGCAAGGCTCATTAGGTTCCAGAGAGAAAAAGCGGCCAGCGTTCCTTCCTCCAGCGTGCAGAAAGGAAAGCCCCTTCCGTGCATTTACACGGCCCGTTCTGGGAGTAGTCTAAGTGCCTGTTTGTCTGAAAACGGACAGAGCTGGGAGATCTGGGGCAAGTCACAATTGCCTTCTCAGCCTCAGTTTACCCACACACAAGGCAGTGGTTGTCAGACCGAGATGTAAGCCACCGAAGAGCCGAATGTAGACACTGCTGTGGCTCTCAGTAGCATGGCTGGACTTCCAGTTGTGGGTAGCTAAACAGAAAGTCAAAGATTTAAAGTGGCGAGTAATTTAAAATGTATCTCCAATAATAGCACAGGGAGTGGTAGGGTAGAAAGTTAATATCTGAAAGCCTTTGTAAATAAATAAGGAGGCTCCTTCACCCTTTCAGGCCTGAAGAGGGCCTGCTATGCAGATACTGCAAGAGAAATACTGATGAGCAAGCTATCCCAGGCTCCTCGGACCTCGGACACACTAGCAACTGTGTTTCTCGCTCTCCAGGGAGATGCCTGTGACCCACGGGATTTTCTTCGTTAACCCTGGGGCAGTAGCTGGGATTCATTATGGCTAATAATCCGTCTGACTCTCAGCCCTCCTCAGAGGAGGTAATGACGCTGCTGCTTCTGAGCCCAGGGCCTGTAACCACCCAAGAACCCTCTGACGTCAGCGCCACCGCCGCCCGGCTGGGAAACCCAAAGCACCAGTTTATTTACTGAAAAATAAGGAAATCGGCTGTGTTTGCCTCTGCAAAGTTGTGTGTGTGCCACGGCGTTTGGTTGTAATTGCTCATCTCAGTAAGAGGCATGATAGCTTCCAAAATATCCATCAGATACCCATTTTTCTTTAAAATTTACACTCTGTCTAACACAATACAGTAGATTAAGAAGAGACTGAGGATTGTAGAGGGGCATATATTCCTACAATCTTAAAATTCAAAAGTAAAGAGGGGCACAGGAAAAGAAACACGTCAAAGGGGAAGTTTAAATAAAATGTTTAGATTAAAAAAAAAAAGTTCTGGAAACACACATCTCATAGGCACAGTAGATAGCAATGATTTTGTTTCGCTGAAACCTTTACAAGCAAAATCTTTTCGGCCTAACTTCATAGTGTTGCTGAGCGCTTTCCTTCCCAATCGTCATAACCAATCCTTCCTTCTGTATCTGAAGTTCGAATTAGTCACCGTTTCAAAAAATCTTCATGTGAGTTATAGCTTACTTTCACAAAGAAAAGTTATAATTATTACCCAATTTGGAAATGGTTTGCTCCAGTTTGCTCCGCTACTGCTATGACAGACATCCGATACCCGGAACGAAGGGTTGATTTGACTTACGTGTGTGTCAGTCCTTGAGCCTGGAGGCAGAAGCTGGAGCCCTCTTGCCTCTCCCGGCCTGCTTGCTTATATAGCCCAGGCCAACCCCGCCTAGGAATGGCACCGCCCACAGTGGGCTGGGCTCTACCACACCAACCAGCAATCAAAAAAAAAAAAAAAAAAAAAAAAAAGCCTCAAAGACATGTCCACAGGCCAATCTGCCGAAAAACGATGCTATAATCGAGGCTCTGCTTCCCAGGTACGGGGACATCTGCGTTAAGCTGACAAAAAGCTAACCAGCTCAGTTTTATGAAAGTTTTATCTAAGTATTTAAATGCTTCTCTGGCAGCATTTAATAATTAAAACTGGTCATGTCTAGAAAAAAAAATTAACTGACAGTTCCTAAGATAAATCTAACACACTTTCATCAAGGTATGTTTCCAGAAAACAATCTTACAATCATTGCTGTGTGCTAGTATATATTACGTGTTAGTGCCATCTCTGAAGAGAACGTCCATGTGCCACTATTCCATAAAGTAAAAGGTTTTAGTAGGAAAATTATCAACCTTGAAACTTGTTTAAATTTTCTCTAACCTCTCTGCATAATGCCAGGCTTTCTTCAGATGAGACTCTGTGAGGCCCAGGAATCTGGACCTCCAGTAAGAAGTGGATGGCGTCAACGAATGAGCTCTACTTTAACTTTTCTTTCATGGGTGTCTCCGACGTATTAGCATTCTTTGGAACAATAAAAGCTCAGTGAGTATGCATGTTTTTGCTTGGCAGCATTTCTTAGCTATGAGTACGTCGAGACTAAAATGATGCAAGCAGAAATACAGATCTCTAGCAAGGACAGCCTAAGGAGTTGTAGGAGACAGGAGCAGCTGGGTGGATGGATTAATGAACCTAACGCGAGTTAGATGCAGAAATGAACCAAAGTGAGAAAGGACAGTCACCTCTAGGTCACATGCACATCACAACCAAATCTTCTATAACACATTGGCTTTACACGCAACAGGTCTTAAATGTATGACTTGAAACATTTAAAATAACATAAAAAGTTGAATGGATCTGCAGCGCTAAGTAGATTTTAGTTGTCAAGATGAAAAACTTCTAATGCTGGGTGCTGTAATTCATTAAGAAGTCTCTTGGGGGATGCTTGTGGTCACAACAGGATGTGAAATACAAGGTACTCATGATTTTTCAAAAGGCAAGATATGAAATAGGAATATATGACACAGTTGCTGGACAGAAGGGGACACGTTATCATCTGAAGACGGTGTGATTATAGACACAGGAAACCCAAGAGAAGTGAGTTCGATCCTCACATGGAAAAAGTGGGCTCAGTCAGATTGTTAGAAATGAGAAACAAAGTTCAATGGCAGCAAGAGTTTTCTACCAGTAACCTGATAGAGTACATAATGTAAATATTTAATTTAAAATATTTTTTATTTAATTTTAATTTATGTGCACTGGTGTGAGGGTGTCAGATCTTGGAGTTATAGACAGATGTGAGCTGCCATGTGGGTTGCTGGGAATTGAACCCGGGTCCTTTCAAAGAGCAGACAGTGCTCTTAACCACTGAGCCATCTCTCCAGCCCATAATTTATAGTAGCATCAGGAATGGCTCTAACTAAGCAATATTCTGGATGAACGGAAACATCAGCGGCCCTCTCACCTCAGGGTGAGAAGTAACATTTCAATAAGGTCCACACAGGTCCCATCCACTAACTCTCTCTCTTTCTTCTGTTTCTTTTTTTGATTTTTCCCTTGTAGTTGAGTGAGTCAAATCCAAGGCTAATGGGTTTGTGTTGTTTCTCTTTTAATGTCTCTGTGCTCGGGATTGAACCCAGGGGCTCGCATAGAGTAGACAAATTCTTTTCCACTGACCTATTTCTCCAACTTTATCATTATTATTTAGAATCGAAAAGTGGCTCAGCAGTTAAAGGCACTTGCTTCTGTTGCTGATTTTGGTTCCTAGTACCAAATGTGGGTGGCTCAGCTCCAGGGTATCCAATGCCTTCTTCTGGCCTTTGCTGGTACTCAAACACACGTGGTGTACACCCACACAGACACACAAGGACACACACAAATAAAAATCAATGAGAATTAAAATTTTTGTCCTTATTAACCAAAATTTGTCAATTCAATACAATTTTATTACCATCTCAGAGGTTGTTTTTAGTGTTAGGGAAGGCTGGTGTTAAGTGTGGGGAGAGCTTGAATATTTATTCTGGTATTTCTCTGAAAGAAGAAACAGAACTGAACAGAGATTTCCAAAAAGAAACCAGAGTACACGGGGATAAGGCTTAGAACATGAGGATGCTATTTAAAACAACGAAAGCCACTACTATTTATTACCGCTGAGGGAACAGGCACATAAATCAGTGGAATCAATTCTTAATTTTTTTATTTGTTATGTGTGGGCATGGCAGTGCATGTGTGCACCTGTACCATGTGCATTTGGGGGTCACAGCACAGCTTTGGGGAGTTCATTCCCTCTTTCACTGTGGGTCCAGGGATTGAACTCAGGCCATTAGCTTGTACGCAAGCCCTTGTACCCACTGAGCGCTCTCACCAGAACCCCCAACTACAAACTTCTTGAACATGATCTTAGTGTACATAATAACAGATAACAGAACCACATGTGGAGAAACAGTGCTCAACTCTACAAATATTACTTTGGAAACTGGAAAATAAAAAGAGTAAGCTAACTTGTAAACTTACACTGTTCTCCACCTGATTAGATTTAAAATACAATCAAAAGGGAGGGGGAAATAGGACTCTCTTGTTGAAAACAGGCACAAGTGTCCCTCGGAGAACCAAAACTACTGCAAGCAAACAAAACTGATACAAAATCCAATGGTTTAAAGTTGAAACTCAAGGGGCTGGAGAGATGGCTCAGAGGCTAAGAGCAGGGGCTGCTCTTCCAGGGGTTCTGTGTTCAATTCCCAGCAGCCACATGGTGACTCACAACCATCTATAATGAGATCTGGTCCCTTCTTTTGGTGAGCAGCCATACATGTAGTCAGAACACTGTGGACATAGCAGTAAATAAATCTTTATAAAAATGAAAGCTTCTGATTATAGCTCAAGTCGGCTTGAACATTAAGTAGGCCTAACTTGCCCCACAAAGTCTGCAGCACAAAGAAATCTTTAAGAGTGATTAGGAACCGGGGCGGTGCAGGACTTTGAAGTCTCTCGGCTTCCACCGGTCACAGTGGAAGCAAATCCCTCAACTTTGTCCAGTAGTGAGGCCAAATAAAGAGCAGACAGCACAGCGCAACTCTCCTCCAAGTGGAAGCAGCAACAGGAAGGAGTCACCTGCTTGGCATCCTGATGAAGGGAAGCAAACTGGGAGGGAGAAGTGACCCTTGACACCGTGACCCTCAGCAAAGATGATGTACCTTCTGGGGACACTGAGGCCAAGACATTCTGAAGAGGCTGCAACACTGAGCCAAGTGAAATCACAGCAACGGCTCTATGTGTGGGCATAGGCTGTAAGACGCGGCTCCCTGGCTCGAAGGCGGCAGAGGCAGGCCCGAGCAGGTCTCCTCTCGTTCAACATGAATGAACGGATAAAAACAAACAGCTAGATGTGCCAGGACGACCTGAGAGGACTGAGCGAGACATTCCACAAACCAAAAGGAGGGTTAAGAGGATTGCACAAAATCTGTTGCTGAAAAAGTAAAGCTTGAGAGATGTCATGTAGCTGCATATTTTTCATTTTCAGTGGAGATCAAGAAAGCTGAACTTAGGAAAGATGAAAGGAAGAGAAGAGGAGTTGAAAAGGAAACAAAAGGCAGAGCCAGTTGGCACAGGAGGGGGGACCACTGACATTTTGACTGTAGAATTAAAGTGAATCTGGTAAAACGCACTATAAAACGCTCGAAATAGAATCCACGAGATAGAGATACATTAAATTTATGAGCTGCAGAGGAAAAAAGGGAAGAGATTAAAGTAATCCGAGAGCTGTTGACTGATATGGAAGTCAGAAGACAAAGACTCCGTCGAAGAACTATTAAATGTTCACGGATGGAAAATAATGAAATGAAAGAATAAATTAGACGCAAGCAGTGATTCATGGAAGAGTGGAGAATGAAGATGCAACGGGAACGTGGGGCTTGGCAACACCATGTAAAAGTTCTGGACTATCCCAGCAGTCACGAGGACAGTGCAAGATCTGGAAAATTACTGCAATCCTCAGCCCCAAAATGAACCACAAGTGAACTGAGGGGTTCCAGTTTCTCTTTGGCAACACAAAACAGTAAAAGCCAACAGCAGCATGTCTAAGTTTTAAGGAAGAAATTTAGTAGCCATTACAAAATATTCAATCACATCAGAGTTCTAATATGCAAACAAAAACATTCTGAAATACGTGAGGGCTTAAAAATATCAGTTCCTCAAATCCCATTTGGAGAGAAAAAGCAATCAGAAATTAGAAAAATTAAAAATTAGCCGTGCACAGTGGCACACGTCTGTAATCCCAAAACTCAGAGGCAGATCCATCGCTGTGAGTTCAAGACCAGCCTGGTCTACAAAGAGAGTCTGGGACAGCCAAGGCTACGTAGAGAAACCCTGTCTCGAAAAACCAAATAAATAAAAATAAACATTTAGAAAATTAAAACTTATATGTTCAGGTTATAACCATAGCATAATGTATAAAAATAAGCAATTTGAATCAACTGAGTATTAAGTCACAAGAAATGTTAAAACAAATATGGTCTCAATCTGTTGGCATTTGAAGAACAGTATTTTAAAAACTTTAAAAGTGGATTTTCTAGGATGGCAGGTCCAAATACTTACTATATGATTTTAAACACATTTTTTAAGGAAAAAAGGTTTCACTCTCAGAAAATAAACTGAAATATAAACAATCTAAGATTTTTTTTTTTAATCTGAAAATTCCCCTTGGGCCTTTAGGCTTACAAGCATGTAATTTTCCATTTATAAGTGAACAGTAGGTCAAATGTTACTAGGATCAAGGCATGATCGGTTTTGCAATGTGGGTACCTTCCAGAACACCAGAACATTCTCAAATGAAAAAAAGGTGAAGAAATAGAGAAAGCACATGATTTCACTAAGCCTGCATACAGCTCCGTTGTTGAGAGCCATGTTGCCTTAGACAGGACAAGAGGCGTATTACATATCAGAGTCTGTTGTTCAAACTGTGTATCAGAAATTATGTGCTATGAAGACAAAGTCATGAGGTAAAATACAGTTTAGTATTTGAACAACGTGATGATAATTTGGATAATTCCAATTCACAGTAAGTGGGCTGTAGTGAGGGGCTGGCCACTGTTTAAGAGATCAAATTAAAAAAAAAAAAAGACATAGAAGAGAGTGACAATGGCTTGAAAATTGTAGCTTTCTAATAATAGTAAAATTTGCATAACACTTTTCATAGGCTTGGCAAAAAAATGTTGAACTATAACTGCTTATTATTGTTTCTAATAATAAAACATAACTAATATAAAAGTAACCACCGAGACAGCATAAGTGGCAGCCAGAACACTGCACGAAGGGCTCTGCCCCGAAAGGGAGTTGCTTGCTTTGGTCTCAGAGGAGTTCGGAAGGAAAGGAAGGCTCTGAGGAGAGTCTCAGTGTGACTGCGTTGTTCTCACAGCAGTGGTGGGCACATCGGTTCTGACCGTCCACGGGTTACATGGAGATACTGTGCTGTGCTGCGGTTGCTCTGGCTTGGAGACGGGTGGCCAGGATGTGTGGAAAATCCTGAATCCGGGGTGCTAAGGACCTGTCGTCATTGTCTGATGCTTCACCAACTTGGCTGCCCAGCCAAGTACCAGAGCCTCAACCACAACTACAAAATATTATGAAGAATAAACTGTTATGGAAAAACAAATAATTACATGCTAAATTGGGGAGTAATAAATAACAGGACTGTCTGCCAAGAGATGGTATTTCCCTTGGGACACAAAAACACGAGACAAGAAAAAGGCTGTCCCGTGCAAAGACAGAAGCTTACAGCACGTGGTGAGAGATTTGCCAAAAAAAATTTTTTTTTTTTTTTTTAGTTTTTACTCAACATTTTCTAGATTTAGGTAAACTTATCTGGGGGGATAAACTTGCAGGAACATCAGTTGACTAAGCTAGATATTCAAATATTAGTTATCAATAAAAGGATTTAAAATAAAAAATAATGCTAATAAACCAAAATATGACTTAAAATAAGGAGTGCTACAGTTAATGAATTCACTGTTATCTTCTTCTTTCCTTTCTTTTTAAATCAGTTCAATGAATGAACTAATCTATACTCCTAAGTTGTTTTAAGAGCAGCTCTGTCATTGTTCTAACCCTGACCCTTTGTGTTGGAACACACAAACTAACGCTTCTGCTCCACATGACCTCCAACCAATAAACAGGAGGGCAGAGTATACAGCGTGTGTGTGTGCACATGTGTGCACGTGTGTGCGTGTGCGTGTGAGAGAGAGACACACACCATCCCTTAGAACACTAGCAACACTGGTGTATGTGTGTGTG
>OU015748.1:3839506-3880568 GCA_907169655.1 Acomys percivali
TTTCCGCAATCCCCAAGGAAGCTCTCCTGACTGAGGTTCAGGTGTTGATTCCTTCCAAGTGTCTCTTGCCTTTGTTTTGCTCCTGACGAGCTGGTGACCTTGGCAGACAATTCGACCTCCGCTTCACCTTCTTCATAAGACATTTTAATGGAACTGATGGACACGGCCCTGAACAGAAGGCGCTCTCACTGTCCAGTAGGCACTCAATAAACTCGATAAACATCTGCTCTGCTTCACTCTTAAAAGGTTATTGGTCAGGTCAGTTAAGTACGCCCCGCCCCGCCCCCACTCATCTGCCTGTGGACTGACAGGCATCGGTCCAGCAGGAAAGACTTCCCCCAAATCAGTTCAGGTCCATTCCTGGCTCCAGAAAGGAGAGAGCCTTGTTGGTTGACAGATAAAGAGGCAACACCCCAGAGAAGAAGAGCAAGCGCTCTCCTCAGGCCTGGACCTTTCCCTGTCTTCTGTAATGAAGTCTCATTTACAGACTATAACTGAAATGCAGTGATGTTAAACTCGTGGCCTGATGAAGGTGGGTGTTTAAGTTCTGAGGTGCACTCAGTAGACTTTTGGGGACGATATTCAATGCTGATTTCTAAAATGTTTTTTAAGGGAATGAAAAAAAAAAAATCTCTGAAGCAGATACGTAAGCACAGAGGCCTCGCCTTGGGGTGGTGACCAAACTTGTGCAAGTTGTGAGTCTGTGTCCATGACAACCACAGACATCTCAGGCACGGGAGGTTTCCACAGATGGGCTCTCTGTGGTCTCAGAGGTTCTCGCCTCTGCTGTCATCCCTGCCTTCACCCTTTCAGCCCTAGCTGGACTCCTGTAAGACTGGGAGGTGACATCAGCATAATCTGACTGCTGAGTAAGACCTCCAAGCACCCCACAGTCGCTAGCCTGTACCCCTGCACGGGCTCTTAAGGTGAGCTACTGCAGACCCAGCATCTAGGGGCACTCACATTTCTTCGAGGCCGCCCTAGTGTCCCAGATCCCCACCCCACCCCTGAGTACAATGAATGGTACCATCATCTTCACCCCCTGGGAGCTTGTTAGGAGAGCAGCGTCAGCCCCACCCCAGACCTACTGAATCGGAATCTACATCCTTAATAAGATCCCCCGGTGACCTGCGGGTACCTGAAAGTTGGAGCAGTGCTCTTCTGGCTTACCCCTTAGAGGCATCTGGCAGGAGGGCACCAGCCAACTCCAAACCACACCAAGTACTTTCTCATCTTAAGGTTTGTTTCCAAGCAGGTCTTATGGCTGGCTTCAGGAGACTATGACCGACCCATGAACAAGACAACCAGTGTCTGGTGACACTTCATTCTAGAATTACCATCCTAAACGGTGACATCCTGAAAATACGTATTTTAAAAGACAGATGCAAAAGTCTCGATAATTTTGCTTTTAAATGTTTCACCTTTGAAAAATCTATTTTTTAAAGTCACCTGTACATATGAAATATGCAGCTATGACTGTTCCCTCATACACCCACTATTCTGTGGCTTCAAACATGACTATGAGCAAATGTTTGTCTCCAACAGGATCATTGCCAGGGACTCATGCTGAAGAGGGTAAAATAAGTGTAGGAGGCTGTGATCATTAATTTTGATTGTCAACTAGATGGGATTTAGAATTACCATGGCAACAAACCTCTGGGCAAGTCTGTGAGAAAGTTTTAAGATTGGGTGGACTGAGATGAGCAGATCTACCCTAAAATGTGGGTGGTTACCATTCAGAAGGGGGGAAGGGGGGTCCTGGGTGAACGAAGAATGTCCTTTTCCATTCCTCACCCCGACTTCCCTTTGGTGATGGACCACACCCTCGAACCGTGAGCCAAGGCCAGCCTTCCCTTCTGCCTGGCGCTTTTGTTCTGTATTTTGCCCAGCAACAAGAAGAGTAAACAAATGACTGTTATGGACTCATGCAGGCTGGGATATGGTCCTTGAGTTTTCCTTTTTTTAAATTATTTTCTTCTTTTACGTGTATTTAGTTTCCTAATTCTTCGCTAGCTCTCAGTGTCTTCTGGGCCACCGCTAATTCTTCTCAAGGCTCCTCCCGACTGGTCAGCTGCCTGCTCCTCTCCACCCTTGCTCTGTCCGTGTGATAGTGAGTACGCATGACACCAAGAGAGCTTTGAGACTGCTCTCTCGGGCTCAGAAACCGCCATCCCCTTCACTCGTTGGCAAGGGTCTATAAGACAGCTCCACAGGTATACTCCACTACTGGCTAGAGCGCCATGTGGAAAGCTCACAGCTCATCACCATCTCTCCTCCTCCTCCCCCAACCCTCTACGCTTCAGGTTTCTCGTTCTTTCTATACCCCTTCCCAGGCACGGCACCATCAGCATCTCTCTCTATACCCTTCCCAGGCACAGCACCATCAGCATCTCTTTACCCTTCCTAGGCACGGCACCATCAGCATCTCTCTCTATACCCTTCCCAGGCACGGCACCATCAGCATCTCTCTCTATACCCTTCCCAGGCACGGCACCATCAGCATCTCTATACCCTTCCCAGGCACGGCACCATCAGCATCTCTATACCCTTCCCAGGCATGGCACCATCAGCATCTCTTGTGATAGAAAGCATACTGTATTTCTGGCATTTCTGAGCTCTTGCAGCTTCTCTTATTTTCCCATTGTCATGTCTTTCGGATCCTTTCTCCTCTACTTCTTCCTTGCATTATGCCCGGAATATTCTAATTTTTTTTTTTCCTATCCAGTGCCATCAGCCCCAGCAAATGGTCTAACCCCTAGGCCTATCTCACGGATTCCAATAGGATCTGTATTAAGTATCACCTAGGTGTCGTAGGCTGTAAGATTAAACTCTGCTGTGTGGCTCTTCCGCTCTACCCTCCCCTGTGGGTTCCAACTGTCCCCACGTCCTCCAACCCCGACGCCCTATCCGCAGTCCACTCTCCTCCCTGTTCCTCGGTCCCTAACCTCACCACTGATCTTCTTCCCTGACCTCTAAGCTCTCCACACTCTTTGACCACACACTCCTACTATGAAACGTTGTGTAAATCAGAAACAACCATCATAATAATAGCTCCTTATTTACAGTGTTCTTGCACAGCCATGCCAATGTGACCTACACATCATCAAATACACATGAAAACCGGCAGCTCAAAAGGATACACTAAATAGTATACAAGTTGAGCCCCCTCTTGGGAATGCATAGTCTTACCCTTGGCCTGGGTTGCAGACTTTGCACACTAGGGAGGCTGATACAGACAAATGTCTGCACTTGGAGCCAGAGCAGGTGCTCCTTCCTCCATGAAGCCCTGTCTACCGTCTGACCCCAGAGCAGCTCTTCTCTCCCAGCTTCTCAGAACTCTAAAACTGCAGGCACTAAATTATCTACGCCATATACACTTCCTCAAGACTTTCAGTTTGATTAACTGAAGCTTGCATTTAGGATGCCAGAAATTTATAGATTTTTTTTTTTTTAGGATAATTCAATTCCTTAATTAAAAACATTACTGTCCTCTCCAAACTGCTAGGGTTGAGCCCTGTTCAGCTATGTAACATATATTGTATGAGAACTACAAGTTAGACCCCAGTGTGTGTGAATCACTTCGCCTGTTAGACGTCACACACATAGATTCCTGTCTGTTCCACTTTGGGGCTACTAAAATTTGTAGCATGTTACTTACCCTCACCCCAATCCTGTTTTCATTTAATTTGTTAAACAGGAAATGGGTGTTCTGATCAATAGAGAAGGCAATAAGCATAAAACCTGAAATAGCAAACATTTGTAGATGTGACTATTGCACTCGGAATTTAGTCAAACGGAGAATAAGTATATCTAAAATTTCTAACACAATTGGTCTTTCTACCTTGAGACCAAAGTTCTTTCTGTAAGTTATTTACTTCATCTCTCTTATTTATTCAGCTGAAAACCTACAATGCTGGCTATCTGTAGGACTAGAGAGGTTCAGAGGCCTGAATTTAAGTGGCAGCCGGGCGGGCTTTTGCTGCGACCAAGTCTTCAGAGAGTTCTTATCTTTTTTTTTTTTTTTTTTTTTTTAATCAGCAAACTGAGAGGGCTGTTGATGGGGCGGGGCTCCGGCAGTCCTCCAAGGTCCCGGCTGCCCAGGGATCTACGTGTAAAGCTTGCTTGTGGCGAGTGCCCCTAAAATAGTCACGTCCACTGCCCACACCCATCTTTCTACTGGTTTAAGAGACTCGGTGAGATGCTCTCAGGGAAACAGAAGGCTGTGGAGTTGTTGATTCTGGCTGTTCTCTGGCCTTCAGGACATTATAACTCCTCACTGGGGTGTGCCCAGCTGGGGTGTGGGGTCGGCCTCGGCTTTATCCTGCAGCCTAAGCCATCCAAGCTGAGAACGTCCGTCTCTGAGGCTGCCTTGGTCTAAACAAATCCTCTGATAAAGTGACGTGCATCTATGTCCTCACATCTGGAGCGGGTATGTGTGTACACACACACACACACACACACACACACACACACACACACACATACACACACACACACACACACGGTAGCCCAGGCCGACCTAGAACTTACTATGTAACAACATGCTTGTGAACTTCTGCCTCCAGCTCTTGAGGGCTAGCGACTGAGGCCTGCTCCACTATGCCTGGCTTTATGAGATAGTAGGTCAGGATTGACTGGAGGCTTCTAGTATGCCAGGCAAGCACTCCACAGCTAGGCTAGATCCCCCAGCCTCCAAACAAACACAAGCTTTAAAATCTACTAATAGCTCAGCTCCTGGAGTTTTAGCCAGAGTGCCTTACTCAAGGCTCTCACTTCCTAACTCCCCATTGGCGCTGCTGATGGAGACAGTGCCAGCAAATGCCCTTGTCCAGTACAAGGAGCCCCGTATCTGCTGCTCATTCGTCGGAAGACGTTGTGCTCTATCTTATGTGTGAGGATCTGCTTTCCTAGCGTCTGTGCACTGCAGGCGGCTCAGCACCGAGACCTGCAGTGTTTCAGGAGCATGGCAGTCGCTCCTGTTTCCACTAAGGTGACTTACACAGCTCTTCAATGCCAGCTTGCCATGGATGCTCCTAACCTTGGCCTAGCTCCTCTATCGATGGGAGACCCAGGGCCGATTAAAAAAAAAAAAGCTTTAAAAAGACAGGCTGCCTTTCCAGCCTCTGCTCTGAGCTCTGCCCCTAACTGCACTCTTTAGCCCCACATAGTTTGTATTTGTCCACTGAAAGGATGTTCAGGGGCAAAAAAAAAAAAAAAAAAAAAAAATCTCCCAAACCACTACTATCAAAACAACTTACAGTTTAGAAGGGGAATCAACGAAGACAAAACAAACCCCTGCATTTATGAAAGAATGCGGGGACGTGTAAGCCTCCAGAGGCAGCTTCGGGTTTCCTCATAATTGCATCATGGGCTGCTGGCGGCAGGCAGCAGCTCAGGAGTGAGAGGGTCTAAGATTTCCTTTTGTTCACTGGCTGGCATTTAAGGCTTTATAAATGGCGTGCCCACGGTCCCCTTGCCACTAAGGGCTGAAGCTCTGTTGCCAATACTCAGAGTCAGTGCTCCCAAAAGCCATCTCTTCTGGGTGCGTCAAGCACTCTGACACACTGTGGCTTACCTCTCTTTACGTTAATTATACAACACTAATGGTAGGGAATGCGGCAGAGGTGAAGAAAGTATGGACATCTAGCTAAAAAACAAAACAAAACAAAAACAAACAAACAAACAAACAAAAACAAAAAACAAAAAACAAAAAAACGGAAAACTGTTCTATCCCTAAACAGCAGAATCACATCTGGATTAAAATCAACATCTGGCGGCTAACAATGCTAGCCTGATGCAGAGCCTTTGAAATGTAGGATTTTATGGCAGTTGCGTTTGTACTTAACCACAAAGGCAAGTACTAGGTAGGTTGGTGTTTCCCCAAAACGCAAGAGCCTGCCCGAAGGCTGCTTAACAAACACTTGTTGACTGACTTGACTGATAGACTAGCTGGCCCAGGCGACCTTAAACAATGCGTTCTTTGTCAAAACACTAAAGAACATGGTTAGGTCCAAGATGTTTTGTCATACTGTGGGGGAGTAAGAGAAGGCCAGCTTAAAACTGTTCACCACCCTCGCGTAGGCTCAGCAAAGAGAGCTGGAGCCTGACTGAACATACCTGTTTGCACCCAGTGCTGAGGCGGTGGAGGCGGAGGCGGGGCCTAGCTGTGACAGAGCCTGGCCCTTGGAGGCCCAGGCCTGAAGCAAGCGCCCTACTATCACCTTTGACTCCTGGCTGAGACTATCACTCTTACAGCAAGAGGCACTTTGCACACATTTTCAAGAAGGAAAACAAAACCTGGACTGACTAAAATCCTGGAGGGGGAAAAAAAAAAGCCAACCAGTACTGTAACTGATCCATGAGGCCCAAATTAGACCTATTTCATCCTCCACAGTGGGAGATGCCACGCTCCCGGCTCCACACGGCCTGTCTAACTAACTGAATGGTTCTTTCCAGAAAGGAAGCTTGGGCTCCAAACCCTTCATTTTATTTTCCCCACAGTCTCTTCCCTTCTCTTCTCACAGGGCTCCAGGCTGGCCGTCTGCAGCTTGTCCTGTTCTCTGTGGGTCCTGACCTTGGGGTTGGTCTGTGCTCACCTGATTGACTTTTGACCTGCGGGTCTGTCATGACTCCTGCCTGCTTTCTTCTCTCTAACACCCCTCACCCCCCACTGCCCACCTGCGTCCTCTTTGCCAGGTCTCTCTGCCTGACAAGGCTGCAGTAGCTATTAACCACCCGAGGGCCTCTCAGGGACAGCCCTCTGTGGAGGTGCTGAAGTCTATGTTTTCCACAACTGTTGCCTCTCGTCCCTGTCCATCTCTTCCTTAACCTTTCACCTTTCACCCTTCACCCTCTGCAGTGCCCCCTACCTACTTCTGCACCACTGCTCTTCTGTTATTTTGAAGTGTAGACAAGCCAACTAACAGCCTTTATTCCCACATTTTTCTTGCTGGTAAGGAATGCGAGAAGAAAGGACAAGAAAATGTGTGTCAGATTGACCCAGCTCCTTCTCCAGGAGGAACTCGCTCAAGCTCAGTAGCTAAGTCCTCTTTTCCCAGTTCCTGCTGGAAATCCCCAGGGCCTGCTCTTGGATTTCTATGGCGCTCCTCTGGCTCGGGACTGGCTGGGAGCCATGTGATATTGATTTGTTTTCACCATGGCAACAGCAAATTAAAACAAGGAGCCTAGCGAAGGCAGGCTGTTAAGCGGTAAAGCTCCATGACCAGTATTTTTCCCAGGCATCTTTTTCTGCCTTCCACCCAGTTTTCTCTCGTATGCATTCCACTTTCACAATTTCATGCAGGAACTAAAGGAAAGCTAGCACGGAGCACTGGGCACCAGAGCTCAGCGTAGCCTCCTGCTGGAAGAGGCTAGCTGGCCCAACCATCAGACTAGATCGATGGAGGAAACTCAAACAACCATGCTTTGATTTCCTTGGAAATTTCATTTGTTGGCATAGCCATATACAGTCTTTGGGAAAATCATATGAAACTGACAGAGACTGGAGGGTTTGGTATTTGTGGCCTTGTATCTTAGCATCCCGAGACTCTGGCAACAGTGTTACCACTTTAGCACTTTACAAAACATACAGCACCAAGAGACAAACAACTTTTGCTACTGTTGCTTGTACTTAGTCCCTCCCTAGAGTTCTAGAATACGAGAAAGAGGAATAGACACTACCTGTTTCTGTGAAGAGAGGGAAACTGAGGTAGGCGTTTGCTCAAGGCCACATTAAGCAAGTGGTGTCTGGGAAGAAGGAAAGAGGGCAGCTGGTAGTGGGGACCCCTGGGAACTGCAGTTTGCTCCAACCCAAATTCTTTCTTTAAAAGACACCTTAATAAACACTAACCTTTCCCCTTGATCCCTACCATCAAGGGTGTCACACGAGTGCCACCTGTGACACAGGGTTAACAGCAGGCACTATTGTATTTTATTTCCTTTCAGCCATCTGCGCCAGGATGTGGTGCTTTATCTGTGAAAGCAGCTGCCACCACCATCCAATCAACCTTGAACTTTGGTGGCATACCCTGGGCCTTAGATAATGGATCCAGGGGGACCTGGGATTGGGGACCCTGGTCCACACTATGAGCAACGAGTTAGGCCAGAAAGAAAGTGCAATTCAGCTCCCTGAGCCTCCCCACTCTTTTCACTGGCCTAGCCAGAAAAGCCTGCAGAAAACCTGTGCGGACAGACGGACAGACAGGCCGGTAGGAGAAGTCGCCCTATTTGGCCTGTGAAGGGCGATTGTGGCTTTAAATGCGAAGACATAACTCAAGTCCTGCCAACTGGGAGTTCGAACGTTCCTGGCCTGAACGGAGAGAAACAGTCCTCTCCACAAGCTGAATAAAAGAACACACAGCAGAAATAGTTGGGGGATGACGTCAGAAGTTCTGGGCTAGTGTCCTGCACTTCTCCTTGAAAGTAAAAACAGTGGGTCTAGAAGAATCTACGTGGCATTGCCCATATTCAAATGAGCACTGCTGTCCCTCAGAACGGAGCGAAAGAGAGGAAGAAAGTTCCTCTTATGTAGATGGTAAAAATGTCTCCTAATTTTTCTTCCTTGTTGTTGCCTAAATACACATATGCCCTGATAGATATTTTCGTACTTACTCTTTGTCTTTTAAAGAGACAGTACGCTTTTTGAAGAGTGTTGGAACAGTCATGGGGGGGGGGGTTAGGCAAGCTTTTTTTTCCCCCTCCGCTCCAGTGCTTGCTAACTATTCTAAAAATGTTACACATTTATTGTAAACACATGCTTCCAAGGCCTAACAAAAAAGCAGGGTTTCCTCATGCCTGGCAGGAATTTAAAACGGAAAAGGGCAGAAAGAATTCGTTAACGCAGAGATCCTTCCCTTCTCCTGGGCCAAGTGTGTTAAAAATAAATCTGCTTTAACCTTTTCTAGCCGCTGCTTCTCGGCAAGAAAGTTGATCTGGCTGGCCATAGTGAGAGCCCAGCTTTAAAAGCTAGCCAGCTCTCATTAAATTATTCTGCTGGCTGTGTGTTCTCATTAAAAATGCATACAGATCAGATAATTGCAGTAAGCGTTATTAACCCAGCTTTACTTTTGAATATAATGGTCCCACTTTTAAGCTGGAAACAAAGACGGAGATGCCAGGAAAGGCAATGTAAACATTGAACTCCAGTGTCTAAGACCAGGCAGGAAGCTACCTCTGCCATGGTGCTTAAAATGTGCTTTTGAAACTCAATTAAAGCCGTTGCCCTGTAGCACCAGGGTGGCCCCTGATTTCCAAGAAACAGACATATATCGGCCCCAAACGTTCAACCGATGATTATTTACCATGATTTTTAAAACATTCTTAATTGTAAGTGTGTTTTCAAAGAATAAGATCCACGTAAACTTTATTCTTTAGCTCACTATGTCAGTAAAAACCTTGTCTATCTTGAGAAAATAACCTGCATCTTTCAGATAATTAAAAAAATAATAAATGAATCTGTTCTTTAAATAAATAAATTTAAAACCTCGGTTTTATGCCTCACCCCAAACGGGGCGGCGTAGATTCCAGCTTTGCCATTTCTTGTTCTCAAATCCAAATGTTACGTAAAACTCCAGGGTTTCCTGCGAGTGTTCCCTTCGAATGAGTGGAATCCGGTCGCCCTGGCTTCCCTAAGCACACACACGGAATGCAGCACACTGCAGCAAACTCTTTAAACATTGAAGAAAAAAAAATGGGGGGGGTGTTGTCGTCCTCCTACCGTGTTTAGCTCTGCTTCTCCTGTCCATGGACAGTGACCCCAAGAATATCTGTCAGGACCGAGTGGCCGCGGCTTCTCCACCGCATCATGAGGAAGGGGGGTCCATGCAAGTAGTTCTCCGTCCCTGTTTATTGTACTCTGCGAGCCGCCGGCCGTGGCTGGAAATTTTTACCTTCAGATGATGAAGCAAAGACAGTCTAAACTCTGTTGCTGCGAGCTGCAGCCCTTCCTTCCCACAGGCCCCGCCCAGGCGCGGCCGGCCAATCCCTGGCCAGCTCGTCAGCCCTCTCGTCTGAAACTGGCCCTCATAGGATGACTGACACAGCAACACGGCGCTGGCAGGCTCCGAAAACAGTGCGTCCATACTGATGGAAGAGGGATCTCCCTCTCCCTAAGAAAGCAGCGCTAGCACCGAGACAAAGTGGCACGTAACTGGCACAGCACAGAGAGGGGTAGCTCAGACAAGCATGCTTCCAGCCAGCCAGCCCGCCCAGAGCTGGGAGTTGCGTCGTAAACACTCCGGAAATCACGAAACTCCTAAGATGGCCAAGAAATCCAGTTGTATCTCAAAACTGAAGTCCTCATGCCGGTTTGACAAACACTGAATTGTATACACACACATACATATATATATACAATGTATATATGTATATATTATATATGTTATATATATTGTGTGTGTATACACACACACACACACACACAATTCAGTGTTTGTCATGGAAAGTAATACCTTACAGAACATTTGCATGCAATTCCCATGACCGAGGGAGAATAACCAAGTCAGAGCACACCTTCAAGAGCAGAGCATGCTTGAAGCCCCAGCACACAGCTTTTCTGGAGAACAGATGTCATTGCAGTGGTTGGTGACTAGAACCCATATATCTTCCATCTGAGTTTCCAGGGCGCTAGGGACTTCAGTCAGGGAGATTAGTATCTATACATTAAGCTTTGAGGCTCTTGGCTGGCACCCCAGGGGATTGAGTGGGTCCTAAGTCCTCACACGTGGGCCCACCCTGTCATTAATGCCTGACGCCATGTGCTGGACGGTGTTTACTGATGAGAACGCTTGGAGCTGATCCAAGGTGCACCCTCCAGTCCCAGTCTACAAAAAATGGCCCAGAGATGCCAGGACTCCCCAAGAAAAAGCAAGAAAAGAAAAGAAAAAAAAAGAACGGAAAGGGTTATCCACCCCACCCCACCCCACCCCATCCCACCTCACCCCAGCCAACAGCATTTCTGCACGGTTTGAAAAATAAAAACAAAAACATGGGGCTTAGACAACACAGTGAGCACACGTTTTCCTCCCACAATGCACAACATTTTGGATCTTAAAAATTAAGTATCATGGTCCCGTGACTAACTCCCGGCAAGAACAAAGACCCTATTCATCTGGAAGATTGAGCCTAACTCTTTCTCTCTTTCTATTTTTTTTTTTTTTTTTTTTTTTTTTTTTTAACAAGCAACTTTTTAATGCATTTGGATGGGGCAAAAGAGTGGAATGCATTTTTTTTTTTTAAATTTTGCAATTGCATCCTTCTTGTGATTTGTGGACTAATTTTCTACAGTAGACTATCTTGTTTTATTCCTTTTGATTTTAATACTTATTTATATTTTTAGTTAATACCATCATCTGTAGGCTTTGGTTGAGTCTGTTATTTTCTGAAAATTTAAGTTAGTTCCATTCAAACAGGTGGAAACCCTTTTCACTTAGGCCACACATCCTGTGTGATCTCAGACTTAAATTATCTTTTCCACCTCCCCCTGCTTTTGATATGAAATACCTAATCTTCTAGACAGAGTTTCCCTGTGTAGCCTTGTCTGTCCTGGGCTCACTTTGTAGACCAGGCTGGCCTCGAACTCACATCGATCCGCCTGCCTCTGCCTCCCGAGTGCTGTGATTAAAGGCGTGTGCCACCATGCCCGGCTCCGCCTCAGTTTTCCTAACCTTATTCCTTAAAATTTAATCCCTGTCAAGCCTCACTCTCACTCAAAGAAATTAAATCTGGTAGGTTTTTTTCCTCCCAGCTAGGCCAGAGCGGTGACCTATTTCCTATGTGCTACAAAAGCTAAGTCTCGGCCTCTGGGATTGCAGAACCTTCGGCTCCAGCCTGCCCTGTTGCCAGACAGGTTTTTCTGAAGTCATGTAAAGTCATGTTCCTTCTACACTCAAACCTGTCCCTCCATAAAATCCAAATTATAGGCTGTCAAGGTCCTGCAAAATGTGGCCCCAGCCTCTACAGTCAGCGTTACCTCTACTGTCGTCCTAAGCAGGCCTTCCCTTTCCCTACCCCATGTTTCTCTGTTCCTTGCCCAGTGTGCACACCTCAGTCCCCCTGTCATTGCTTCAGTTGTGCCTGACCTCACCCACACTGGCTTCTCTGATGTTCAAAAGGCTTCTGCACTGTTCATTGTCTCAGACTATTTTAAACTCCTAACAATGTAGCCTTGTGTAGCTGGCTTGCCCGAGCTGATCTTGTCCTGTAGCTAGCTTGCCCGAGCTGATCTTGTCCTGTAGCTGGCTTGCCTGAGCTGATCTTGTCCTGTAGCTGGCTTGCTCGAGCTGATCTTGTTTCAGAAGGCTAGGGTTGTGACCTACATTAATTAAAGGAGGTGCATGAAATGTCTACACAAGGGTTAGTGTGACAGAGGGGCCACCAAACGATGGCTGTCCTTAGAGAAATGTCTGTGTTGGACAAGAGGCCACATGCAAACATGCTAACTATTTGTATTACAAGCAATCACACCTGTTGTACAAACCCAACACTTCGCTTTTTTTTTTCTTGATCTTCCTCTCCCACCACAATTTGAAATCCATTGTCAAAGCCTGTTGAGTTAAACACCTGAATATTTAGAGCATTTTACTAGATTCCTTCTCTGCCAATAGCCCCTTGTTCACTGACTGACTTCTTCTGCCTTAGCTCATGAAATAACAGCTGTCGTGTCGTGTGTTTGTTTCTTTCTCTTCTTCCCGAGCCTCTCATCTGGTCTCCTCTTCTTCCTCCTCATCTTCCTCTCTCTCTCTCCCTCCCACACTCTCTCTTTCTGAACCTATGATGTCTTACATGTGTAGGGCCCTTGTGTATCGTGTGTAAATTCTCCATCACCGAGCTGCATGTAGCCCAGTCCTTTTATTGCTTTTTTTATTTTAATTGTGATATGATTTTACTAAGTTGCCCAGGCTATTGACAACACACTCTGCAGCCAAAGGCAGCCTTCAGTTTAGGCTCCTGCACCCTCAAACTCTGAGGCAGCTGGGGTTCCAGGCCTGAGCATCAACCCTGGCAGTGGATGTGCCCTTGGCTTCCTTCAGGCCTTTGAGAGTACATCATCCAGAGAAGTTAACATTTTTAAAACAATCTTATTTTTCATATTTCTTTGCTTAAAACATTATTAGGGACTGATCTGTACACATCCCCAGCCAAACATTAGATGCTGAGGAGGTAAGCCTCGAAGAGATATGTAGAGATGGGGCTCTTGGGTAATTAGGGCTAGATGACGTCACGGGGCCTGGAGCTACCTGAGGATATCTCTGTTTTTAAGAAAAGATACCAGAGAGGGGTGCTTTTCTCTTTCTGACTTGGTCACAGTGAGATGCCCTTCTTCAAGCCAAGAGGAGAGTCCTCACCCGATGTAGACATTGCGTGGGCACTCCCTCCCCTCAGAGCTCCAGCATTCCCTTATGAGAAAAATGG
This sequence comes from Acomys percivali, assembly GCA_907169655.1. NCBI lineage: Eukaryota > Metazoa > Chordata > Mammalia > Rodentia > Muridae > Acomys > Acomys percivali. The sequence continues at coordinate 3,852,917 of OU015748.1, forward strand.
CTTTCTACTGTATCACCATGTCGTTTATAGGATTTTGTTAACGCAGCAGTCCTAAGTTCGGATCCCCAGAGCCTCTGTGAAGCCTGCTGTGGCCCTGTGCATCTACAAACCTAGAACTCGACAGTGAGTGAGGGCAGAAGAATCGCTGGAAGCTGATGTGCCAGCCAGCCAGTTAGGTCCATGTACAGAGCAGCAAACTGCAAGACACCTGCCTCAAAAAAAAAAAAAAAAAAAAAAAAAAGAAAAGAAAAGAAAAGGGGAAGACTGACTCCAAGCTATCCTCAGACCTCCACATGAATGACACATACCTATCCTCACACACTTCCCCACAAATTCACTCATGCACATACAACCCACACATATACACTTACACACATATATGCCCACATTTCTCTCTCTCTCTCTCTCTCTCTCTCTCTCTCTCTCTCTCTCTCTCTCTCTCTCTCTCACACACACACACACACACACACACACACACACACACACACCGTACATAATATAAACTCTCTCTCTTTGAGTTGCTCTTAAGAAAAATGTGTTAACTTCTCCACCTGCCTTCAATGACTCCACAGAGCCTCTGCAGTCCTAAGGCAATCAGAGGCCATCTTCACAGGGAACCATTCCCTGACCCACGGGCTGAGCCTAGGTCCACCTGTTGTTTTCTCTCACAGCCCGTGACTACAGAGCTTCTCAAGCTCTATGGTGCATGCAAATCCCCACGGGATCTTGTTAAAGCGCAGATCCAGTCTCAGGAGTTCCTGGGTGAGCACTGAGACCCTGCTCTCCTAACGAGCTCCCAGGTGAGCGTGTTGCTGCCTGTCCAGGATGAGTCTCCAAACAGCACAGTTTTACAGGTGCTTTTCTCTCTGCCGCTCTTACTATAGAGTATGGTTATACATTAATTTGGTTAATTATTTATTTCAGGTTTGCCTTCCCTGTCAGCTTGTGAGCACCAGAAGACAGCAAAGCTCTCTTGTGCATCTAATCTTTAGGCACATAGGAGGAAGCCATCAACTACAATGTACATTAAAGGGACAGACTGACAAATGCGACCACTGTAGAACCAAGCTGAATTTCCCTCCTTTTCTGTTTCCTTCTTTACCCCTCCACTACTTCCTTGTCCTTATTCTCTGCTTTTTATAGATCCATATACATTTCTTGAAAGTGTGTAAAGAAACTGAGTTGATATGTAAAAAATTAAAGAAAACAAAACAAAAAAGCCTGTAGTCTTTATTGATGCTATATGTTAAAGAGACAGGAAACAGCTAAGAAACAACCATAAAACACATCCAGGTGACATGTCAGGGCAAAGTCAATGGCACTTGCTTATGATCCCAGCACTCTGAAGGCAAATGCAGGATACTATGAGTTCAAGGCCAACCTAATCTAAGTGGAAAGTTCAAGGTCAGCCTGGGATACTTAGCAAGATTATATTATGAATCAAAAAAAAAAAAAAACCCGCTGATTATATATCCCACCAGTACCGAGCTTGCCTCATACACATCAGGTTTCCTGTCCAACTCTAAGAAAAAAAAAAAAGATTGTGTCCAAAGCAATAAGGAAACAGAACAGGTAAAATTAAAGATACTTTTGGTTTGTCCAATAGCAGCTCTCAGTAATGATGAGTTCTACATCAGTTTATCCATGTCAAGTATGAGAACGGTCAAGAAAACAACCATAGGACGACCACAAAGATTCTTGCACATAGTGGCCCCGTCTGGATTTCTTGGCCTCTAGACCCCACTCTTCACTTGCAGAGATCACTTAGCTTCACCTTGGTCTCGCATTACAATTATTTTGATAACGTTTGTTTTGCTGAATTAGTATTTCTTTTATTAAAGGACATTTCTATTACACACTTCACTTTTCCCCCAAGAGAAGTATGGGGGGTTGAATGATGTGTGCGTTTGAGCACTTGGTCCCCCAGCTGATGGTGCTATTGGGAGGTTGAAGAACCTTTAGGAGGTAGAGCCTTGCAGGAAGATGTGCATCACTGTGGAACCGGCTTTAAAAGTGCATATCCTCTCTCACCCTCCCTCAGTCCCTCCCTCCTTCCCTCAGTCCCTCCCTCCCTCCCCCTCCCTCCCCTTCCCTGCCCCCCCCAAACACCCCCCATCTCCTTTCTGTATATGAATGATCTGCCAGCTTCCTGTTCCCACTGCCATACCTTCCTGGCCCCGATAGACTTTCTCCCTCCTGGAACTACAAGCAACAATAAATCCTTTTCTTCTCTAAATTGCTTTTCGTCATGGTATTATTGTAGCAGCAGAAAAGTACCTAATACAAGAAACAAGAATGCTTTTCTTGTCAGCAGCTTATCCCTAGTATTGGGGATATACAGTTATTGAACAGGCAACTAAATAGGTGTTGGATGGCTAAGTGGTTGAATGGCTTAAAGGGACAAGGTTGAAATGGCACCAGTGAGAAAACAAGGGATCAATGGAGATGCCACAGAAGTGATGCATCTAATATGTAATGTCTGTGTGCATAGACAGACAGACAGACAGACAGTATAGGTCTCCTTTGAGTATCAATACATTATATATAGTACTATATCCATAAACTATACATGGTACATATATATGGTAATAGATCTATCTTGGGCACTTACTACAAATGAAAAATGTATGATATATATGTATATACACACCTATGTGTGTCTGTATATGTACATATGTGTCTACTGTGTGCGTTTTTTTATAAAGGTTGGATACAGGAAGGAAAGTAGAGGTGATTTTGAAGCTAAGAGGCCCATTGCATGGTGATTGCACCTCCTTTGATGGTCAAAACAAAGTCAGCAAGTTTTCAGGGAAGGAGAGCATTACTTTTTGATGATGTTTAGCGTGGCAGTGAATCCAAGAGCGCCCTGGTTAGTTTTGTTTGTTTGTTTGCTTGCTTGTCAACTTGACACAGGCTAGAGTCATCTGAAAAGAGAAAATCTCAATTGAAAAAGACATCTCCATAGATGGGCTTTGTAGGCAAAACTGTGGCAAATGTTCCTGAGTCATGACTGGTGCGTGAGAGGTCAGTCCACTGTGGGTGGAGCGATCCCTGGGCAGGTGGTCCTGGGATGTAGGCTGAGGCAGGCAGCAGTTGGCTTCAGTTCCTTCCTCTGGGGTGCCCCATGATGAGCCGTGGTTGGATGTGTAAGCCGTGTAGACCCTTCCCTCTTCAATGTTTTGGGCGTGGTGTTTTATCACAGCTGTAGAAACCCTAACTAAACCATGGGGGAGGGGGAGAAATCAGGACTTCCTGTGAGTGGAAAAGGGCAGGCATTTTGGAAATATGGAAGTGTTTGCCATACCAGAAGAGAGAAACCGGGAAGAAGTAACGACCATTCACAACAAAGTAAGACAGGAAAACTGATGGCTGCTGCGGCTGCTTTGGGCAGTCCAACTTCAAGCCCCTTCCTCTTTCAACATGACACTCCTAGCCTGTGCTTTCCCATTTAGCCCTTATCATGCACTATTTTTTATTTTTCTTTGCATGTATAAATGAGGCTGTGGGCCCCTTGAGGAAAGAACATTCATTAACAACAGATCATTTACAATGTGCGATATGGACATACCACTGAAAAAAGTTTGGTTGGTCAATTAAAATTACCAAGAAAATTTACCTTCTGTACAAGGTGCCGTGTTTCTCTTTTTTAGTGTGTGGGTTTTTGAAAGCACAACAGGAAACAGAACATTGCCTTCCTGATTGTCAGAAAAACTAACCAATTTTTCATAAGAAATGTTAACAAATGTCTCAATTCTCTTTAATAGAACTAGGAGCAGAGGGTGAAGAAAAATGGGAACTTTTTTTTTTTTCTGGCTTGAGAAAAAGAGAATTAAGTAAATTGCATAGGATGTATAGAGGAACCCCTGTGTGAGATGTCCCCTGTGTGAGGTGTCCCCTGTGTGAGATGTCCCCTGTGTGAGATGTCCCCTAGGTAGAACAAAGTCAGGCTGGCTGAGTGGTTAGGGTGGCCCAGTGGTCAGGGTGGCCGGGTGGTCAGGGTGGCCCAGTGGTCAGGGTGGCCTGGTGGTCAGGGTGGCCCGGTGGTCAGGGTGGGCCAGGTCCACCCACTGCTATGGCTGCCTTTAGCATTACTCTTGAGTTCTAGAACCTTCCTGAGATTCACATGAAAAGGAAATTGCTGTGTGGTAAGAAGAAGACAGAAACAGTGGCTGAGGAAGGAATCTCCACACTCTCGGCTTGTGGAACTATGTTGTCAGTTATGTCTTCCCCACATTCCTAGGCAAAAAGACGCAACTAGTGGATACACTCTTTACTTTTTAAAAATAGTTACTTTTCCTTTAGCGGAACAGTTTTATTTTTTCCCCTAGGTCCATGACCTGTGCAGTCTCAGATTCTTGGCCATCTGAGAAGTGACAGGCATCGCACAGGGCGGACCTTAAATACAATCAGACAGTGGTTGGTTATTCCTACAGCTTTTCTTTTGTGCCACTGTTGTATCATGCAGATGGGTCACCGTTGTATACTGAAGGGTTGTGTTGACCTTTCACCTCCGGTGAAGCATGCATCGTACCTTCAAGTGCTATGAGCATTAGGGGTAGGCACAAAGGCCCTGGTCCTGACGGCACACTTACTAAATGATTACAGCCTACACTTTGTGTTTTGAAAGTTCAGTAGCTAGAGGGTTAACACAAAATATCTGACATAAATAAGAATTTAAAACATCTGACACAAGTAAGATTTTCTTTAACTATTTGACATAGATAAGATTTTATTTAACTCCAATTACTTTGTTTTTTGACACTGGGTTTCCCTATGTTGCCTTGTAGACCAGGCTGGCCTCAAACTCACAGAGATCCACCTGCTTCTGCCTCCCAGAGTGTTGGGATTACAGGCGTGCACCACTGGATGTGGCCCCAGTTAATTATTAATGGATTGTGTTTTTCTTCTCTTTTAAAAATAATTAATCACTTAATTAACTAATTAACTTACTTTAATCTAGACCACTGTTTTCTTTCCCTCCTTTCCTCCTCCTCCTCCTCTGCCCATCCATTCCTCCTCTGTTTCTCTTTAGAAAACAAGAGGCCTTCTGTGGAATATCAACCAGCCTTGGTACAGCACGTTACAGTAGGACCAGGTGCATCTTCTCCTATAGAGACGACAGGGTGAGGCAGCCCAGTTAGGGGAAAGGGATCCAAAGGCGGGCAATGTAGTCAGAGACAGCCCCTGCTCTTGCTGCTGGGAGTCCTACAGGAAGGCCCAGATGCGTGACTGTTATGTTTGTGGAGAAGGCCCAGGTCAGTCCCATGAAGGCTCTCTGGTTGTCAGTTTAGTTTCTGTGAGCCCCTATGGGCCCAAGTAAGTTGATTCTGGCTTTTGTGTGTGTGTGTGTGTGTGTGTGTGTGTGTGTGTGTGTGTGTGGTGTCCTTGACTCCTTCTGGGTCCTACAATCCTTCCTCCCCCTTTTCCACAGGATTCCCCAAGCTCCGCCTATTGTTTGGCTGTGGGTCTCTGCATCTGTTTCCACCAGTTGCTGGGTGAAGCTTCTATGAGGATGGTTATGCTAGGCTCCTATCTGTAATTATAACAGGATACTATCAATATGTCAGGTGTGGGTTTCAAGCTGGTCATTGGTTGGCCATTCTCTCAATTTCTGCTCCATCTTTACCCCTGCATGATTGTGTTTTTCTATTGGACATATGCTGCATATAACTCTCAAGGCTTGGGATCCGACTGGAATCAGTATTCCTATTTCTGTTCCATGTTAATTTTTTATTTTGCATATTAGATATTTGCTTTTCATCTTAACAGCTGCTGAGAATCTCATTTTGCAAAGACAAAAAAATCATCAAAAGTAAGGCAGAATAATTTTAATACAGAAATTGCAAATCACTTTGGCCTAACCGTTGACAGCGCCCAACATATGTCAAGTCTTATCTTGCCCTTGAAAATATAAAACCGTCCACAGAATCCCTGTGAGCTCGCTCCCAGGGTACCTGCCACCGCAGTTTGGGGAACAACAGTCAAACGATTGCTCTAACAAACTGTTGTAGAGTAAAGGACAGGCCAGAGGCTCTTAGACATGCCCAGCCCTGAGCCTGAGATCATTTGAAATTTCACAAGTTTTGAGATACGTGTGAAACTATGATTTTTCTAAAACCGCAGATGTTTGTGACCCAAAGGGAGTTACTAGAGAAAGCAAAGAAGCCTGGGTCCTGCCAGCTCCTATAGCCCGGAGCTTGTAATAATCTCCACCTTCCTGTCTGGGAAACTGTAACAATAATCTCATGGGGGCAGCAGCAAGGAGACTGTTCCCTGCAGCAGCGGACCTTGCCTGCCCTGTGGCTAGTTAAGGAGGCACAGCACTGGGATGACCTCATCCTGCAGCATGAATTGAAGACTCCCGGCCCTGTTTCTTCCTCCAATTCTGAATACTTTAAGAGTGTGATTCTCCCGCCCCCAGGGGTGGGACTGGCTGCAATGGTTTCTTCACCTATAACCCTTTGTTCATTTCCTAAGTGGGAGCTCAGGGTAACCATGGGTGGGACAGGACACTCACCTGTAGGAGGAGACCTTGCCTTACCTCCTGTGCTCTTCCACGGCGCTCACCATGCTTTGTCACAACCAGTAACCTGCTTGGTATTTGTTGGTGATCGTCTATCTGATTCTTGGGCAGTTCAGTTCCCAACAACGAGGGTTTTCATGTGAATTGTGCTTGATGTACAAGGCCAACATCGAAACTGGACAAACCCTTCTGAAGGAGACGTGGGGAGTTACTAGAGCCAAGTATTTGAAACCAGGGGCAGGGCAGAGTCCTCAGGTCAAGTTCTACGCTGCTGGTGAATCGGATTTTCATGGATCATTGATGTTGGGTCCAGGTCCCTAGAGCGTGTCTTTCATGAAATGAGGATTGCCTATTCTTCAAAAGGCTCAGAATTAAGTGCCTCTGAAAAGGAAAAACTGTGTGATTATGGCTGAGCGCTCATGACAACGAGACAGTGCAGGCATGAGGCTGGCTGTCGGGGTAGACTGTGCCCTCAGGTTCCGCCATCAAACTGCTCTTTAGAAAGCAACTGATCCTGAGTTAGTCCAATAAAATATTCCTTTCTGAAAGGCTTCAGGGTGTATCTCTTCCTATCCCTGGCTAGTCTTGTCCTACCAGAGTTATCACTTGGTCTCTCAGCTGCCTAGGGTCTGTGACCTGGTCACAAAACACGGGCCCCATCTGAGAGCAGAGGATGAAAGATGAGTGACACAGAGAGTGGCCCCCAGAGTGAAATAGGTGGATAGGTGTGTGTCTCTTAATGCTCTCGCCAGAAAGGCTCTGTGGTAAGATGAGACGTTTGAAATAGTTGGGTTTTTTTGTTTGTTTGTTTGTTTGTTTGTTTGTTTGTTTTTTAAAGCTCTTGGAGCCTTGAGAAAGTGCCTTGTGAATCTCCAGGGGTGTGTAGGTCACTGTATTTGAGAATTCATTTCTGTTGTTTAAAAAGTATCTAACTACTGTGATCTACGGGATACAGTTTGTTGTCGGTTTGTTTATTTGTTTAACTTTCCGCATTGCCCATAGATGCTTCCTTTCTTCAGTTGGACATCTTCTGCTTGGTCCTCGCTGTGGCCAACAACTTACAAAGTATATTATCTCCCGGCTACATTGTCCTCATTTTGGGGAATCACATTTCAGCTGGAGGCTCTGCGCCTCCAGCCTAGTTTGGTTACCAGTCTTCTCAGTTCAGAGGGCCATTTTGGAGATTAGTTGCCCAGGTTTTCTGACTAGCAGAGTGCCCCCTGGTGTTTGGATGGTGAACTACATAGCTGCCTTGGCAAATCATAACTGTTTAAAAAATCTTTAGTGAGAATTCCGACTTCTGGAAAACATGCTGCATGCCTTTTTCCTCTGCTCAATACCACCCATGCTGAGCTCTGGCATGGCTCCTACAGAGTAGGAGCAGGGACAGGCCACCTATTAAACATCTACGTAGGGATTACTCTATGTGTGGCGCAGCACTACCTAACATATTATACCATTTCTGTCCTTACTTTGTGCACTAAAAAATAAACCCAAGGGATTGGAGAATTTTCCCAGTAACATGTCTCTTAGTCAAAACAGGAGGCTGTTTGCTCCAGGCAGGTGGTTTTTCAGCCTATGCTCTTGCCTAAGAATCCTGCAGTATAATAAAAAAAAAAAAAGTCACATGGCACATTAGAAGGTGTCATGCTAAGACAAGAGAAAGCAGGACATCGGAAGCAAGACCAGGCATCCGAGGCAAAGCCAGGAGGGAAAGTTGTTGTGTATATGGTGGAAGAGCCTGTTACTGAGTAATTTTGTGTCACTTTGACAATAACACCTGACAGAAAGGACTTGAAGGCAGGAGTGTTTATTTTGGCTTGTGGCCTCAGTCCATCATGGTACAGCTCAGTTTATGGCTATGGGAACACACCACTGAGGATGTTGGCATCTGTGCGGAAGGGCAAAGCAGGAAGTGGTCAACGGTTCCCCCCGGGACCCACCCCACTGACCTATTTCTCCAGCTAGTTACCACCCCTCAAAGCCACCAGAACCTCTCTAAACAGTGCCACCGGATGGGGACCAAATCTTCAGAACTTGAACCCATGGGGACATTTAGGATTCAAAGCCTGACAGTGCCCTTTGAGCAAATGTCCATGACACAGGCCCTCTGTGGACTCTTCTAAGCTGAAGACACAGAACCCAGGAGCAACTCTGAAGGCATCACCCATGTACTGCTGTTCTTACTCCTGTGACACAATGCCTGGCAAGCAGCAATTTAGGGAGGAAAGAATTTATTTTGTCTTACCGTCCCGTGGGAGGCATTTGTTCTAGTCAGGGAGATGTGGTGGAGACCAGGAGGTGCTGCTACTCACAAGCCTCCTTCCTCAGCCAGGAAGTAGAGAGAATAAACAGGAAGTGAGGTCACCCTATAGACGCCCAAGGCCAGCCTCAGTGGCCCACTTTCTCTAGCAAGACTCCACTTACAAATTAAAAGTTGCAGAACCTTCACAGAGAGTGTCGCCAACCGGGGCCCAAGTGCTCAAGCACAGGAGACGATGGAGAATGTTTCACCTACAGCAGGAAATGACGTCAGGGCTGGCTTGCTCTGGCCTCCAGGTTGCCACTAAATCTCCCTTGTGCTTTAATCAAGCAGTTGGGTTATTTATCCCTGTGGTGCCAGCGGAACCCTTGGTGCAGCACCTCAAGGTGAGGGCTCCTTCTCTTCCTTCACATCCAGGCACCACTTTGCTGTTTTTTTCTGTCAATGACCATGAATTCTAGGTACCGTACTTTCTTGCATATAAGATGACCCCCAACTTTTCCATTTAAAATATTGAGTTTGGAATATACTTGCCGTATAAGACTACCCCTCTTCCAATGCACACCCTGTGCAGCAGACTCGGGCGTGTATCTATTCACAGGCAGGGCACAGACAGCCAGGCGCTTTATTAAATGTTAGCAGACAGCCAGTGCCAGCCCACACTGCCCTTTAAGGCATGCTCCACACTCAACCTGAGGACACACAGCACTCTGAGTTGGATGGGTGGGTTCTGGTGGAGAGCCAATGCAGGCTCACGTTCTCCTCCTCGAGGTACAGGAAGATGTGTTCAGCTTGCTTCTCCCTTCTTCACACTCCCCACACAGAGAGGGGAATTGGACCACCCCCCACCCCACTATATGCACCAGACATAAGAAGCAAAAGGAAGCAAGCTGCAGGTAAGTACCTGTTATATAAGGCGACCCTGGACTTTGGCACTGATTTTTCAAGGTTAAAAATTTGTCTTATAAGCCAGAAAAATACAGTATTTTATTATTGCCCTGTCCACTAATTCAGTAAAGAGCCTCATCTTGGCAGCTGTTTTTTTTTTTTTTTTTTTTTTTGTGTGTGTGTGTGTATGTGTGTGTGTGTGTGCATGTGTGTCTGTCTGTCTGTCTGTGGTGTGTTTGTATTTGGGTCTGGTGTGTGTGGTATGTGTATTTCTGTATGTGTGGTGTGTGTGTAGTATGTGTCTTTGTGTGTGGTTTGTGTATGTGTGTTACACTCATTTTGTCATTTGATGAGGGTTTTTGTTTGTTATTTACTTATTTATTTATTTTTTGCTTGTTTAAGATGTTGTCTCACTGTATAACCAAAGCTGGCATTGAACTTGAGGTTCCATTTTGGCATTCTCTCAAGAGTACTGGGATTGTAGGCATGTACCGCGGTGCACAATTTGGTAAATGTTTTTGATGAATATAAAAAAAAAAATCTCAAATTGGCATGAAGTGTTCTAATAATTTTCTCTAGGACGGCTGCTATATTTTATAATAAAAATTTTATCTTTATTTTAAAAATAATTTGTGCAGAGAGACAACATCTGGCTTTGTTTTATTTGCTACTCAAAGGAGACCATGTCATGGATATATTCTTTACAAGGAACAGGCAATCACTCCAGTAAGATCGGAGAGAAGAACAGGTTCACCTTAGCAACAGCATCCAGTGTCATCTGGTCCCGTGTCACTGCATTCATCCTCTAAGATCTCACAGCACAGCTCCAGACACATCCGCCTTTAAGGCTTAAGGCAAAAGGAAGGCATCGCTGACTTTGGACATCCCTGAGCCATGTTCTTGCAAAGCTTTATGAGCGGGTCCTCTTTGCAGCAAGGCAAATGAAAAACTGTTGTTATGCTAGTTTCTGCCGTGGGCACACGTGTCATGTCTCTCCCAAGCGGGTACCCAGACGTTCCTATGGGTACCAGTCTCACCAACAAACCCAACTAATGGGGTCCATTTTATCGTGCAAAGTAGTCCAGTCCTGAGACGTGTGGAGATTATAGTTTGGGTTGCAGAACCGGAAGATACTGGAGTTTCCCCAGCCCTACTTTTGAGGGCTGGGGAACAGATAGCAACACATCCAAGCAATACTCTCGGGGATCCTAGACTCTTCCCTCTTTGTTTTGTCCTAGTGTCCTCCACAACAGAAAACTCTTGTTATCCAAATGACTGAATCTGAATATCAAAAACTCTATCATGTCCCAGGAACTGGGCCATGACTCATTTGCTTGGAAAGTCCAAGACTGGCCTTGATCTCAAAATAAGTAGGATCAATAAAATCCACATTCGTGTAAATCACTTACGTTGTTGTATTTCCACCCATGGGCTTGTTTCTATTGACATGAAAATAATCATGGTCAACAGACGGAAAGCTGTTCCCAGCCACGCTAGGCTGGAGCGACAGGGTTTGTCTACCTGTGTTGGACGCTCAGTAACTGTCAGGCTCTGAAAGGAACTGGGAAACTTCGTTCTTTGCTGGGTTCCTGACTGAGAAACGCAGATGATATTTTTCATCTATTTAAATCTTAAGAGTTATTTTTAACACAATTAAGCATTTATAACTCACTTTAAAGATACACACTTTTGAGTTACGTAACTCACTGAACTATTATTTTGGACGGCACTTTGAAAAATTCTCTCACCTCAAGATTTCACACTTAGATATAATGAGAACATTTTCTTTTGGTTACAAACCAATGTCTTTCCTTTAAAGGACTTTGCTGTTTCTTATTTTACACCCATCTAGTTACTTATTTTCTACATAGGTGGGTAGGTGCTTGACACAGCACGCTAGGAGGTCAGAGGACAAACAGTGAAATGGTTCTTTTCTTTATCCATGTGGGTTCTTGGGGTTGAACTGAGGTCATCAGTTTTGACAACAAGAGCCTTTAACCACTGGCCAGCTCTCTAATCCTTAAAGGAATTTTCATATTGAAAACAACTAGATATAGGATTACCAAAGTTGTAGAAAACTGAAATTTTACTAAGTGGGTGATGATCACACATTTTTTTTGTCCTGAATCAACTAACAAGTACTTATTGCTTTAATTGGACAACCTGATGCCCCAGTAAGGAATATGTCACTGCTTTCAAAGGGACAAAAGAGCTAGCTATCTGTCTTCAGGTCTGCAGTCCTGGAAAGATTATTAAGCATTCATCACACATGCCTGAAATGCACTTTACAGTAATTTATTGCTTCCAAGTAGGTCTGGGAAGTGACTTCTTTCAGGTATGGAGAGGGGGGCAGAGCTCATGCAGACAGCCCTAAGTACCTAGGAGAGCATACATGCTAAACCAGCCCCTCTGTAAACTGTGGACTTGAGTTATTCTCAGGGACGGGCTAGCGCTGGAACTCAAGCTAGGATTCAGCCCCAGTTTTGTGACAGTGGGCTAGGATTTGGCAGGTGAAATTTTGATACATTCTCTTGTTCCTACAGGAGAATAAGGGCAATATCATCTTGGGAAAAACAAAAATATAGAGAACTTACTGGAATATTCTGAAAGATACACAGAGATTTAACTCTAATGCACTTGATATGTCCACATTATGTCTTTGTGGGAATTTTGATCATTCCCACATCTTGGTAGCTGGTGATATGGTCAGCTAGAATTTTTGATCCCACATTTAAGAAAATGTTTGATAGAAAACATAGTTATCACTCAGCCCAACAGTGCTTTGTGGGAACCCATTCTTGATCCACTCAATTGCTGGATGAACATCCAAGCAATATACAAGATGATTCATTCTTGTAACCACAGGTGACACACTCCTGTAACCACAGGTGACACACTCCTGTAACCATGGGTGACACACTCCTGTAACCATGGATTGCATTCTATTGTAACCATGGGTGACACACTCTTGTAACCATGGGTTACACACTCTTGTAACCATGGATTACATTCTCTTGTAACCATGGGTGACATACTCTTGTAACCATGGGTGACACACTCTTGTAACCATGGTGACATACTCTTGTAACCATGGGTTACACATTCTTATAACCACGGATTACATTCTCTTGTAACCATGGATAACTCACTCTTGTAACTATGGATTACATTCTCTTGTAACTATGGATTACACACCCTTGTAACCATGGGTAACACACTCTTGTAACCATGGGTTACACACTCTTTTAACCATGGATAACTCACTCTTGTAACCATGGGTTACACACTCTTGTAACCATGGGTAACACACTCTTGTAACCATGGATTACATACTCTTGTAACCATGGATAACTCACTCTTGTAACCATGGATTACACACCCTTGTAACCATGGGTAACACACTCTTGTAACCATGGGTTACACACCCTTGTAACCATGGATAACTTACTCTTGTAACCATGGATTACACATCCTTGTAACCATGGATAACTTACTCTTGTAACCATGGATTACATACTCTTGTAACCATGGGTAGCACATTCTTGTAACCATGGGTTACACACTCTTGTAACCATGGCATCACATAGCTAAATCTCTAGAAAATGATTCAGGTACTGGATTATTGAAGTCAACATTATTGAAGTATGTGGACACTTAGAATTGGGTGGTACACAGCCTGTACAAGCTATACACCTGCCCAGCCAACAGCTCTGGGTGAAGGTTGGACCAGGTGGGTTCACAGGGGCTGGCCACCATGGGATACACTTTATGTTCTCAGTTCTCTTTTAGTTTTCTTAGGACCCTCTGAAATCCTTCGCAAGGCCTTTGACTCACATGTATCTTCCACTAAGATTCCTTCACTTGTCCCTGATGGTGTAGGGACTAAGGTCGAGGTTTATGTATCTCAGGAGGCTAGTGAGATAAATGATGAATTAGCCTTCAAGAATTCAAGGAGCAGCAGCCCTGTACAATTGTGCTATCTGGGCCAGGCTGCAGGTCTCTCAAAAGGCTCTGGTTTCAGCTTTGCAAGTGAACCAAGGTTTTGAATGAGGCACAGGTGTGAATGAATCGGGCTTGTGCAGTCACCTCATCCTTCATGAGTCGCAGATCAGAGATGCAATCTTTGAGTCCTGCATTTATTTAGTCCATACCCCCCAACTCCAAGACATTCCCAAAGTCATTTTTTTCTAAGATATCCCCCTTGTAAGATGGTTTAAGAAGACTTAAAAGGGGATTTATTTGGGAAATAGTGCACATTTGGAGATTCCCAATGTACATCGGAGTAATAACGGCTCTGAGCAGTTCCTCGGGAGGGAAACATTTAATATTGTTGAACTCCAGATGGGTAACTCCTGCTGATATAATAGTTATACCTTGGGAAACTGGAAAAACAAGCTCGGCCAGTAAGGATTCTGTCTGAGCTGAAACAATCCTTTGGACTCACTTTGGCTGAGCAGCTAACTTTTGCAGGTCCATTTTGCTAACCACTGTGCAACTGGCCACCTGAGGTTCTCCACAAGCTGGCGGGCTTTTATGGCTGCCGGCATGTGGAGAGCCCAGAGGGAGACTGACCCATAGGGAGGAAACAGTAAGTGAAAGAAAAGGAGAATCAAAGAGTGACCCAGGGCGCCCAGGGAAGCCAGGCCAGTTGCTTGGCCCAGACTTACTGAGTTCCTTGCTCAAGGCTGCTACAGCTTGGAGTGTTAATGTAAACTCAAGTCGCCGACCCCAAATACCACGATTTTCCCAAGCTCATATCCCCTTTGATACTTGTCATGTTATTAACATTATCAAAGTGATCAAAAGAGGCATTTGAGAATATTGGGTGGATACAGGTGCCAATCTGCCGCCCCCCCCCATGCTCCCCTCCACTGTAGGCTCCTCTATCCTAGTGTTTTCCTGAGATCCCTGGCCCCTCAGAGTCTTCCGTCGTGCAATGGAAAAGGGCACCCCACACGACACTTGCGAGCACACGACATTAGTGCTTAGGGGATACTACTCAATAAACATGGCCTGTTGCTTTTAGTGTGGTTCAGAGCCTAATTCTAACATTGTGCAAGTGTGTTATATCAGGGGCGGGGGGGGGGGGTTTGCTTGCTTTTCACTGTCAGGAACAAAAGGGAGAGTGTCCCCTTGCTTTCCACTCTCATTAGCTTCGGGAAGGCCGAGATATCGCATCACGTCGAGGATGAACCTTAGGCTGTGGCGGGCGTAGCCTCACTGTTATCTGCAGCTGCTGTGGTTGTTAACAAGGTGGTTAACAAGGTGGATGAAGCAAGAGCACTCCTGTTTCCTTCTTTCCACTCTGAGGCTCAGCAGCAAATGCACCACAGGTAGGTTTTGCTGGGTCAAGTGATTTCTTGCTGATTCATGAGTATGGATACAACCGCGAGAGACACAAAGGGATGTTTACTGAGAGCTGACCCCATCTCTAGCTACTCATTGGCTGGTTTTCTATCGACTGATTTAATAGCCCAGATCTTTGGTCTCAGAAGTGACTGTGTGTTATGTAAGAGCGAAGCTGCTGTTGTGAGGACGTAGGAGGAAGAGGAGGAAGAGGAGGAAGAGGAGGAAGAGGAGGAGGAGGAGGAGGAAGAGGAGGAGGAGGAGGAGGAGGAGGAGGAGGTCCTGGGTCAGGAAGCAGAGGGAACAGGCAGAGAATCAGGTTCACCAGGCTCACCTGTATTCCCCTCCCCCTACCCCCCCCCACCGCCCTGGCATTCTGTGTTTTTGTCTTAACATATTTGATTAAATTTAAATTTTAAATCTAACGCCGAGTGTGCATTTAACACATGGATCCACGTTGATGCCTTGTCGCTGTGGAGCAGGGTTGGATTTGGTGTTCTATCTGGGTCAGCTGAGTAAATCAACAGCATTAATGAGCTTTATTAAATCATCTTAGTAAAAGCCCCACTGTCGTAACTGTTTACTTAATTCTACATCCAACAAAAACAGCTGCTGCCCCCTGACAGATACCAGTCTGAAGGAGAGTTCTTGTGAGGATTTGTAGTCCAACAGCATTGTCCCATTTAGAGTCCACCAGGTAGACCCCAGTTTCCTACTAACAAGGAATATAATGCAAGGGGTGGGGTCAAAGGAAACACTTTGCTCCTGGCTTTTACTTCATTTTAGTTACTCTGTGTGCATGGATGTGTGCATGAGGGTGTGTGCATGAGTGTGTGTGTGTGTGTAGATGTGTGTGCTCATGTACATGTGTGTATGTGTGCTCATGTGCATGTGTGTGCATGTGAGTGTGTATGTGCTTATGTGTGTGTGCATGTTTGAGTGTGTGTGTGTGTGTGTGTGTGCGCGCGCGCGCGCGCGCGCACGCGTGTGTTAGTGGACCTGCACACTTAGCGGACAGAAGAAGAGGATGCCAGATATTCTCCTTTATTACTCTGTGCATTACTTCCTTGACACAGGGCCCCTCCCTCACATCTGTGGGTGCTGGGAGTTCGAACTCAGAGCCTCATGTTTATGCAGGAAGTGCTCTTAGCCATCAGGCCAAGTTCCAAACCTGTGTGTGTGTGTGTGTGTGTGTGTGTGTGTGTGTGTGTGTTGCTTTGGCTCCTGGGACAGGATCAGCTTGTGGTGATTCTTCATCTTTTGAGTGTGTCATCACACCTGGATTTTGCCTTTTGTTTTATACACAGAACTCTGAAAACACCACTCAATGACTCAACAGACAGCGGCATTGACTCAGAACCCAATATCTGCAGAGATTTGGAGCTAGGCTGACAGGAGATGGCCAGCACCACTCCCTACTCTTTAAGAAGAGTTTTCATAAATAAGTCCACCAATCATTTCAATATTTTAAAAATTACATGTATCTGTGTATAAGTTTGCGCACCCGAGTACAGTACCAGCAGTGGCCAAAAGAGGGCACTAGATCTCTGGTTGCTGTGGTTAAATGGTTGTGATCCACACAGTATGGAGGACTGACCTCTGCTCTTGTGTTAAAGAAGCAACACCTCCTAACCACTGAGCCATCTCTCCAAGCCATTTCACCTTCACCAGCCATATGGAAGTAAACTTCCTTAATAGAAAATGAATTATTTATGTTTTAGAAACAAAGGTAGGATTCTTCAGCTTGCTTGCACAACACTAACAGCTTGATTATATGGTCATGGCTGAATAAAACCACCATCTTTTTGAAAAGATGTTGGAAATATTTAAAAAGCAGAGATTCTCCTGGGTGCATTAACAAGCCTCACTCTACGTGTGGTGTTCCTTGGGAAAGTGGAACCTGCTGCATTGAGAAAATGATCTTATGTGTGGCCTGTGGGGGAAGGTCACCTATCCGCTGTATCCCAGGAAGCAGTTGTGTGCCACTGTGGCCAGTGTTTCTCACTGACACTTTGCCCCCAGGGTCAGCAGAGGCTCCTCAGTTTTGCTGAAGACAACAACTGCTTTGGTTACTATGGCTCTGCAGTAATGTGTGAAGCCAGGCATTGCAAGGCCACCTGCTTTGTCACCTTTGCTCAAGATTGCTTTGTGCTTCTATATGAATTTTATATGATCTTTTTCTATCTATGTGAAGAATATCAGCAGACTTTTACAGAGACACACAACTTAATCCACACCGAGTAATATGGATATTTGAACGTTCACTCTTCCAATTAATGAACAAGATATGTCTTCCTGATTTTTAGTGTCCTCTTCAATATCTTTGGTGACTTATAAATTTTATTGTAGATATCTTTTATCTCCTTGGTAAAATTTATTCATAGTTTCTTTGGTAGCAATTGGAAATGGTATTGTTTTCTTGATTTCCTTTTTAGCTAGTGTTCTATGGGTCCACAGCAATATTGCGGGTTTTGCTGATTTTCTATTCTACAACCACTGCATTCACTAGCTCAAACAGTTTTCTTGGTAGAGAACTTACGTTTTTCCCTATATAAGATTGTGTTGTCTTCAAATAGGGATAATTTGTCTTCCTTCGTTCCAATTTGGATGTTATTTATTTCTCTCTCTTGCCTGATTGCTCTGGCTAGGATTTCTAGCATGCTGAACAAATGTGACAAAACAGGAAATCCTTTCTCTTGTTCCAGATTTTAGAGAAAATGCTTTCAAATTTCTAAGTTCAGTATGATGTTGTCTGTGGGTTTGAACCACAGCATCACGATATGGAAGTGTGCTCTCTCTGAGCCTAATGTGTTGAGAATTTTATCACGAAGGGATGTGGAATAAAATGAATAAATGAACGAACTGCCATGCATGTCTAGTTCCTAAGTTTACATTTTTGTGCTTGTTTTTCTTGTTGGCTTAATTTATTCATTCATTCCGTTAACTCCATGTGCTCTTCAGGCTGTGTGCCAGGTAGGGTTTTAGATACTGTAGAGCTGTTGAAAGATAAGGGCTGCAGAGATGGCTCAGTGATTAAAAGCACTTGCTGCTTGTGCAGTGGACTTGAGTTCATTTCCCAGGATGCACATGATGGCTCATAACCAGTTATAAGTCCCATTCCAGGGGATCTGATGCCCTCTTCTGGTTTCTATAGGCATTGCATTCAGGTAGTACACATACATCCATGCAGGCAAAACAAACGATAAAATAAATTTTAAAAAATGAAATGTAAAGCATACACAGACAATACCTTTACAGAGAAAAGAAAGATTGCTACTAACTAAATAAATGAAATACCACGTTTAACATGATTAATGTGATGTAGACTAGTAAGTGAGAGAAAAGAGACAGAGAATTCAGGGTCAGCTTGGCATCTCCAATATCAGTTAGCGGACAGAGGCATCCACTCCAAGGAATTTGTATTTGATCTCACGCCAAGAGGAAGCAGAGGAGAAAGCCATGGAGACGCCTGAGAGGAAGGTGTTTCTGAGACGGAGGAAAGAGCAGCGCACAGATATCGATGCGGACGTGTGCTCCCTGGAGCCCAGAGGGGCAGCAATTGCCGTGTTCAGAAAAGAGCGCCGCGACCGGAGGATGACCAAAGTGCTCCATGCTGGGCATGAGATAGCGTCCTGGAGGTTTGGGCCTCTGTGCCTAGGCACAGTGGCTGTTTAGCCACTAAAGTCACCAGTCCGTACATGCATTTATCCCCTGAAATGAGCCTGGAAGCAACCCTGGTGGCTCCCACCACCTAACCGCCTAAGCATCTTTTGTAAAGTAGTTCACTTTGGTTCCTCACGTACAAGTGGTTTGTGCTGAGGCTAAAATTCTAGAATGCGAATTCTAACGAAAGGCGGATTCTACTATAGTTTCTGTCTCTGGCCAGCCCCCTGGGCACATGTGCACCGGTGCAGCTGGCATGCTCATTACTCCAGCAGCGCTGCCTCCCATGAAGGAAGGAGAAGAGAAACACGGACCCGGAAGAGGAGACTGTTTCTTTGGCAAAGGACAAAATCTGCCAATTGTGCTCCTGTCCAGCGCCGGGCCAAGGGTGGCAGTGGAGTTGAAGCCTTGCGTCCCTCTTCTACTTGGAGAGCTGGGGCCTGGCCAGTCTGCAATTAGAATCCTGCATGCTTTGACCCTGCGGCCCATTCTCATCAGCGGCACGCTACAGTCTTGGGCCTGGCTTGTTTATTTATTTTTAAGCTTTTGCCGTGGGAAACCGTGAACATGAATAGAAGCAGTGGAATGGACGTAGTGAGTCCTTGTGCATGCACTGCCCAGCCTCAATACCTGTCACAGAAAGCCGGTCCTGTCCATCTATTTCTCCAGCAAAATATTATTTTGAATTGAATCCAAGACACCAGAACATTTCATGTGTAAATACCCAAGCATGTGCTTCTGAATGAGAACTTAAAAAAATATATATATATATATATATATTATATATATATAAAATCACCATACCATTATTACATCTAAAAATATCCATAAGAAGCCTCTCGTTTCAAATTTCTTCTGGAAAGCTGTGGTTTAGCTACCAGGTCATGATCTATTAGTCTTTGTATGATATTATATGGGAGAAAAAAACCCAAATCTACCACCTCACCAATCACAACATCTGTAATCAGGCTTTGAACATCAACAGTGCTTGATCAAGTGAGACTCTTTTACGCACAAGTTGCTTAGGCATTGTATTCGTCCAATATGATCAACAATGAGAAAGTCAACATTACAAATTCCAGTTCCCATGTGTACATGCCTCACAAACACTCCCACAACCCCTGTGGGCTGTAGACAGCCAAGGCCTTGAATGATCACTGATGTATAATATAAAAATCTCAAATTCTCAAACCTTGTGCAGGTTATAATGTCAATAGTTCTACTACTGGTAGGCTCCTAAATGATTTTTATTTAATAAAGTCCCCCCAGTAGAAAAGTCTATGAAGATTTGTAAAGGCAGCAATGTTAGTATTTAAGATTAATAGTCAATGCTTTGAAGTGATTCCCTTCTCTCTGGTGACACACCTGTATATGCGATGACACATTCGCCTTCCACCAATGTGTTCACTTACCTACTGACCTGTGTGCTTACCTGCACACGTAGCAGGGTACATGTTGAAAAGTAATTTTTATGTATTTATTTATTTTTGCCAGGGGTCTTTCTATATAGGCCAGGCTGGCCTTGAACTCTCAGTCCTGTTGCCTCAGCCTTCCACGTTGTTGCGATTACAGACGTACCACCATGTTCAGCTAAAGAAGCTTTAAAAATAATATAAACTATTATTTCCCACAGTCTAGCACATGAAGAACATGATAAATATCATTGATTTATTATGTGTTATGAAGGGAGGAAGAAGAAATAATTGCAAGATCAGACACAACCCAGAAGGAAGGGTTTGTGTGATTCCAAAGCAAAGCAGTTATGCTTTTCTACTTGCGTTAGATGCCTCTGACCCCAGCTCACTTCACCAAGAGGAAGGTGGTGGGTCGTTAGATGCCCATCACTCACGGTCTTCAAGGAAGAAGAGGCTTTCAAAGGAAGTTTTTTTTCCCCTTCTCCTTCCTTTCCAGAGTTTATGAGCTTAGTGAATGAGAGATGGAAATGACCTCATGGAGAGAAGAGAGTCTGAGGTGGGAAGTGGGAGGCTGGAGAGAGGGGTCAACGGGTAAGCACAAGGATCTGAGTTCAAGCCCTGAGCACCCACAAAGAAAAGCAGGCTGGGCTGTTCTTGTCTGTATAACTTAAGCATGGCAGGTGGTATTGGATCCTGTGATAGCTAATGAGACATTCTGGTACACACACACACACACACACACACACACACACACACACACACACACAGAATAAGAAGGTCTATACTACAGCAGGATTGTCAGCGAGAGGTCAGAAGCCTCCTTTCTCTGAGGAGCCATCTCACCCACCTCTTGATGCTAGGAGAATTTGGTCCAGGAATGAAGGGTGAAGCAATGAGCTTCCTCACAGTTCAGTAGTTGTCTACTTCAGTCTACTTGGTTTAGAAGACAGCACAGTGACTCTGGTCATCTTTCACGGTGGGGTGTGTAGGTGCTAGGATACTAAATCATCAAATACCCAAATGCAAGGCAAGCCTGAGGCATGCAGAGCACCATAGGTTTTTAAAGAGATGGAGCTAAAGTTTCTTTTAAGGGGCTGATAAACGGCTCAGAGGCCAAGGGTACTCGATGATCTTTCATAGAACCTGGGTTTGATTCCAAGCACTCACATTTGTAAAAGGGATTCCACGTCCTCTTTGACCTTTGTGGCCAGCAGCATGCACGTGGTCCACACACGTCCTTGATGCAAGACACTCATACACATAAAATAAATGCATCTTCCAAAAATGGAAGCCAGGTGTGATAATACAGGCCTTTAATAGTAACATTCAAGAAACAGGAGCAGATTTCTTTGAGTTTGAGGCTTAGCCTGGTCTTACATAGTAAGTTCTAGGACAACCAAAACTACACAGAAAGACCCCGTTTAAAAACAAAAAACAAAACAAAACAAAAACCATTTGCAGTTAATTCATGACAAATGTAATTTTTGAAGAATGTAACCCAAGTTTTTTTTTTGTTCATGTGTATTAATATTCCATAGAGTCAGATAAGTTATAAAATGTAAATATTATGAGTAGATATTCTATAAACTGTGGTGAGTTGGGGTAGGGGTCTGCATTTCCTCAGATTCCTTTCCATGGAAGGTTCTGGGTTAGTTTGGGGCTTAAGAGGCAGAGTCATTTGGCATTTGAAGCAGCATCAGCTGGAAGCCATCTTTTCTTTGCTAGCTGGATGGGATTTCATGACTCAGCGTCTGACCTCATTGTTGCTTCAGTTCCCTAGAGATCAGCTCCTTCAACGCCACCAGGGCCTGGAGAATGTGTACGTGACTGTGCTGAGGCTTACGCAGCTCTCCAGCAGGTCTCACCAGACCTTGGTGACAGAGGTCATGAGGCACAGACCAGCCTCCAGACTTTCCCAACTGACCTTGCGGGGCCCTAGTTCATCAAGGTAAGGTCCTGCTTGCCGTTCCCTATGGCACACTCAGCTTTCTTCTGTACTTACTGGTCTAACAGAGCCAATGGTTTCCACAGTTCAGACTCCAAGATGTATTACAAGGGACAAAAGTCTGAAACTCCAAGTGCCTCTCTCTCCAGAGTCCACGCAGAAGTGAAGGCTGAGCACCCGCACATCCTTTACACCATGTCAGACAGTAATCCTGCTTCTTGACCAATCCTTGACTGAAGCAGCAGCAAAACCATGCAAAACTGAAATTCATTGAAAGCAGGAAGGAAGCAAACTCTCTCCAATCTATATCAGCAGCCCCCAAATTGGCAAACTATTTGAATGCCAAGCTAAAAGTTTACCTTGGTTTTTTTTGCCAATGCAGCAACATGATTATCAATCAGTATTATGCCCATTAAGGCCAACAGCTCTGAAATTAAAACATTCCAGAGGTTCTCAATCCATTTGACATCATTTTAGCTAATAAGAAGACACATGTATTACTTAGCAAAGTCAAGCTAAATCTTTGGGTCTTGCTTTTTAATTCTACTTTACCAGCTACACCTGTATTCTTGAAATTGAGAACTGCCATTCAGGATGGACGCACATAAACTACCCTTAAGGGCCCAGCAGGCAGTTGCTTCCACTTGGGCACGCCACTCTGCATGTTGGTACGACATCCCCGGAGTGTCCTTCCTGGTTCCAGATGTCTGCCAGGCATATCCCACAGATCTCCCGCAGGAGCTCAAACCCAAGCTCAACTCTTCAAAGTGTCACCACTGCCTAGTAACATTCTCTCACCCTGGTATGAGCAGCAGTGATGGTTACTGGTGTTGGTCTCTGAGAAGACTTAACATGCCCCCTTCCCACGTCCGGGGGATTGCCACTGTCCTGGGTCTCAGCTCAGGAAGAACTTTTTGCTGGCCTTGTTCACAGCTCTGCTATGATGTGGGGACTGTCCCTGTTTGATGAACTTCCACTTAGAGGACACCCCTAGACTCTGTCGGATACTGATGGAATTGCAAAGGTTGCTGGATGTTCTCTTGCTTTCCAGGAAGCAAAGGTGAGGGGCTGGCTTCTCCCGCCCCCCACTCGGAGGTGTGAATTGTGTCTGTTCTCCATGGCAACCAGAGAGCCTGCAATATGTTCTGCATGCTGCTGCTCCTCTGAAATAGTCTTTGGACCCGATTGATTCTCTGTGTGCTCTGAAGTCTTTACCAGTTTAGTTGGTAGAATTAGTAGCTCAGTGTAGTAATTGTAAGTAAAGGCACTGACTAAAGGACGTGTGCAAAACAAAACCACTGAATTTTCATTTGTTCTAAGCAGTTGCAAGGTCTGGGAGCCCTCCCATGTACTTCTCCTCATTTTCTTTCAAATTCATGGCCACGTTTTTCATTAATTGTTGTCATCTGTACATACATTTCTAAATATACAAGTGCAACTTGCTCAGTCTGTATAATGTTACAGATGTGTTTTTAGGACTGATTGCTTAGCACTGGATAACCAATTGGTGTTGTCTGTCTTAGGGAAGACTATTTCTCCTCTCCTCGGCTTCCTTTAGTTGCCTGGAGCTCTTTTTGTAAGGTTGGGGTTTCTGAGCTTCAGACCACCTTGTCCACATTAGGTCTAGTGTTGCTTTCTTTGTTCAGCTCAGGATTAGGCAGTAATATTGGGGAGACTTAATGACTATAGTTTCTGACATTCCTAGGGGACACAATCTCACAGCAAACTCTGTTTCTTTGGCTTACATTCTTTGCAGTCCTTCTCTGTAATGATTGCTGAGTCTTAGGTGTGGGAGTTATATTGTAGATGCACCTATTGGGACTGGGCTTTATAACTCTGCCTTTTGACTGGTTGTAGTTTTCTGTAATGGTCTCCATATGCTGAAAACAAAAGTTTCCTTGACGAGGAGTGAGGGCTATGCTTATCTGTGAGTATAGCTGTGGGTATAAGGACAAATGTTTAGAATGCACTTAGGGATTATTCTGATTTTGTGAAGTGGCAGTTATATGTAAATCGAACTTTAATTTACGAGATGTAATTGTCGTCCTGGAGACTTGCTGCTGAATAAATTTACCCTTTCTAGTTCTTCCTGAACTTTTTCTGGCTGGTTCAGCTCAGCTGTTCTGGCCTCTCCGAGCTGACTGATTCGAAATGGCTTCTCTAGGCGTCTTCTGAATGGCTGTGTTCTGAATGCCACAAACTGGACGGAAAACACAAACTCAGCTGAACTCAGCAGAAAGAACTGCCCTAGACTGAACTCAGCAGAACTGCACCAAACTGCCTGTACTCAACGCCACCACACTGACTCCTCACTGACTTCCAACTGATGAGGGAACTCAATTCAACTCTTCAAAATCCCTTCTCTACTGCACTCTCCACTCTACTATCTACTCCACTCCACTCTGCTTTATCTACTCTACTGCCTTTTCCACTCTCTCTCTTCTGCAACCTACTCCTTTAACTCTACGGTGCTGCTCTTAAGTAGTTTCTATTTCCTGTCTGTTCTCATGACAGTTGGGTGCATCCTGTCTCTGACTCATTCTGTCAAATCTTTCTCTGTCATCACTTTGCCCTTCAATTAGATGTCACTTTCAAACATGACTGCCTCCTTTGAAAAAACGAGCCTTAACCTTCATTGCTATGGGTTAAAGGTGTGTGCTAAGGGCACGTCTGCCTTCCGGCTGGAACACACAGACCTAGAAGGTCTCTAGGTGTGATCAGAGCACCCATGTTGCTAGATTAAAATTCCTCTATAGTTACAGGTTGTTGTTATTCATAGATGTCATGGCTGGATGGGACTGTTGGTTGCCTCCCTCCTTTAGAAGCTTGGTTTTTTGGTCCAATGAGAGCTGGTCCTCATGGAGGAGGCATTCAAAACAGTTGCAGTTCAGGGGTGGCATGAAGTGCTCAGCTATTTGGGCTGTTTCTGTGTGGATTTCGGTTTGGTTCGGGTTTTTGGGTGTTTTGGGTTGGTTTGGTTGGTTGTTGACATTTATATCAATGAGTAGTACAAATACACTACCCTCAGGTGCACTCTGACCTCTAGTCCCCTGCACTGGAACATAAACTCCACGATGGTAAAAAGTCAGTGTAGGGCGTGTTCCCTATTGATTCTCTAGCATTTCCTCCCAACGTCTGGATGCAAGCCCCAGCATCTGTCCCAAGCTCCTGCTGGGTGGAGCCTCTCAGAGGACTTCTATGTTGGGCTAATATCCACTTATAGGTGAGTATATACCATGTGTGTCTTTCTGGGTCTAGATTGCCTCACTCAGGATGATCGTTTCTAGTTCCACCCATTTGCCTGCAAATTTCAAGACTTCCTTGTTTTTAGTAGCTGAGTAGTATTCCATTGTGTAAATGTACCACAGTTTCTTTATCCATTCTTCAGTTGTTGGACATCTAGATTGTTTCCAGATTCTGGCCATTACCAATAAAGTTGCAATGGACATAGTTGAGCAAATGTCCTTGTTGTATGCTGGAGCATCTTTTGGATATATGCCCAGGAGTGACATAGTTGGATTCTGAGGTAGAACTGTTCCCAGTTTTCTGAGAAAGTAGCAGATTGATTTCCAAAGTGGTTTACAAGTTTTCACTCCCACCAGAAATGGAGGAGTGTTCCCCCTAACACAGTGGCCTAGGAGGAGGCAGTTAGCCACTGTGGAAGACTCAGGGTGATGGTGGCTTGTGTCAGAGGAGGAGCAGAGGAGGGACAAACAGGGAGCGCCTGCTTATGCTTTGGAGACAGATCGAATAGAGAATTCTCTGAAGAACTGTTGCAGCACGTTCTAGAAAAGCCGACGCCGAGGATGACTGCACGAATGCCGTCTCATGAGCCGGAAGTGCAGGATTGCCATTTACTGAAACCAGAGAGGCTAGTAGAGAAGACTGACAGATTGAAAAAAAAAAGTCAGTTAAAAGTGTGTGAAATTTGAAGTGATGTGTTGGTTTGAATTTTCCAGGGAGTCAGAACCAAATGAGAAAATCACCTCTAGTTCAGGGATATAGTTTTGTCCTATTCAGCCTGTCAACTGCACAGACAAGGCTTATCATCTTAAGGAAGATGGTGTACCTGTCCAACCCATTGATTTAAATGTCAACCAAACCAACCAACCAAACCTAAAACACCCAAAACCCCAAAGCAACCCAAAGTCCACACAGAAACAGTCCAAATAGCTGGGCAGTTCATTTCATGTCTCTAACCACCGCAGATGCCTCCTGCGCGCACAAAGGAGGATGGGGTAGTAAGAACCTGGAGCTGCGGAATTCACAATCAGACTGAAATCTCCCCGAGGACAGGATCTGACCTTGCTAAGTGTTTGTGTCGAATGAAGCAGCAGAGGCGCTCTTCTGCAACCATGGAGGTGGAGAGGAAACAGAGACAGACACCAGGCAGACACCTCCTAAGTTAATAACCTTAACTAGTCTAATTGGAGGCCAACGCAATCCAAATACCCAGTAATACTACTCTCTTGAAAAATGCTCAGCTGTTAAAATCAAAATTAGGGGAGTCAGAAGTATTTCAGATAAAGCAGTGGTGCATTTGCAGATCAAAAACACAGAGACAGTGTTTGTGTGACTTATGGTAAGAGATGTAAATGCCAGAAAGAAAACAGAAAATGAGCACGAAAATGGCTGGGAAAAAAAAATATCTAATCTGAAAATGCCTGAGCAAATAAAATACTGCCTCTGGAACAAATAACAGGAAAACCAGTCATAGCAAAAAACGTTCCAGAGATTATCAGTAAGGGTTCAGGAAAACAAGTAAACATGAAGTGGATCTTGCCACACAGGTGGGTGGACAGAGAAAGCCAGCAGCAGCGAGGAGCCAGAAAACACGGTTACAGTGGATGTAGGGTGCGTAGTGTCACACAAAAACATTTGAGTAGTGCAGAAATTATGGATTTATTCTTCAGTTTGCTCTGATTTAGTGAAAAGAGTAGGCTATACGGCAGGATAATTACACATGTAGAGAGTAATAATTTTCTAAATAAAAGTAGAAGCATGATACCAAGACAATTTGTCTACTCCCAAAACAAAGGGTATTTTCTTTTACTCAAACTAGAGAAAAACACTGTGCCCTGTCTACAGACAGGAGCGCTGACGTGGGAGGCATCTGACCTCACTCTTGAAGCTGCAGGCTGGAGAATCAATGTCTTCGGAGGTTCTGTGACTCCTCTTTTTAATTTGCAGTGTCACTGAAAGCAATTTCCTGGCATTCCACAGTCTAGCTCTGGGGGCAAAGTAATTGGTGACCCTTGGTCTCTGTAAACAATCTGAATAAGAAGGGTCACAGAAGGGACGTAAGGGGGACCTTCAGTTTAAATTGCAGCTTTCTAAAGCTGTTGGTTCTCAAAGATGAATCTGAAAAAAAAAAAAAACAAAAAAAACAAAAACCATGTGGTTACATACAACATCTTGGAAATGGGTAAGGTTCTGGAGAAAGTGTGTGTGTAAGGGAAATTGTCTTTCTTGTCGCTCTCCTTCCCACCTGTCCAGAGGTTGACTGTCTGTGGACTGAATCCAGGAAGAAGGACTCTCCCTGGGGGTCTGAGGCTCACTTCCGGAAGTCACCAGGAAGCCCAATAACTCCACCGGCTGCTGTGTGGTAT
>OU015748.1:3891491-3902522 GCA_907169655.1 Acomys percivali
CCTGTATCCCCCAATACAGTCCGACACCCCCAGCCCTGAGCTGCTTCAATCAGCAGATGTAAGAGCCCCAGAGGCAGGAAATAAGGCCTCCACAAACAACAGCATGTAACTGCGCCAGAGGATGGCTACAAGGCTCACTGCTTCCCTGGACTCACCTTACTTCCTGGTCCTTCTGAGAATGCTCAGAGGAGGTGAAAACATCATCTCGTTTAAATGCCTCATTCCTTTCAGAAAGTCACATGTTTAATAAACAGCAACAAAGCTGTGTTTCTACATTTGTGCATCGACACAACAATTCCCTCGGAGATACAGGAGAGCTGCGGCTACACTGCCTTATGCCTGAAAAGGAGGAGCAGGCGCTCTCTAGAAGCGGAGGCTGTGGAATAGATCCCTCTAGAGGCTCCAGACAGGACGCATCCATGCCAAGGCTTTGACTCTGGCTAAAGGAAACTTTGGAAAAAAAAAACCTACTTTTTTAAGGGTTCTTAAACACTTCAACCTCACTCCTAACCTACTGACCAGAGGAAGAGGAGAAAGAACGTTAATAGGAAAATGGGTTATGGACCTGTTTAGACGTAGTTCCTCCGGTCAGTTCAGACTCTGTGTTGTCAGGGTACCAGCAGTCCATTCCAATAGCCAACTCCAACCAACACACGGATCCGTAGAGGTGACACCATCAAGCAGAAACCGCAAGGTTCCGACGAGTCGGCACAGGTCCAGGGAGCACCCAGACAAAGCTGGAGTGCCATGAGAGGGTCCCTGAAATGTTTCTCTCTGCGAACCGAAGGCCAGCGAGGACCAATGACGACCAGTGATGTCCAGCAAAGAGCAGGGAAGCGTTGCACGGCATAGACGTGCCAAAAGCCGCGTCTCACGGTCCGTGGGTTTCTTTATGTCCCTTCCCACCATCACGCTCCCTCTCACGTGTCTGCTCCAGCAAAACATCACAAGCCCTCTCTTCCAGAAAAGAATCACGAAACCTTTTACAAGCCAGCTTTCAGCAAAACCCCACGTGGCACAACTGAGTCTTCAAAGAAATCAGAAACTTCCGCTTTCTATCCCCCTTTTCTGTTTTAAAAAAAATGTCTTTTTTTTCTCTCTAACAAGTATCAGATTCTGGCAATAAGGAAGCCATTCCACCAGTGACTCCATCACACATGATTGTAAACTCAGACTTTCTTCTATATTCAAAAATTGTGCATCCAGCTGGCTTCTTAGGAGCCATCACTATGATGTCCCAAATATGCCTCATACTCAAAAGTGGGTGACCTGTCCCCCAAATGAGGTCCTGTGTCCTGAGTACCCCTTTTTTTTGAGTGGGACCATCAGTTTTGCACTTACTCAAGCTGGAACCCCGGGGTCATCACCCAACTCACATCACTGAGAGCGCTTGTTGACTTTCCCTCCTTTACCTGCCTGGCTTGCTCAGGGTCACGTGTCTTCTTCCCTCCCACCATCCTTCACTGCAGCCGGCTTAGCTTGCTGTCTCTCCTATGAATCTCACACACACTTGGTGCCTCATCTGACCCCCGGTTTTGTGGCAATCACGGCTAGTCCATGCTCCAAACAATTCAGTGTTTTTCTATTTTAAGCCGTAATGGCAAATGTGGATGGATTTTCTACCTCTGCTGTCTCCAATTTCAGACGTGTTGTCTGCTTTCCACATCATTCCTATGCACAATAATTAAAAAAAAAAACCTTTTTATTGCTTCTTCATGAATTTCGCATCATGCACCCCAACCCCACTCATCTCCCCAACCTCCCTCTCACTGTGGTTTGTCACACAGCATACCTTTCCCTCACCCAGCTTTGCTTGCAAATGCTCATTGCAATGAGCCATTTCCGGTTCAAGGCCTCTGGCTTCTGCCACACCATCAATAAACAATCCCTCTCGGGATGTCCTGCTGTTGCTCTGTCCACAGAGGTCCTGCAGCTTTGGATCTGCTGGACTGGCTCCTTCTTATGTTCCAGTGATTCATAAGTGTGGTAGATGTTGGGGTGGACCAGCTGAGGTTTTCAGTCTGCCAGCTCTCCTGCACCGTCACTGCCAGGGACAGCTTTCCCACTTCGCCCAGGTCAGAGGCAGACTCTCCTGTGCTCACATCATCTGGGCTGGGTCTCTTGCGCCCATGGTAAAAGGCCCAATTTTCTAACATTGCCCTGGTGAGGGGCGGGGCCAGCTCATCCATGCCCATGCCGCCAGGGCCAGCTTTACTGTGCTTCCCATGTGAGGTGTGGGTTCTGCTCTCACAGTGCTATAGCCAGCAAGGGACAGCTCTCCCATGCTACTCATGTGAGCAGCAGCTCCAGCTCTCTCAAGTGCTACATTCAGTGAGGGTCTAGCTCTGTGCAGCCCTCAGACACCAGCATGGCCCCAGGTGGCAGCCCATATCAGGGATGTCTGCATGGCCTTTGGTGGTGCAGTGGCCCATGGACATTGACACACCTCTGCGGTTGCAGGACCACAGACCCAGGCATGGCCCTTGGCAACAGCACAGGCCCAGACAACATCATGGCCTCACATTAGGCTGTTCCCTTTCCTGTTTGTATCTCCAGTTCCTCCTCTCTTCATAGTGCACAAACCATTCCACTTCTCTTTCTCTCCCATCTCTTTACCATATACTTATGCATTGCAGTGGTGCCCACGCACCTGTGCCCACGCACCTGTCACCATGTACCTGTGCCCACTGGTGGCAGGCAGGCTTCTCCCTTTATTGTTCTCTCAACAGACCACAGTTCTTTTCTCTCTAGGGCCATTGCGATGCTGCCTTTAACTCTGAGGCCAGGCAGTAACTTTTCTCTGTGGTTCAGTGGAACTCTGAGAAGTGAGGACCAGAGACATGACCAAGAAACACAGAGATTCAGGACACAGTTCAAGGTACCTGATGAGCAGGTGGGGAAGCAAGAAGTCTAGAATCCAAGTCCAAGGAAGCAGAGAGGTCAGTTGGCTAGGATCAGCCAGAGCACACAGTGCAGAGGGTAGGTAAGGTTAGGGAAGGGCCCATGCTAGCCAGGAAAGTGACCTCCCTCAGGATGATGGCTCACCCCCTGACCACACCCACAGCATACCTTTCAGAGATGAGAAATAGCCAGAGGGAAAGAGAGAGGGAAAAAAATGTGGTAGTGAAGCCAAAAGAAGTTGACTAAACAGTGTAAAATCAGAAAAGAGACATCACTGCGTCAAAGAAAGCGATCACTAACAAAGGGTGATCAGTGAGTGGCCATTGCGTAGCAGAGACGAAGAACTGCAGCGCTGCTGACATGAGTCTATAGAGAAAATAGTAGTTTGAGGAAGCCAGATTCGAAGGGAAGTGCTGTCTCCCTCAGAGGGGTGTGACTGGATCATGCCTAGCCGGCGTCTTGTCCCTTGAGTTCCCTTCACGCTGTGTTCTACTTTCATTTCTGTTGCTGTGATAACATTTTCTGACCTAAAGAGAATTAGGAGAGGAAAGGGGTTTATTTTAATTCCAAGTTCTGGGTCACAATCCATAATGGAGGGAAGCCAAGGAAAGAACTTCAAGGCCTGATTGGTTGCTCTTCCATGCAGAAGTATCTATCACCAAGGAACTGGCTTCACAGGCCAAGACAGTGAGCCAGGAACCATGGAGGATGCTCCTTGCTCATGATTGCACTGCTTTTTATAGGGCCTAGGGAGTGGCGCCACCCACAGTAGGCACTTATTGTTAACCAGCACAGTCTCCCAGAGATGTTTCTACAGGCCAATCTGATCTAGGACATTCCTCAGCTGAGGCTGTCCTCTGGGTTGGCTCTAGTCTGTGTCAAGCTGACAGCTAAAAGTCACCCAGGACAATCTTCAATTATTTATTTTGTTTTTTGGAGACAGAGTTTCTCTGTGTATCCTTGGCTGTCTTGGACTCATTTTGTAGACTAGGTTGGCCTCGAACTAACAGAGTGCTCTGCCTGCTTCTGACTCCCGAGTGCTGGGATTAAAGGCGTGTGCTGCCGTGCCTGGCTTAGTGGTTTATTTTTAATGAAAACAATCCATATATCAAGCTTTAAAAAGTCAAGGACAAATAAGAAGACATATAATTGCTCACGCCCAGCACCACATGTAAACTTAGTGACTTTGCTGCCTACTGTGTTTCTAAGTATATTTATTGTTTTTTTCTTCTCTGTGACAAACTGTGTGGTAGAACAACTTAAGTGAAGAAATGTGCTTGATTTAACGGGTTCGGGCTGTCAATCAGGGAGCAGAGAGCATTAGAACTAGAAGTAGTTATCACTTTTAGGGACCCCTCCCCCATCAACTATTTCTTCAGATGTACCCTAGAACCTCTTAAAAGCATGCCATGTCCCAGTCTTTAAATACAAATGTCTGAGGGGGCACATTTCACATTGAAATCACAACATTTAGTGATATAATATTTAGGCACCCCCCCCCCCCCCCCCCCCCCTCCTAATCTCTTTTTTTAGGCGACACTATTATTGTTGTCCTCTTGGAACCCCCCCCCCCCCTGACCCCCCCCCCCCCCACTGTACCTCAGCTGTTTTCTTTTTAAAGCACTATGTAATTCTTCTGTGCTTGTAAACAGCACTGTTTGCTCTCTGGCCAGAGTGACAACCCCCAGATCCCCTAACAGGTGTCCCCAGAAGGTATGCCAGGTCTCCTGTGGTGTATAGTGTATCCACCTTTGTGCTTGGCCTTATGTGTTTTCTTCTTCCAATACAAGGAAATGTAGGTGTTTTCCTGTGTTTTTAAACAATATTTTTATTAATTCTTTGAGAATTCACACAAAGTATTTTGCTCATATTTGTTCCCCTTCTCCAAGTCCCTAAAACCCACTCTCCCCTTCCCCTTGCTACCTACCCAAACTTGAGTTTTAGTCTTAAAAGAACAAAATACTCTCGGAGTCCAATTAATGCTGTTTAGCGACTCTTGAGAGTGGACCCTGCCCTGGAGCATAGTCAACTTGCCACGGGTTCCACCATTAAAGAAAACTGACTGGTGGGCCAGTATCTCCTCAGTTAGTGATGGGATTCCATGCCCCCATCCCACGTTCTGGGGTGAGCTTGCATAGGTTTTATTTACATGCTGTGACAATGACTGTGAGTTCATATGCACATCCTCTTTGCTGTGTGTGCAGTCATCCACCATCTCTGCACCCCCCCAATCTTTCTGTTCCCTCTTTCACTAAGACCGCTGAGTTTTGGGGGTGAAAGGAAAGCATTTTGTTGTTACTCATTAGAATCTACACATATTTAAGCTTCTCTGAACTGTGACTGTGACACAAGCCTGGGCCTTGAACACAGTGCATTTAATCTTGTGTTATAAAATGGTACCACCAAGTCAATATATTCTTATGTATCTATCTTTACATTTTGGTCCCCTTGATAGAATCACCCTCAAAATTTCATCTCTTGGTACCCAGTTGGCTCCACCCAAAAGATGCTCCTTAAATTTTTCTGCTTCTTTGGGAATCATGTTTTTCTTTATTAGGACGAAGCTCATTCTGATAGTCGGATCGTACTGGGGTTTACCATGAGCTACGGGATGGCAGGCAGAAGAGGAGAGAGGGGCTTACCTCACAGAGAACAATGCTCAGTAGGGGCTGGCAGAGGAAACAATGTTTCATTATAGATGGCCAGAACAAGCCAGAATGTTCTGAGGGATCAGGGACGTGTGCAGAGCTAATGGCCTTGAGGAAATACTTCTACTTCTTTGAGAGCTCAGTGTTCTAGATTCTCAGTACTAGGACCCCAGCTGCATTAATGATGTGTCTCATTGTTGTGAAGAAAAAAAATGTCACACACAAAATGGCTTACAGTTCAAGGGTAGCCCATCAAGCTGGAAGGTGGCAGTGGCGCGGCCATGAGGCAACTGGTCACATGGAACCTTCTGTCAAGGAGCAGAGAGAACTGTATGCTGGTACTAGACTTTTTTTCTTTGATGTGCAGTCTCAGACCCAGGCCCTTGGAAGGTGCTGTCCATATTTAGGATAGATCATGTCTGCTCTGTTCATCCTTATTGGAAACACCGTAATAGATGTACCCAGAGGTGTGTGTCTGTGTGTGTGTGTCTGCGGTGAATCTGACTTGACAAGGAAGATAAACCATTACAGTGGCATTAGTGTAGTATATCTTCCTTTCCAGTGTATTTAGATGTGTCTGTAGGTCTCCAGGTCTATCAGCTGTAGGGTCTGCTCCCCGACTATGCTTATTCTTCAGTGCTAGCAAGAGGAGGGCCTCCAGCTTTCACAAGTGGCCTTTCACTGTGCATTTGTTGCTCGCGGGGAGGTGGGGGGCTCTCAGCATCCCTCTGCAATGTGTCAGTACAAATTAGCATTTGCCTGGCCAACTCCACCATGGGGCTAGGCATTATTCTTTTAGCCTGTAAATGTCTGATTACTTGGGATCATTATACAAGCAAAGGGTATTCACATTCCTGGTCCTTGTAATGTTTGGTTACCGCCCATGAGATCTTCAGTGCTCTGGCCATTGCCTCAGCCAGTGATTATCCATACTTTTGCTACACCCTGAGAAGGACCTGGGATGGGGAAGGAATCCTTGTTAGCCAAGGGAGTGAATAAACCAGGCTCTAAACTCCAGGTCAGTACCTGTTTCCTCAGACACTCCTTAAACCACTGTGTTGGTTCAGATCTTCTAAGAGAAAGACCCAGAGCCAGAAGTGATGAAACAGTCAGTGGAGATGGTAAGGAAGGATACAGGAAGGGGAGCAGCGCAGGATGGGAAGAGCCTTCAGACTGTACCACAGACCTGCCTCCTGTGACTGGAGAGGGTGATGAGGACCCAAGACTTCAAACACTTTTGGAAGTATCTAGACTAGACTGTTGGGGAGCCCCACTGGAAGAGCTACCTGTTAGGCTCGGGTCTCTGAGGTATTCAGTCATTAGTTGAAAAACCGTATGCTCCAAATAACCATTTTCTCCACAGGCATTCTCTTTAAGGAAACCCAAGACACACATTCATGGCTGTTACTAGGTAAGTACTGTTTAACAGAAGGGCGCTGGTGGTGGCAGCTGCGCAGTCGGCAAGGGGGCTGTGTTCAGCGGCAAGGTGCTTGCTTGCCAAGCGCAAGACCTTGGAGCCCATCCCCAGAGTTGCCCAAAGAACACAGGTGTGGCCACTAGAAGTCTATGAGCTGAGTGGAAGAAAGAATGAAGGGACCAAGGATGCCGGTGTGTGCATCTTCCCCGGATATCACAGTTGCTCAACACCTCTCTCTTATGAGCACCATCTTTCTCAGGCTGAGTGCTCTTTGCTGAGGCTTTGTAGAAAAGAATCCTTCTGATTCTGCCTTCCTGGGGTTGAGAGATGAGATCTCAAGGCTGCCCCTTCTGCAGCTAATCTTGCCTTTACCTCCCACTCCAAGCCTGCCTTCCAAGGTACCCATGCCTCCAGCCCTCCAGCTTGCGTTAGGATTCATAGCAGGAGCCTGCTTGTTTCTTGTTAGCACTTCTCCTCCTTCTGCTAATTCAGCAGTCATCTCCACCTCCTTCCACTTTCCTAAGGGGAACCATTTGTCTTCCTCTGTGCACTTCTTTACTGTTTATTCCAGGGATTCTGCACCATGCTTGTCTCTCACACTTAGGGTTGGGTGAGGGGAGTGGTACAGCCCCAGTGGTGGGAAGGATCAACCCTGCGTGTGGCCAGAAGGAGGGAGGAGGGGAGCACAGAGCGAGCACAGACACTAACAAGCATGTTCTTGTCTATAGAGTGGGAAGCTGAGGCTTTCCCCTCTGGAGGCTTCTTGTATTTTTCCTTTTGAAAGCATGGTTTCCATCCCACCCACGGGCATCATTACAGATGATCCTATTAATGGATGACATTGCTTTACTAAAAAAAAAAAAATCCCCTAGCTTTATGATTCTCTTAGATTAAGAAAGTACAGCTTTCTAAAATGTAACTTGTGAATCAAGCATTTTGGTGAGTTCCTGTAATCCCAGAGCTCCGGAGGCTGAGGGACAGTAAGGTCACAGGGTTGGGGACAATAAGTGCTACACAATGAGTTCCAATCCAGCGTGGGCTGCAGAGTGTGAGACCTGTCTTTCTCTCACAGATAGGTGGGTAGTTACAGGCACTGTGTGGCATTTCGCTCTGGCCTTTAAAGAACCCGTGACCCAGTGACACAGGTGACACAGACTGCTATAACACAGTGTGATAAATGTTTATGGTATAAAAAAAGGGGGGAGTTCCATAGAAACACAGAAGAGGGCACCTACATCTATTTGGGAATACAGCAAGTTTCCTGGAAGAATTAAGATCCTAGCTAAATGCTTCAGGAAGCTACCCAGGTAAAAACAGGTGGATAAATGTTACCAAAAAAGCTCGTAGAGTAACTAGGCTCTGGGAGTGATAACTGTCTGCTGCCTTTGGGGAACACTGGGCATAGAGGGGGAAAGTAAGAGGCTGTGAGTCATTTTGAAAGTGGTAGAAAGGGTAAGGGCAAGAGACGGACCGTGAGAATCTTTGCTAGCATTTCAAGGAATCCAAGAAGAGAATTGGTGTGTTGGGTGTTGATATCGGAAGCCTCTCTCAGGTTACTGGCTCTACAGAGAGTGCAGGGCACCCTAACAAGTGACGATGAGGTGTCTTCACCAAGGTGGTGATCATAGGAATTGAGTAGAACCACTGATGTCAAAAGCCACTCCTGGCACCACGCTGCCAGTCCTGTGGGGTTAACCATTCAACCACCTTCCCACACACTTTGTCTTTTCCCTAGTTCTATCCACCAGGGAGCGTGGTCACCTAGGCCACGTGTGTCCTGCAATTCCCAGGGTACAAGGCTGTAATTTCATTTCCTTCTCGCTCCTAAGAACTTCAAGTTCTCCCAGTGTCTTACCTTCGCCTGGCCACTGTTTCAGGAACACTGGAATGGCAACTCAGCTGTGGGCCATCTTCTTTTAGACCGGTGTACACTAGTCATCTATCTATCTGTCGTTACACTGCTTTTGTAAATGCCACAGACAATCCCACTCCATAGCATGCCTCATTTCTTCACTCGTCAACCACATCTGCCCATTCTCTGACGCTCGCCACCTCCATTTGGCCAAGGCACTGTGATGATGATGAGAAACCCGAAGTGATTCAGAGATGCTGTGAAAGTTGTGCACTCATGCAACTTAATGTTATGGTAAGCATTTTTTTTTGTGTGTGATAGACATTTGAACAAAGTGAAAAGTATTAAAGGGAAAACTTCTCTGCTCTGCTTTGGGGGAGATGGAGGAGACGCTTCTGAATGCGCACTGTCCTTCTCAGTCATTTGGAGACCTCACAGTCAGGGCCTCTATGTGGTAGCAATGAGATTGTCAACATGTGTGTCAGATATCCTCTTACTATTGCCAGAGTGTGGTGTGTGGTTCAAGTTTTTATTACTACGGTTCTATGTTCAGACTAATTTGACAACAGATTCTCACTGAGCAATTGTGTCTTGAGATCTTTAAACGTAGCCAGGCACTAGTGGCACACACCTATAATCTCAGCACTCGGGGAGGCAGAGGCAGGCGGATCTCTGTGAGTTCAAAGCCAGTCTGGTCTACAAAGTGAGTTCAGAACAGCCAGGGCTACACAGAAAAGTGCTGTCTTTAGAAACAAAAAGAAAAAAAAAAGAGAGAAAAAGAAAAGATATTTAAACTTCCTTACACCAGATGTCTTACTTACTGTTCTATTGCTGTGAGGAGACACTATGGCCAAGGCAATGCTTATGAAGGAAAGGAAAACATTTGACTGGGGGCTTGCTTACAGTTTCAGAAGCTAATCTATTATCATCGTGGTAGGGAGCATAGTGGCACACAGGACACTTGAGCAGTAACTGAGAGTTTTACATCTTGATCTGAGAGCGAGAGAAGCAGGGTTGGTAGGGGGAGACTGGGTCTAGAGTGGGTTTTTGAAACCTCAAAGTCCACACTCAGTGATACATTTCCTTCAACAAGACCACATCTCCTAATCCTCCTAATTGGTTCAAACAGTTCCACTCCCTGGTGGCTAAGCATTCAAATATGAGCCCAAGGGAGGGGGCAGTCTTATTCAAACCCCCACACCAGAAGACCATGAGTCTCAGAGCTAAATCTAATGGAGGCTGAGGATGTTGCTGAGTGGTACAATGCTTGTCAAGGATGCGAAAGTCCCTGGGTTCTAGTCTAGCACTGAAAAGAAAAAGAAGAGAGAAAGAATCAAGGGAGGAAGTTAGGTGTGTTTCCTAGGACAGATGCAGGTCTGAGAATCCATCTTCCTAAAGTGGCACAAAACTTGTCACGGTAGCTTGGATTTATGGGTGATCTTCTGCAGGAGAAATCATTTCACCTTTTGAGGCGACCTTTCCAGAATCATAAAAATCAATCAGTTTTATTTGGCAACCAAATTAGTGTTCTGCCATGAATAGGATGTTAGCACTTTACCTGGAGAACAAAGCTAAAGAGGAGGCAGTGTCCCTAGGGCCGGGTGGGAAGAAGCCCTGGCACAAGAGTGGAACTAGTCAGAGGCCAGGAACTTGAGTCAGCACCAGGAAGAGCCCTGAGCACTGTGTCCCTTGGGTCACCCCCTCCTGTGTCTGCTGATCCTGGTGGCTGTCTCCACAGGCCACTCCGTGCTCATATTCTGCGATTGGCTGTTGGAAACAGAGTGGTGGATCCAAAATGCACTGTAGTAATAGACTCATTCTACTTAAATAATATTTGGTTGGTATCCATAGGGACGCATGCGAGGTGAGGCACACACAGGGGTCAGTTCCAGCTATGAGGGTTTTGTTGAGTTTCAAAAGCTAAGTGACTCCAGAAGTAAATCTTTTTTTTTTGGTTGTTAATTTTTTTTTTAGGCAGGGTCTTTCAGTTTATCTAAGGTTTGTTTGCTTTAAACTCAGGCATCTCCTGCTTCAGTCCCCTGAGTATTAGAATTCCAGGTGTGTGCCACCACAGCCAGCCAGACACAAAGCTCCTGTGGGTGGCGGTACCAAGAAAAGTGTGAAGCGCGCGCACACACGTGTGTGTGTGTGTGTGTGTGTGTGTGTGAGAGAGAGAGAGAGAGAGAGAGAGAGAGAGAGAGAGAGAGAGAGAG